>OY744520.1:72581961-72596961 GCA_963556195.1 Sepiola atlantica | reverse complement strand
CTGCCAAAAATCAGCTGAATCCATCAAATAGTTGATGAGATACAGGGTGGCACATACGTACGTACGTGCGTACGTACACACAGATAACATGATTTCATGATTGAACTTTCTGGATCTCTGGATTGCCTTGACTAATGATGCTGAAATTCTACACACTTATAGTACCTATCAAATAAAAATGTTGTGAAAAGTTGTAACTAATTTGGTTTATTGGTTTTTGAGTTATGATTGATCAAAGAAATGAGATTTCCAGCTTAGGCCATTCGTGTAGTCTATAAAGGGATAGAGCGCTCTTCCGCCTCCCTTGATATTATAACAGGTATCAATATTATTAACACACACTGCTGCTATTATACATTACATAATTTTTTAAATAAATATTTGACAAATTAATTGATTTAATATGAATGATTATTTACCTACTGAAGATGAAATTGAATATCTCATAATGTATAAATAAATGAAAATATAACATTATGTAATGGGTGTATAAGCAATTCTTCGCCCATTCTAATGACTGTTATCCTCTTTGTGTCGCATTCAGAAAGATGCACTGACCACATGTGGACGATGCGTCGCAGTTTGTCAATGACTATTTTTATACATATAGATTCTAATCCGGAAGTTATATCATCGATGTTACAAACACCCCGTATATGTGTTGTTGTGTGTAAACATATATAATCTGTGTATATATGTATGTATGCTATGAATTGTTCAATATAGGAAATTCGAACATTATATTTTTGCCAACTTCAATTTTCATCAAATTTATTGTTAACAATCGGTAAAAAATATTCAAAGAAATAAAAATTGTTCATATTTTTGCGTGTTGCGTGTTTTCTAGATAAACGAAATCTATTTTAATCGATTTGGATGGTTGGAGGTATCTTTGCAAAAATGAGTTTTTAAACGAGATCGAGATGAGTGAAACATTTTTCGTTTTCCTTCTTTTCTCGATAAATGATTTTTAAGGGAAAATATCCACAGGTAGACGGAAAGGAGATGAGACAATTTGTGGGTTAAAAGTTAATCATTTTCAGATTATTCTTTCTTTCCATCTGCTTCCCTCTCTCGCTCCAATCTCTTCCTCTGTCTCCCCTCTCCCTCTCTCTCTCTCTCTCTCCTTCTCTCTCTCTCTCTCTCTGATACATTCTATTTTACCACTCTTGGTGTCTATTCCCCTCTGTTCCTCGGTCTTTCTCTCTTTTTATTCACCTCTCCTCCTTCTTCTCTATCCACCTCTCTCTCTCTCCCTCTCTCTCACTCTCTCTCTCTCTCTCTCTGATAGATACTCTCTTAAACTCAGGGTTTCTCTTCCTCTCTCTCTTTCTGGCTTTCTTCCTCATTATCTCTCTCTCTCATTCATTCTCTGTGTGTGTCTCTCCCCTCTTTCTCTGATACATCCTCTCTTACCATCTCGATCCTTTTTATCTCTGTCTTTTCGTCTATTTACTTTTCTCTCTCTCTGTTTCTCTCTCTCTTATCTCTCTCATTCTGCCCCTCTCTCTCTCTCTCCTATTCTCTGTCGTTATCTATCTATTATCATGCTAAAACCGATTGAATCAACGTGTGTTTCCTAATGCTGGTTTTGCAATATGTTTTAATTGCCTTAAATACCTGTTAATATATTACTTAGTTTTGATTGAAAGAAATTCCATTTTAATCCTTCTCATTAGCCGTAATGTATCGGGGAGCATTTACAGAAAGAATGAGTTATTTGTTATCATTGCTTCTTAATTGCTTTATTTGGCCATCTAATGAACATTGTGTGTCTATACTGACCGTCAGCGTGTATGCAAATTAAATAGCAACATCATTAGTCTCTTTACTTCTATATTGCCCTCATGGATGATAATATAAAAGAAAAGAGAAGTATTATTCGAAAGTATACCAGAATTCGTGATTTTTTTAATAAAACGAAAGTGGAATAAATATTAGTGGTTATAGTCATACTATTTCTCGAAATCCGAACGAAGGCATAAACGAGTTTTGTCTAAATACTATTGGTCACTGTGGGAAGGTAATTGTGCACTTATAATTCCCTGTTGGTCCTATCTAAATTGACCTTCAACGATTGATGTAACCGATGTCTAGTGGAAAGAATAAGAATTTAAAAGTAATAATATAATAACATATTAGAACAGATGTGTGAGCGAATTTAGCGGTGTTAGTTCAAATACAAATTCAAAATAACAGATCGGTAAGCACCATAAACACACCCTCTTTTAAATTAGAAGATCATTAGATATAAAACTACGTAATTATAAATTTCCATTTTTTTACACCAGATCCAGGAAACAGTCTTAAAAACGAAACTCGGTTAAAGCGTGTAAGTTGACGTAGTGTATACATGTGTGTGTCTTATATTTTTAACATAGTTCAGCCCAAACAAGTCCGACCGCCACTGTAGACGTAAGGGACTACTGAAAAAAGGGTGAGAGTTTTTATTTTATTTTAGGGGTTGGTCAACCTAAATTGGAAGCTGTGCAGCGAGATGTCTGTTTATGTTAGTAAATTTCTGCATGTCAGTACCGTCAGGAAAACAGAGAGCAGGTAGGAAGTTCCAGAGTCCAGCAGCACGAGGAAAAAAGCTTTTGGAGTAGAAAGCTCTTCGGCATCTGGGGACCTCCACATAGAATGGATGGGATTTGGCAGATTGTCGGGTTTGTCTAGTGAATTTTAGTCGTGGGGGCCCCAGAGCAGCAAGTTCATCAGAGCACAATCCATTGAAGTACTTGTAAAACAGACACAAGGGAGCAACATTGCGGTGCTGGGATAGGGGCTGGAGCTTGGTAGATAGTAAGGGACCTATTATGTTGACGACACTTTTTTGGACCTTGTCTAAGAGGGATAGACTAGTGGATGATGCACAAGCCCATATGTGGCAACAATACTCCATGCATGGGCGGATGGTGGCTTCGTAGAGATATATGGTAATGTCAGGTGTGAGAAGTTTACTAGCACGGTAGAGGGAGCCAACCTTCTTTGCAGCAGTCCTGACAATATCTTCAATGTTTTTGTTCCAATTCATGTTATTTGTGAAAGTTAGGCCGAGGAGTTTGAATGATGAACTATCAGGTAGAGTGTTATTTGCCATGACAATCGTTGGGCGAAGAGGTTTCTTGTAGTTATTGAAGGAAAAGAGCTTTGTTTTTGCGGCATTAAAGGTTACCATCAATTTTTGACCCCAATCAACTACAGACTGGAGGTCATTTTTTAAGGATTCAGCCATTGCCTCGGATATGTTCGCGTCGGTTTTGCCCACATGACGAGAGTAGAGCGTGGTGTCGTCAGCAAATATTCCTATCTCAGTCTCAATTACATCAGGGAGGTCATTTATGCACATCAGGAACAGTAGAGGCCCTAGGATGGAACCTTGGGGCACACCAGCATTTATATTATGTTGCTTAGAAGAACGGACATCGAGGACAACCTGGATCTTTCTTTTTGTAAGGAAGGATTTAATTATATTAAATATTTGTCCAGTAATACCATATTAGTGCAGTTTTAGGAGAAGCCCTTCATGCCACACCTTGTCAAAAGCCTTAGATATATAAAGCGCTACCGTCCTAGTTTCACCTGCTTTGTCCAGTGTATGATATATGCGTTCAGCGATGACCGTTAGGATAGCTTCGGTAGATCGTGCTTGTCTAAATCCGTATTGATTATCAGGAAGAAGTTTTGCATTAGCTAGGTGCCGGACTATAGCAAGATTGATTAATGATTCAAAGATTTTAGAAAAGATCGGGAGTAGACTGATTAGATGGTAGTTTAGAGCATCAGTTCTATCTCCAGAATTCTTGAATACTGGTACCACAGAGGCAATTTTCCAACTATCAGGGAAACAAGATTCAGCAAGGCATTTGTTGTATAGTTTTGAGAGGACAGGGGCCAGCTCAGCAGAGTATTTCTTTATTACTGTTACTGGTATAAGATCAGTCTCACAGGCTATTGAGGTGTCAAGCTTTTTATGATGTCTTTGACTTGAGATGGGGTGATGACCAGGGTCTCAAGTGTGGCTTCAGCCCGCAATAGGAATTTGGGGAGGGAATGGTTTGCTGAGTCCAAAGTGGAGTTTAAGGCAACACGCTTGGCCAGTAGTTCAGCCTTATCAGTTTCCGTGCAAACAGCATTGTTGTGATTTGATAGCGGGGGAATTGTCGATTGTCAATTGTTCATCACACTATTGTAGATTTTCCAGAAATCACGAGTACCTAGTTTCTGTGACTGAATGCGTTTTTGGTTATCTCTGTATCCCTTCTCTTACTTCATCTATCACTACTTTGCAATCATTTCTTGCCTCTACAAATATTTGTCTGTTCGCAGTTGACTTATTGCGGCCGAATTTTCGGAATGCCTTATCTCTCAACAACACTCCTAATTTTTATTCTGTAAAGGAAAAAAAGTTTTGCCTTGTAAAAATAAATAGCAGTATAATGTCACAAACGGAATAACAATGTTCTCGAAAGATTGTTTTTTAAAAATCTGAAATTCCATATATCAAAATTAAATAGATTAAATAGTAGTATTCTCTTGATATATTCCACGGGAATGAAAGTGTTCTTAATGGCTTGGCTATTTGTGTGTGGGTGTATATGCGTATGCTGAAGGGTGTGTGAACATGTGGACGGGCGTGTAGCCATATGTGTAAGAGCTATTCAATATGGGAGGACTCTAGCGCCTTACACTTAAAACTCGTTTTTGCTTTACTAAAAGATGATATTAATGTGTTTATCTTAATTTACTTGAGTGTAATTAGATGTTTATTTTTAATATACGGATTTTTAGATGTGCAGATGAAAAAAAAATATCCTATAACTGCTGCTGTAAGGAAGGTGGGCTCCGTCTCCCGCGCTAGAACACTACTCACATCTCCCAGTATCCTGTATCTGTACAAAGCCATTATTCTCTCATGCATTGAATATCTGGACTAGTGCATCTACCTTTAGTCTCTCCCACTTAGACAGGGTCCAACAAGTCTCCAATCTAAGCGGTACCACATTGTCAACCAAGCTCTAACTCCTGTTTTATCGCTGCAATGTTGCATCCCTGTTTTATAATTACTTAAATGTGACGAACTCGTGGCACTTTACGTAAATACCCCGACTAACCTGACAAGCGGAAAAATACAACCCCTTTACTGTAGCGGTCTGTAGATTATACTTTAATAGTTTCTTCCATCGAACTGCTAGACTTTGGAATCCCTCCCTGTTTTCTTGTTTCCCTGACTGGACTAACATGCAGACATTTAAATGTAATGCGAACAGACATCTCGATGCTGAGATCTCTACATAGTATCACTGTAGGCATGATCCCTAATAGAAGCCCTTATGGCCCTGTGACAATGTTCCTTGTTTTTCATATAACTTCATCAATCTCAGTGAAGGGTAAAGTAGATTTAACTGCCAAAGAAAATCATTAGCCTTTATGTGGGATTTGAATGAGTCAAAGTATCATCCACATAGCGCAAATAACACACTGGCTATGACAACTGCTGGAACAAAACCTGTTCCCAAAATCCGAAAAAATGATTCGCCAATGCTGGACCCAAAGAAATGTCCATTGTAACCCCATCAATTTAACGATACATGTTCACGTTCAAACTTAACTGAACCGACTTAGTAGTCAAGTCTATAATTTCAACAAATATATCCATCGGAAATGGCGGCTAGGCTATGGAACTACGATAAAGACTATCGGCACACATCCAAATTGTTTCATCGAGAGACACATTAGTAAATACATTTGATATATCGATAAAACAAAGGTGTTCAGTGTCTGAAGAACACATAAGCTTACAAAGAAATCCTGTAAACCAACAATAGTCTGGAATGCAGTGTCCAGAATATGCCTCAAAGACAGGTGCGAGGATTTCAGCTGACCATTTGGCCAATTCATACTGGAGTGAGCCCACCATAGATAAACTATGTCTGATGGGCGCATTCTTTATCCCCTGTACCGTGTATATATATATATATATATATATATATATATATATATATATATATATATATATAGTAAGCTATGAAAATATATGTATGGCAATTAAGCTACACAGAGGCTCCCGCGTTCCATCCCCTGAATCTTCAGGCTAAAATGCATGGAGTTATTTTTGCCAGGTGTTTTTATATACACGGCTAGCTAGTTAACCAATCAGATTCTTTGTTGTTCTCTCAGCCAATCGTTGGGCTTCCCACAAACAAAGGTGTGGTTAATGTTACTTCCTTCCTATATCCTGTTCTATTGTTCTGTTTTCTATAGATTTGTCTATATCCTGTTTCCTTTGTTGCGTCAATATAATGGGTGAATTTATTTTAACACGGTGTTCCTTGTATTTCTATTTTAGGTTTTTATTTTTAAATTGTCAAGTCTTTTTTTGTTTAATTTATTTGTGTTTATTTATTTATTGATTTATCGTTTACCTAAGGTAAATTTATTTCTGTGTAAGCAGCGGTTTGTTATCTCACTTCTACAGTTTAATAGATTTCGGGGATCTTTAAAATTTAGGATTTCAAATTTTTAATTTAGGCATAATCTACACGGGTCGTCTAAATTTCTACATGTACTGGGCTATCGTATTATTTTCCATCTAATTATTGGTGAGCGTCCATTTCCTTTGAGCTCCCAATAGTGGTTTGCTAGTGCAGTTTTAATTTGACGTTCTCTGTTTTTAAATGTGCTTTTGTGGTCATAATATCTAGTTTTAAAATCTGTGGAGGTCATACCCACGTAGTATTTCTTGTTATTAGGTCTTTCTTTGGCAAATATTGTGGCTTGGTATACAATACTTTATGTAAGGCCTTTATTTTGTAGTGGACAAAGTGTACGATTTATGCAGTTACATCGTTTCTCTTCATTGTTAACTTTTTTCAATTACTATTCGGGTGGTTACTATTAGTGTTTTGTTTATTTCTATTTCTATTGTTTATATTTTTGTTTTTTTTAGTGTTATTTTTTTATATATTTTTCACTTTTTTATATATGGATGGGCGGGTGTGTGTGAAGAATATTCTATTAAGAATTGTTTCTAAAAGGTTACAAAACTGTCGCAGAAACTAACAAAATCGAAATTCATGTTGCTGTTTATCATAGCTGTCTTTATTTCTCGAGCTTTCGAATACTTTAATTCATCTTCCATGTGAAGGGGGATGCACACCCTATAAATACAACCCGATCAAGTAGGGATAGCGTACATAAATAACGAAGAGTCCCACAAGAGAAGATTTATAAATTTTACATCATAACGTCTGGCTTACGAAACTTTGTTAGAATGTTTGAAATAACGTCTCCATCTCTCCGGGAATGCAATTACAAATAAACCTGCATACGATGATCGAAATACGCTTCATTTTAGTTACATCTATTTGATTGTTTACCTTTTACGTATTGGTCTCTTTAAAACAGGACTGCAAGTGCATTTCTGTATATCGTGAGAAGGTCGAAAGGGACATATTTTCTGGGTGAGCCTTAAAGAACTATAAGAGGTCTGCCCACAAAATACTTCAGACATATCAAAAACATGATTATATATAGAAAACTAGATGAGATAGAACGATGCTTTGTTGGTTAGCACCCATATTTTCGTAGTTAATCCTATTCTAAAATACATGGTTACCTATTTCACTGGGCTGGCACCATATGAAACGTACAAAGCTATAAATAAGACTTGCATAGGATTCGAACTACTTCGTTCGAAAACAAATTCCTGTGTTTACTTTTACATAGACTACTGTTATAATAGCAATTTCGTGACTAGAAACAAAAACAAAAACAAAAAAATTCTTATGAATCAGCATAATACGACTTTTTTCAGTTTCGATTCAGTTTTTGGCATCGGTTTCCCTATTTTTATTTTTAAAATCAGATACCCATAGGAGGGACCACTTGAAGGTTACCAACATTCAAATCGAAAGTGATGCTATAGAATCGACTTGATTAAGACTTGGAAAACCCACGTCGTCATCCTGTGTCAGTATCCACTTCACACGTAACTAAATTTATAAACATAGAAACACGTTAATTTTGAAGCGTTAAACCGGTCTTAAAATAATAGAAATGTGCTAACATTTTGAGAATTAGTTTAACTGTATGCTATATAACTATACAATTAATTAACTAAAATCAGTGGATGTTATTCTACGCAAGTAATCCCGTTATCAGAAAAGGATATGGGTAAACTACGACCGGCGGTCCGCATATAGCCCGTCAAAAATAATCTATGCCGTCCACCAAATGTTAGTATTTTTACGCTTAAACTTTTGCTTTTAAAATAAATGTGTTTCTTGTGAATATTTCACAGTACATTTAAACGTTGAATAATAAAATGTAATTGCATTTTTCCTTTAAAAGGCTTTTTTGTCTATTTTGAATATTAATTAGTTTGGGTATATTAACCTTATAAAATTGTGCATTGTAAAATGTGCCCTTATAAAATCGTACGATCCTATACAATTTTGTATTTTTAAATGTGACTTCATACAATCGTGCGATACTATAAAATTGTATTTTTTATATGACCCTATAAAATCGCGCGGTCCTATAAAATTGAGAATTTTTTTAATGTTACCCTATAAAATAATAAGGTCTTATAAAATTGTGATTTTTTTAATACGGCCCTTGTAATGAAATGTTTGCTCACACCTGATCAGAAAGAATATAACTGTTTGCGACAATCTACCTAGATAGTAAATTGCTCTTTCCAAATACCAAGTTATAGGGTTTAATAGCCTACGCACGATGTATACGTGTGCTATTGTATCAAGTAAGCAAAGTTAGGTAACATCTTTTTGATCATAAAAACAAGTAGAAATTCACTCTGAGTTAATATTCTTAACGCACGACTGTGTCTAAAAATAATTCAGAGAAAATTTATTTCAATTAATTAATTAATTAAAGAGTTAATTAATTAAAGAGTTAATTAATTCTTTATTTTTTTCATCTGATATTTCGAAAAGCCATGTGTGCATCATTAATGACTCGTTTAAGGCGAAAGTAACGATGAGAGATAGATCCCCCCCGCCCCAATGATCAAACGAGATGTTTGAAGGTGTAAGGTAACTTACATGGAGGTGACAGCAAACTTACTGGATGGAATTCGGCGTTAGTTCTTGGGAATTGGAAGCGACCCTATAGCCAGATTTTGGTATTTTAGACAGTAAGAATCATCCCGGAGAAAATGTTAAAATCAGTCAAATAATAAGATAGAAATAGCAACCAATACTGGATTAAAATACCCACAACAAACTCTATCGGATAAATCCGTTTTTCTTTATAAGAAAAACACAATTATTCTAGTAATACCAGAAAATTGATCAGCCTGGTCCGCCTTATCATAAGTTATAACAAATTAATTTGTCCCTTCATTTTGAAACAGAAGCTTCAACTTGAATGGGCATTTGAATTACGTACTAGATGGGGGAGTTTGAATTACTTACTAGAGGGGAGTTTGAATTACCTACTAGACACTATCCCCGAGTGTCTTCGGTCTCTCTGTACAAGGGTTTGTCAGGACAACCTGACATGAGGATACTTACCCCTACAAGTAAACCCTGACCATTCAAAATTACATAGTATCCGCAGCACAAATAAGATCCCCTCATACGAGGAATAGTGCATCTTCTCCTAGTGATGTTACCTTAAGTAACAACACGTAGCTGGATACTCCACCAGACTAGATCAATTCTTGTCCTGGAATCCGGTAATACCAACAGACAAAAAGAAAGATATACTATGACATACTTTACTGGTCAGTTGGGGAGTGAAGAAATTTATTATTCTTAACTCTTTTACTAACTCAATGTTTGAGAAATAAAGGAGAATTTAAAAAGAATATTCGGGTATCTATTATCTCATAAAGAGATCAAGTGTTAGCCCCAGGAAGGGGCCCCTTGATTTCTGAGAACTTCGACTGAAGTAAAATTAAATATTAAGGAAGAAATTGAATGGTTAGCAGAGAGTTTGAATGCCGACTAGACACTATCCTTTATAAAGGTGTTCGTCAGTATTCCCTGACATAGGGAAAATTCGCCCTATAGGTAACCTTAGCCAAGTATTCAAATTAATATAGCAGTCGACGCCCAAATAAGATGACCTCAGGATGGTTAAACACTGGCTAATACGTGAAATGATTCACTTTCTAGTGATACTAACTCAATTAACATCAATAAGCTGGATATTCTGATAGACCAAATTAATTCTTGTCTTTGAATCCAGCAAGACCAAAACATGTTCACGAGAAAGATAAACTATAACTTACTTATGTAGTCAAGTAGCGAGAGAAAAGTAATATTTACCATTTCTGTACTAACTCAAGCTTTAAGAGGTAGAGAGAATCTTACATGAACATTCGAGTTTAGCTTATTTGTTTTTACGGCATATAAACACTTTTCAGATTATTTGATGAGTAATTCGGTCATTTTTGTAAAAGTTTTATGCTTCAAGTTCTTTATATCTTCAAATATTTATTCATGGTGTTTGGTTTGCTTGTTTTGTCCTACGGCACATCAACCACTTTTGAGTTATCTAATGCTAAATCTGGTCACTTTAGCAAGAAATATACGCTTCAAGTCGCCTACACCCCAAACAGCCATTCATGGTGCTTAGGTTGGTTGTTTTGTAGAGGAAAATTGTTGTATTTGTGTTTGGCGTTGCATAACATGATTTCGTTTTGCAAAGGGAAAGGATAAAAACAATAACATCAAATTTTAGCGCATTTTAAACCAGTTGGCCAGTATTTTCAGACAACCTGATCTGGTAACACCAGCGTGAACACTCAGATATCTATATATCTCATAAATAAATGATATGCTTACCACAGGAAGGGACAACTAATTTTTTAGTAATTACTGAAGTAAAAGAAAAAAAAATGCAGTACTCTCCTTCGAAATTCAAATCACGAAACCATAAAACGGAATACCATAATAAGCTTTCCAATCAAGGATATAGATCGGTAGACCTATTAAAAGACATATCTGTTAAATGTTCATAAGATACACATTGTGATTTTAGTAAAAGAATGAACTCTAACAACTATATTTAAAAAGAACATAATTCAGTTGTGAGACTGAATCCCTCTGTCTGAGAACGTAAGGTGGTTAATATTATCAACTCCATAATAAAATATAGAAAAAATTGGAAAGTGAAACTCCGTCAAAATTTCGATGTTGACCGAACATTTCAAGGGCAAATTAACGAGTCTCTACAATGAACAGACCCGAAGTCATCACCCAAAGTGTGAATTTTTCCTGTTCTGTGACCTTTACCCTTGAGCTAAGTACCCTAAAATTAAATCAGTTTAATTAGACCCTGATCGATACTTTTACCAAGTTAGGTTACGATTAGTCAAGCGACGTGGCCGCTGGACTATTATGTCTTCACTTACCGGTGCGTGTAGAAAGCATTATATAACCGTGTCGTTATCGTCGGACACCCAGGTAGTTGCTTGTATGTGAACACAATCGCTCGAATGCCGATGTTTAGTTTTGAATAAAAAAATTACTAAAAGATAAAACAGTCGCATTAAACACCAGAGCGACAAGTTATTTTCTTACGCGTCGGAGAAAAAAAGAGAGAGAGGAAGACAGCCAGATAGATAGACGAATAGATCGTCGCACTACATATTGTTACATTGTGCAACTCCTATTTGGAACAGCACTCCGGACACGTTTTTTATTGCTTGAAGCTATACATATATACGAAAATAAAATAAGTGATGTAATTCTATGATTTTATATGAATTATAGTCTGAATACTAGTGAAACATATTTTTTTGTCACTTTGAATATGGGTGTATACTAGTATATATATATATATATATATATATATATATATATATATATATATATATATATATATATATATATATATATATAGTCTCGGAAGTTTCTCAACCATTAAAACTATATAAAGAAAAGAAACAACAAAAAAAAACAAAACATTTTAGTCCCAAGTCGTTCGGTGGAAAATCACTTTTATAAGTAATTTTACTTTTTGCAGTCACTATATTAGTTTGCTTCAAAGAATTTACGCTGGTCTTAACATTATTTAAGTGATCATCAGTTGTTTACCATGAAAATATATATAAAGAGAGCGAGAGAGTTATGGTATACACACACACACACACACACACACACACACACATATATATATATATATATATATATATATATATATATATATATATATATATATATATATATATACATACATACGCAGAATGCAAGTATACGCAGAATTTGCGGATGGAATGCCAGACTTTTAAAAATGAAACATATATTTGAAATATCGTCACAAAGTTACACAACGCGAGAGCCGCCATTTCTCGGGGAGGCAGACCAAAATAGAGTCTTAAAATAGTCCGATTAAAAAGACCTATCATAGGTACCCTTTCTTTGGATTTTAAACCGATGTTACTGATATTATTCTGATCTTCTGTAATACATAAATAAATAAATAAACAAATAAATACATATCTAGATATTATCAAGCAATTATATGACAATTAAAAAGAAATCAGACATTTTCCTTGATTCTGCGCCTTTCCAACTAAAACTTATTTCGTTATAATTATTCCTCAATAAATAACATTATTACTGAAACCATTAATCATATCACCGCTGGAAGCTGATTTTACTGTTTAATATCTACCGAAATTCATAAATCTTAACCTGCCAAAACACGCCCTTCTTGAATGTCTGATGCAATCACCCCGACATACAATTCGCTAACCTATAATTAGCGTAACCTACTCATATGAAATAAGAAGGGCTTACATTCGCAGTAGGCTATCATAGAAGGCCCAATCTATCATGACTAAAACACAATTCTAGTCCCACCATTTTTATGTGTGTTGGTATCATCTTTTTTTATCGATTTCTTGGTGTGTGTAGCAACACCAGGCCTAGTCTTATTTTATTTGTGACCGTGTCACATGGATGGTGTGTGTCTATACGAGATATATAAATAACAATACCCCACTATCACACACATGTTATGGTTTAGAATACGAGCAAAATTAATTCCCCGACAGAAGAGTTTTGCACCACTTTTCTGTCATCTTACGAAGATTAAAATCAATATATTAATAATAGAGATTATGTATGTATGTCTGAAGCCAAAACTATATTATTAGTTGTGATCGCTCTCTTTTTATATCTAATTATCAGCTTCTATATATACCCATTCCAAAACGTCCCCAAACATCAAATTTACATAATTAATTTGTTTTAACGCTTTTAATAAATTAATATTCGCAAATATACACTCATGAGTGTTTTAACCAGATTTCCAGGTGTATTTAAAATACTTCCTACGATAAGAATAAACTAAATAAAAATGATATATGGAAGTAATTAAATACATTGTTTTTTTATCTATACAATTGAGTTACGTAATTAAATTAGATTGTAATGGCATATGATGGAACAGCCGGCCATTACAACATTTGGAACACGTGTTCTCGGTAATCCTGTGAGTAACATAGGCACATTATTTTTTTGTAAACTTTACAATTCAGGAAGTGCGCCCAACCAAACTCGCACACGCACTCATATAAGTTTTTAAAAAAATAAATAGAGAAAAAATTGCTCTACATTAAATATTTAATTATATTAAGTAATACATTTTTAAAGGATCGGTGTGTTCGCATGGACGTCAATAATATATATGTGCGTGGATGAATTCTAAAATATTGAACTGCTCTTTATGCATTATGGAATATGTATTCTACTAAAAAAAAGTGTGTAACGTAGGCAATTTTTTTCTGTTAATTATGCAATTTAGGTTAATACAAATTCGGGGTACCATACACCCGAAATAAAAGAAAACATTAAAATTTACAACACATTCTATTTTTATTACTTATACACGTTATGAGACGAGTATTACACTAGTATATATATATATATATATATATATATATGTGTGTGTGTGTGTGTGTGTGTGTGTCCTAGCAGGACCCGTGCCCCGGCGTTGCCTGGGATGGAAATGAATTAAATCTTTTTATAATACAAGTATTAGGGTATTAAACATACACCCATATCTAACTATATATATACATGCAGCCCCTAACCGTTCAGGTATACAAAAAATATAATGTGGTCATGTTACTCATCATGTTGCTTAGAACATATACTATAAAATTCATAATGATCCCTTTATTAGTTAAGGAGATTATCCTGTACATATATACATATATATATATATATATATATATATATATATATATATATCTTTACACATATAAAACACAATCCCAAAGTGATGTTATCAGTTTTTCAAAAAAACCTACATATATATATGTATATATATATATATATATATATATATATATATAAACATTCAATGAATTAAAATATTACAATTGGTCGAAGAATTAGAATAAAAGTCAAGTATAGCGTACGATCGTTTCCAAAACAGTTTGGAAATACTTAATTTTATTTTACTTTATAAATTAATGAAGCTAATTCTAAAACGTCACTTTCTCAGAGCCTTTAGCCACACGTGAGGTACAATATTTACAAATATTATTAAAAACAATTGGCGGAAAACTCTGTAGCGTTTTTTCGCCTATCATCTCGTCGGGAGAAACCGATATACAGAATGAAACAATAATATCAACGAAAATAAAGACCATAAAGGGATTGTAGTACCAGTAAAATACCAATAGGCGATGAAAATAAGTAAATTTAATTAAAAAGTCGTTTAAAAACGATTAAAACGAAACTTATCCTTCCAACGATTAATTAAATGATTTTACAACATTTGCTTCATTATACACAACTCATAGAGTATGCTCGCTTTCCGAATGTATCCATTGTTTCTTGATATAGAAGACGAGTCACTGGGGCTTTATTATTTTGTCTCACGGTCCTTTTCTACTCATCCATTTTGAGAACTTGGCATTGTTTTATTACTGTGATCAATGACTTCATTCGAATGAGATTAGCAAACTATTGGATCCAAACACTGAAGGTTTTCAACGTTAAAAGGTAACATTAA
>OY744520.1:72504461-72579461 GCA_963556195.1 Sepiola atlantica | reverse complement strand
AGTATGCACTTAAGCCATCTAAAAATTAATTAACTTACATCATAAAAAGAAAAATACATATTTCATAATTATTGAATCTATTTTAAGTATTAGATAAACAATTACATTTTTACCTGAATTTATTTCTGAAAATTACTTTATCAACATATTAATAAGTAAATGCTTTACATTTTTCATAACTACTAGCATGGCTACCTGGCCTTGCCCGGGTCAAACAATAATAATAAGTCAATAATCATAATGTTAGCTTTCAGATAAAAAATTATTGTTTCCGGGCAACACCGAGTTACTGTCTCACCCACTTCCTAAAAACTATAATGAAATCTACATTTGTTTTAATTTATTCACGGGCAACGCCGAGGTTTTATATTCTTCCTCTCTATAGTAATATGATGAAACATATATATTTTTTAGAGAATTCCTGCGAAATGCTTAGTTTGTAATCGCCCCTTCTGCATCAAGCATATACCACATTTAAAATGTACTACTGTATTACTTAACACACGATATCTATCTAGGATATTAAGCACTGACTCCTGAGACACGCAGAGTAACTTTTCTGTTATAAAATAGTATGACAAAATACGGTGAGAATCTTTCTCCAGAGCCACGAAACAATTAAAAACATAAAAACACCTGCTCTATCTAGGATATTGATGACTTAAAGGCAACGCCGAGTAAACACCCCCGCTCTATCTATGATATTTAGCACTTTAGACTACCACTTACCAAATATAATACTGTATTATAAAAATTATGACTCCTGGGTAACACTGAGTAAACAAAAGACAGATAAGTTCTTTCTAAGTTCTATCTAAGATGTTAATCACTTTTGGATTACTATATACAACTTACTAAATGTAAAACTGTAATCTTACATTTATTGTTCCCATCTAGAGTGCTACTGAAACCACCCAAATAAAATGCAGGATGCCTCCAGAGCACTACTTAAACGACCATTTCTGAGTTTCCTGACACCCCCGTCCCTAGTCCGAAAAGAAACGTTATTTATTTTTAAATGCTGAGCGGAAAAAATACATTGAAATTACAGTGTTTTTTTTTCAAATCATGGCTGAAATACTCGGATGCCCCTCCTAACGAAATCTGCTCCACAGCCCCTTTTAGTGCACTTAGAGATTCAGAAATACTTTCATTATCAGCCCCGATTCATTTTACATGATAATCCATTTTCAGATTTAAGGTAAGTTCTCTAACCTCTAACACACACCCACACATACATTAGGTTTTATATATAGTGGCTTACACTGTTGCATTACTCTAATGCTATACGCGAGTGTGATTGCAAATGACTGCACGAGGTTTACATTAACACACATTTCTTACATATAAAGTTTAGGCTATGCATGACTCACCGGCGTGTTTATATGCTTTGGTACGCATATATATATATATATATATATATATATATATATATATATATATATATATATATATGGAACAAACAAATAAAGATATAAAGATAAAATATATATGTTTAAAATAAGATGAAGGGAATTTGATGGTCAATATACAAGATAGAGCAATGATATAGGCAAGTTAGAGGATGAGAATAAAAATACAAAATTTAGTAAATCTTTAGTTGTTCAAAACAATGGATTTATTTTTCCTAAACCCATGGCTTTTCAAAGAATTGAATTCGTATAATAAAAAGAATATAAGTTGGTAAGATAACTACTAAAGTCAAAGTTTTAAAAGATTAAATGATAAAATGTTATTTGAGCAAAAATGTTAAAGGTAGAAATATGTGGAGATTGTCCAATGCAGAATAAATTAATTGAATGTATATGAACTAATGTTCTCCGTAAAAGGCATGAATGGAAAATACAGCAGCAGGTTCGAAGCTGATAAATCAACAAAACAACTGTAAAATCCATGGAATTGAAGAAGTTAAATCAACAATCTGATTGTTTGGAAATTGCGTGTCAGCAAGGACACTTCTAAACAACCGGATTTTCTGTTCTGTTGATTTAACTTCTTCAATTCCATGGATTTTACAATTGCCTTTGGACGACTGAAAACAATGCTGAGATACGCTGAGAGCAGATACATAACGTGTTCACCCATTTTATTACTGACCAGGTTCCACGTCGCTTAACTTCGATGATCTAACAGAAACCAGTGTTCCAACGTGATTATGCCGTATTATGTTCTCCAATATGACATAAAGCATTACATAAATGGTGAAGGCACACATATATTAAGTAGTAATTTCATGCAGATACACATGATTACTTTCAACTTTTAGCACTGATTTCTGATATTTGGAAGGATTTAAATTTCGTTGACATACACCTGATTATCTGAAATTGAAATAGCCCGCTTAACATCAGCTATGATTTACATCAAAACATAAATAGGGAAATTTAAATAAATATTGATTCAAGTACTTCTTATAACTCTGAAACGACGTCAGATTACAATTTCCGTTTCTTTCATCATAAGAGAGGGTTTACTAAATAATTTCAAATACACTTTGGACGAAGAATATGGTTATGTTTTCACGATATGTGTATTTTATTTACTCCTCTCCAGGAGTTAGGCTCAAGGCCAATTATCTTACTCCCACAAGTAAGATGTGACCCAAGGTCGGGTCGGGAAAGTGGGGTTTGAAAAGCCAGCGCCCGAGAAAGTGAGCACTCTGACCATTTAAAAATTGCCTGGGCAGCCCCGTCGGCATTCCCCGGTAAGGGCGCCTCAGGCAGTAAGCAATAAACTTACTCCTCCCCAAAAAAGGGAGGCGAAGCCTGGGAGGGTGCACCTCCTAGAACTGCACAGGGCAGAACAACCGACAGACCGGTGGAATCAAGCCTCAAAGGGCAAGACGAGACCGACATAGGTTGAACCGAGATACCGGTGGAATCAAGTCCCAAAGGGCAAGACGAGACCGACATAGGTTGAACCGACAGACCGGTGGAATCAAGCCTCAAAGGGCAAGGCGAGCCCGACATAGGTTGAACCGACAGACCGGTGGAATCAAGTCCCAAAGGACAAGACGAGACAGACATAGGTTGACCGACAGACAGGTGTGATCAAGTCCCAAAGGACAAGACGAGACCTGCCATAGGTTGTCATCGTGAACTCAAGTACTTTATTGTCGCTGGATACAATCACTCGGACAGCGATATTTAGTTTTTTAATAAAGTTTTATTACAAAGAAAAGAACAGCCATAGGAAATATCAGAGCGACGGGTAACTTGAATACTTGTGGAGGAGAGATTACGATAGACACAGATAAACGGAGAGCTCGTCTCGCTACGACAAGTTATATTGTACACGCGCGTCGTCTGGTGACGGTGCCCTTGCCCAATTTCCCCTGCTTGAAATATCGCCAGACCAGACAGAAAATATGCGTCTGGAAGTCACGTGGCGTAGGTGACATCGATTTATGGGTCACTTCTACCCCTTAAGGTGTCACCTAAACTTCCAATACTAACAACGGACCCTTTTACGTAACAACACCTCTTACGCTTGTGAGAAACTTGTAAAGAATTAAATGAAGTATTGATAAATAAAAAGTCTGAAAACAATTTAAGCTAATCAGTAAAGTAGTAATTTTTGTTGCAAGTGATGAAAAGTACGTTTTACTCGGGTAATGAAAGGGGAACGCCTCATTTGAAAATCATAACATTCAATATTTGTGTCCTTTGGAACTTTCATTAACACTCAATGTAATAACAAATTCCCTGCGAGAAAAAAAACAACTCCTGAAGTACATGAGAGACAAATAAAGTTCTTGGAAAGACATTAACCTGTCTGCTTCCAATCTATTGAAAAACCTACATCAGAGTAGGTTTGACTGCCCTGTGTTCATCACAGCTAAATCTATTATCAATATCCCGAATATTATCCAAACACTCTATATAAGCAACATTACCAAAGATATAGTCCAATTAATACACCTTCAGAATTGTATGTTTCAATTGAAGTGGCCGCAAAAATATCATTTTGAAGAAGCTATACACACAAAAATAAAAATAAAGACCATTACATTAAATATATATATAAATAAAAATTCAATTGTTCATGTCATTTAATGATTTGTATTACTTTTACCTGAAATATCTTAACAAAGGCACACTATTGCATAATTGTTTAATAACATGATTGTGTTCACTTAGTACATACTCTTAACCTTTCGGTTAGGAACAAAGTCTAGTATTGTTTCTGATGCACACGTAGTCTATTCTGCCCTCGGTAACTGAAGAAGTCCTTATAGAGTAAGGCATTTTTTCTAATTCAGAGTGTTCTTTTTGGTGAACTGTATTTTCCCCTACATTAAAAAACGAACTTGTGTCTAACTCTGCCCTCATAGGGGGGGTGCAAGTAAATAAGAACAAACACATGAGTTAAATAAGTAGCTTTGCTACTATAAAGTCACACACTTAATGATTTTAAGTCATACATCTAAAAGAATAATGCATACAGAGAAAGGGGGCACTTATACATACATTCACAAGTAAACGGTTATAATAATAATAAAGGACATGATAGTCGTAAGATTGAGTTCACATCATGTGACTATAATCTATATAATAAAGTGAACTCAAGTTTTCCCGTATGCTTGCAGATACAATAGGTCTTTAAAAACAAGCGCAATGTAGAATTCCAATATGGTCACGCTGCATCCCAATAATTATACGTATTTTCGGAAATCATCAGTCAGTTTCATTAAATTTCATAATTTCCTACATTAATTCCTCATACCTGACTCTCTCCAACGAGTCATACATATACGAAGTCAGAGTAACTTTTCCCCAGATAAAAAATCTACTACTACCACCACCATCACCATATTACACAGGGGCATCTTCTTCATAGGATAAACATTAGCTACGTCCTTCATTGTTTCATTTTTTGATTTCGTGCTACTATATTTCACCCATTATACCGTCATTAAATGAAGCGGTCTAGGGAGCTTATTCTTCTTACTTTTGCGGCGCTAATCTTATTCTGGAATAATCGAATATAATTGCCGAATACTGAACAAAAAACAATTGAAATTAAATCATGGCTCCTTCTATTCCTCCATTCAGTAACACTCTTTCATCTACATACATAATTTTTATTTCCGACAATAATTTAATTTTTATAAAATATTACTTTCAACAAATACTTTATTTCTTCATATATCAAGGATTGACCATGACCTATGTTCAATACTCCTTGATATACAAAATACAATTTTACTTTCGTTCTTCCAGTCATTATTACTGTATTCGAAGAATAAAGGAATATCGTATTGTATGTCACAATTTCTATATGAAGATGCTATCAGATATTTTCTCATTAATGAAATTACATCAGACATGTGTTATTATTAAAAATAGAGTTAACGTTTATGTATTTTCCATGATTTATATAAGGTAGTTATTGTTAGTGTCCCACGGTTTGCGATCTCCCGAATTTTTTAAGCCACCTCGTTAATGATTGCTTCAGCTTAAAAAGGCATATCCCAAGTGTAATTGTTTTGAAACAATTTTGCCCGTAATACTAATTATTTAACACGCAAGTTGTCATTGGCTGATTTAGCCTTATTTCCTGTTGGGGTAGGACTAATTTTTTATACAATTGATATCATATTTTTCTCACCTATATAACGTATTGTGGGTTCTTTTCTAATTTTCTTTCCAGAAGTGATAATCTAATATTCATTTTCGTATAGTAAAATCATGCTTTTATATTAACCCGGGCAACGCCTTGACACGAGTCCTACTATTTTTGTTGTATTTAATACTTGTTTAGTTTGCGTACTTTTGAATGTTGTACGAAAACATTGGTTATTTGCATAAACCTTAATACCAGCTCATTGAGACTTATGTTTCATATTCCAGCGCAAAATTCTACCTTTTTGCATTCAACAGACTTCTAGAATATAGACGCTTTTATCAACTCACCGATAGTGTCACTCAAGTTCCATATTTAAATTACCCTGTGATATTTTACACAGAGTTTCGCTGCCGCATTTGCAGAATTTGAAAGCCTTTAAACATCCGAATTCTGTTTATGTACATTGAGAATTGTGAGTAATACCTGCTAACTTAATATTCTACTTTCTTGGCGATACATGTCAACAGCCCGTAAAAAAACTACAAAAAAGGAAATTTAAAACAAATATGATAGATATTAAAGTGGGGGATTACTTTTCATAAATGAATTTTACGAGAAATGTGCCCCAATTTCCTGCTAGTTAGCGATAAAGTGAGACGTATAACCTAATGTAATGCCTGCAAAATATTAATTTACTAAGAATCAAAGTAGTTTTTGAACAAAAGGCTTGGGACTAAAAGTGTGTTTTTCATATAGTTTTAATGGTGTAAATCTTCCAAGACTATATATATATATATATATATATATATATATATATATATATATATATATATATATATATATATATATATACATATATATATATATATATGCAATAATTTCGTCGATGTTAACAGTAGTTAATTAAAGTGATTTAATAATATAAATGATAAATTACGAAAACATGTAGTATGGTCTTATTTAAAAGATAATTCGATGTGTATATAAAAGGTTAAAGAGTTCATAGAGAGAGTGGGTTGGCTGCTCTCTCTCTCTCACTCACCTTCCTCGTCTGTCTGTTTGCTCATCTTCCTATCTCTCTCTAGCGACGCCAAATGTTAGTTGTTATTGTTTTTAAAAGAGTCTCTCTCAACACGCACCATCGCTTAAACTAATTGATTTCTTATTTTTGTTCATTTTTAAATAGATTAGTATTTAAAAAGCTTAACAGTTCATAGAGAGAGGGGAGAAGGTGACTTCTTTCTCTCTCTCCATCTGCGTGCACCACCCCCTCTCTAACTTTACTCTCTCTTGCTAGGGTACATTTTCATGTGATTGTTTTATATAGAGCCTCCTTCCCGACACACACCATAGCTCAGGCGAATTGTGTTCTTCTTTCCTTGAATTTCTTGACGATCTCATTTTAAAAAATTAATAAATATGTATAAAAATGATGAAAAAGTTCATATTTACATGAATGACTGCGAAAGTCTGTGTCTTGTGTATCTAAAAACATGAATAAAATGTTCTTTATTTTAAATTTTGGTTTCAATTAGCGATCTTTGCAAAGCGATAGTGAGCTAACAAAGCCAGCTAATTGAATAAACCTGTTCAGGTTGTTCGGTTATATTTTTTCGTTTGTCTCTTCAATGTGTGGTCTAAAATATTCCTAATATATATATATATTTTATTATCAGTTTTGTCACTTTGCTCTGCTTAAGGTTGTAAATAGTTTGTCACATTTAACGCATGAATTCAATATTTTTCATGGAAATCGCTCCAGACAAGGAATGAAGCCTCTTGATGCAAGGAACTAACAAGAGCGAACGATGATTATCGTAAAGAGAGAAGATGCCTATTGACCCTAGTTTTGAAACGACCAAGGCTATAGGTAGGAGGAACACAGTAAGAAAGAAGAGAGTTCAACAAGCCTGCAGTTCTTGGAAAGAAGCCACTGGAATAAGAAGCTGTATTACAATGACGTATACAAAAGCGAATTGGTAAAGACCACTAGAACAACGAGCTGTAACAAAGGAAGCAGGGAATATATAATACATCTCTTTTATTATTTCGTCTTTTTTATTGGTCATTTGAAAACAGATTTTTTTGTTCGGTCTGACTTTTTTAACCTTGTTACCAAACATTTTCCCTTTTAACCAGCTTTTCTCTGCAACGATTTTGTTTATGCTCTTTTTTCGTTTTGGTTTGTTTATTTTTCCCCCGGTTTCTCTTTTATCTATTTATTTATTTATTTATTTGGTTGTTTTGGGACTCTTGCGCCTCAACCTTAACCCTAATCCCAATCTCCCCTCACCTGCACGCACGTGACAATCGGGCTCAAAACTGTTGTCGGCGTTGCACAGGTGAAGAAGACTTAATTAAAGGCAAAGATACGCCGAGAGATTAACACAAGCAAGTCGACGACGGATGCGAAAGACCCGAGGCAAAGATGGTCGAGATGTGCGGCGCCATTCTTTATTTATTTTCTTTTAACTTTCTTCTTTACTTTTTATCTCGTGTTTCCATCCCCCCGCCGCCACATTATTTTTTACTTTTTCTCTATTCATGCCCCCTCTTCTCTCTATCTCTCTTTTTGTAGTTTTATTCGGAACTTGCTGTACCTACGCGGCGTTACCCCGGAATATTATTACTTAGATCATTGTTTCTTTCTTTTTAATTAAAATGTTAATTTATTTTTTGACCAAATTACATTCATATCGTATGTTCAAATAGTTATGTAACTATAGCTAAAGTTAGGTAAAGTAATGTTGTTATAATCGTTATTTATAAAATGTCTGGGTGTAAATAACCTCCAAAAGTGTATTTCATCAAAATTCGTTAAGAATCTTACAGCTAGTTTATGTGGCTTTCTAATCGACGATTAAAAGGCTTCAGAATTCCTTTCTAATACTTGGAAAATACTTCAATGTTTTTTTTTATTCTTACTAATTATAAAATATAAAACTGACCAAATTGTTTAAGAATAAACAGAAATGCAATCGGGTGAATTTAATTTCGTAATTAAATTATATATGAACGATTTTTTAAATCGTTTCATTGACGCTATTGTATTTTGTTTTGTGTAAATGAATATTAATAGTAAAAAAAATACTAATATGTAAGTCACGTATATACAAGACACACATACACAAACAAAGAAACACGAGAAAAAGAAGTGGGTTTTTTTTATGTACGACTTGATTTATGTACGAAGTTGATTATTTAAAAATATTATTGATAAATTATATATATATATATATATATAAATTTTAATGTGAGATGATATATATAATTGTTTTCACAATTAGAAAACGTTGTAGCTCACAGGAATCATGAAAGCCACAAACCAGAACTAGGACTTCCGGTCTGTTGATTTCATGGTTTGTGTGGGCTGCGGCGTTGTCTTATTGTGGAAATAATTATACATATATATATATATATATATATATATATATATATATATATATATATATATATATATATATATATATATAGAGAGAGAGAGAGAGAGAGAGAGAGAGAGAGAGAAGGACAGAGAGAAGGACAGAGAGAGTGAGAGAGAGAGGAGGGAGAGTTATCGATTTAGATTGTGATTCTTTAATTTCTGAAAAGTATTAAAATAGTAAAAAAAAACAAAGCAACTGAGAGCGTTACAAATAGAAGCGGTGTGTACAACTTCGCACGTTAGATCGCTTATCCTAATTTTCCTCTCATCTTTCTTTTCTTTCTTCTGTAACTATGTTTGTCTTCTTTTATTCTTTTATTTAAACTTTTCCTTTGGTCTGGGGGAAAACGATTTAAGTGGGTGTAACGATCTTGCTCCCCAATTCTTTTCGGATGACACATACGAAAATCAATAATATTAGTTTACAAATGAAGACATGAAAAACACAAAAAATAATTTTCATCGCTTTCTTTCTTTGATGTTACGGTATCGACACTTTCCTATTTTATGTACCATGATGCCTCAGGGACCATCCCCAACGAGAGCAGGCGCTCAGGATATCCACTCTTCCCTGTGACAAAATCAGCTCTCAGGTTTTTTGGTTCCCCAGCTAGAATATATCCAAATCATTTGCTTTATGTGCACTTCTTAACTCAAATAAAAATGACAAATGTTTACTTTTCAAATCAACGTACAATTCACAATATTGGCCCAAAATGTTTAAATTCCACCACCATTAGATTAACTAAAGCCCAAACTTAAACTATATGTTGTTAGAGCACTTTTTCTAATGATGATTATCACCACCCGCACGTCCCCAGAGTAACCTCGTTTCATACTGACTTCCCCTAGAGAAATAAAGTTTATCACAGGCATTAATTAGAGCAGTTGTTTCCTAATTATTTCTTAATCCATACTCTCCTCTCGATTCCATTATACTGTTTCATATAAAACACGAAAACTTAATTCCTCATTCTAACATTTGATAAAATAGGAAAAATAATCGATGAAGATATAAACACAGAGTAGAGAAAAATGAGCCAGTTGTGTAATTTTACTTGAAGCGATGTTTTTACCCATTTTGGCTCTAGATTTAAAGATGGATGTTTCTTAATTTAGTTCAATAATGATCTTTATGTCTTTGTGGCTTCAAGCAATTCGATCATTTGCATTTTAATCAATAAGTTATGAGTTCGATCCCGCCTCGTGACACCTTTAACAAATACCTGAGCTGCCTAAAAAGATGTGGGCACCGCAAGGCTTAAGCACCCGACAAGACGCTTCACCAAGAATATTCATCCCTTCCATCCCTTTCATCCCTCCTTGGTGATCCGGAAAACGTTTCGAGATCATTCACATTTCTTGTTGTGCCATATAATTTGTGAAAACACATTAACTTATAATTTCTTTCTGCTATTAATGTTTACAGCTAAAAACATTCTGAGACTTAGATAAACATGAAAATCCAGTAAAAAAAAAAGTGAGCACACTGTTAATAACCGGTGGTGTTCCCTGGATTCTGAGTGACTGTAGTCTGAGCGACATCAAGTCTCCCCATATTTCAAGTACTTTTTCGATAATAATTGCAAATAACCCTACATTATCGCAACAACCGCTTACCTTTAATTTGTCGTTGCGACCGACCGTTGGTCTTCTCTGGGAGTTGGGCGGCAATGAGGCTCGTTTATGGTCCCAGTACGCTCCGTACTCTTCCAGTCGTAATCGGGTTAGTGCTCTGCATCATCGGTCCTCTCATTCTCCTTGACCCATAACGACTATTTTGCGTGTTATCAACCGACGCTGATGCCATTTTGTTTTAGTTGTGGAAGCTTATACGATTTCCCATGGTTTTATTTACTCCGGGTTCACGTGGTGTTCCTTCCATGTTTTTGCTTTATTTTTCTTGTAATTTACATGGAGCTGGTTAGTGTTCGTAGTTTATGTTGATTGGTTTCCGCATTCCTGGTTTTCCTTAAGATTTCAGCTGTTTTCCATCATTGCCGTTTGTTGTATAGTCTCAGTCTTCACTTTGATTACAATTTCTTCAAGTTTATTTCAGTTTTTTCGGGACTGTTCCTAGTGCTTTTGCGATTATTGGTATAATATTTACTTTCTTTATGTTTCAAATTCCTTTCAGTTCTCTTGCTAGTTCCGTATATTATTATTTGTACTCACTAGAAGTTCTCACACAGGTCATCGTCAGTGATTGGTCACCAACAACAACCAGTGATATTTCCTGGAGTCTGTGTAACAACAAGCCTCTCTCAGATTTCCAGTATTCTTCACCTCTTTTCCATAACCAGCGAAAATAACATTGCGGTATCGCAAGAGCCTCTTACTATCGAGTTATTGCTTGTAAGAACGATTGGTCTTCTCTGGGATTTGGGTGGCAATAAGCTTTCCCAAGGTTCCAGCACTTTCCGCACCCTTCCAGTGGAGGTCTTGTTTGTGCTGTCCCTTCTCGGTCTTCTCATCCTCCTCCACCCTCTAAAACTATTTTGTCTGGTGTCAGCCTAGGCCGGAACCATTTTAAAAAAAATATTTTTTGGGGGGAGGGGCTAGGAAAAGGAAGAACTTATGGTGTTTATTGCAATTTCTGTTCCTCGGTTCATTTTTGTGTGGTGTCAGCTGAAGCTGATGTACTTTATTAAAGGTGGAAAGGAGAGCTTTTGAAGTTTATGTTCTTTGGTTCGTGATGTGGTGTTCTTCGTGTTGTTTTGTTTTCTTCCATTTGTAAATTCCACGTGACTGGTTACCATTCGTAGCTTACGCGAGCTGGTTTCCGAATTCAAGGAGTTTCCTTAACGTTGCAGATGTTTTGATCATTGCCGTTTTTTGTATGGTTTCGATATTCCCTTTAATTCGAATTTCTCCCAGTCTTTTCTCCGGTTTTTGGGAGATTGCTTATAGTGCTCCTACGATTGTTGATATTATACTGACTTGCTTCATGCTCCATATTCCTTTCAGTCCTCTGGCTAGTTCTGTGTATTTGCTTCATTTTTCCGTGTCTTTGATCTTCACTCTGTGGACTACTTCTTGTCGATTATGATAACATCAGGTCTCCTTGCTTGTATGAGTTTATCTTTTGTATATCCATATCCCAGAGGATTTTATGTTTTTCATTTTCTAGTACTGTTTCTGATTTATGTTTGTACTATTTGTCTGCGTGTTCAAAATTCAATGGTTTGAACAGTTACCATTTTACTGCTTTCCCCACACTGTCATGTCTGTTGTTGTATTCTTTTTGGGCAAGTTTTCTACATTCACTATTATATGATTTACTGTTTCGTCTTTTTCCCACACAGTCTGCATTTTTTTCTTGGGTTTTTATCTATTTAAGCTTTAATATAGTTTGTCCTAATCACATTGTTCTTTGCAGCCATAAGTAAAAATTATGTTTCTCTGTTCAAGTGTCCTTTTCTTAGCAATACCCAGCTATTTTCGTTGGTTTCTTCTCTTGTCAGTCTTATAAAGCGTCAAGGCAGTTGTTTTTCTTCCCACTTTTCTTTTCTTGTCTTTTTCTTTCTGATTTCGGTGCTTCTCGAGTTGCTCGTTTGACCGGGGTCTGTTGCTGCGATCATGAGCTTTTCCGGGTTCTCAGTTATGTATTTATCCAGCTCTTTTTTGTAGTCTTCCACACAATCTTCTATACTTACCAGTCCTTTTCCCCATTCGTTTCTTTTCATGACCAGTCTGTCCGTATCGTCGTTTAGGTGCAGTGCGTTGTGCATGGTCATCAATTTTCTGGTCCTTTGGTCAAAGTGCCTGGGTTCTTCTTTACCTTATTAGCGATACTACCTATATTTTTTTTCGTTTTACTGGATTCCTGCTATATAATTTTGTTTCTAGGAGTTTTCTTGTTCATCGTAAATATTCTTCTCTAATCTTCTCTTTCATTTCTGAGGATTTGATGATGTCTGCTTCTAGAACTCCTAAATATTAAAAACTATCCTGCTCGCCTAGCACCTTCATCTCCTTTTGGTTGGGTAGTTCCATGCCCTCTGTCTTCTCAAGTGTTCCCTTTTTCATTTCTAGAAGTGCACACTTTTCCGTTCCAAATTCCATTTAGATGTATTGGCTGAAAATTATAGTCGTATTTATCAGCTTTTCAATTTCATTGTTCATTTTTGCAAATAGTTTCAGGTCGTCTATGTACATCAGGTGATTTACTCTTAGTGCTGCGTCTGTCAACTTGTATCGGGCATCACATTTTCTTAGTATGTAGTTGAGCGGCATCATGGCTATTATAAACAGTAATGGTTGTATGAAGTCTCCTTGGAAAATACCTCCCTTTATTTTTATATCAGTCAGGCGTTGTCTTCCGGTTGTCAGTTCTAGTCTCCATGTTTCTATTGCTTTCTTGATAATATTAATAATCCTGTCGGGTATCTTGTATCTTTATAAGCATTCAATTATCCATGCTTGAGGGATTATTTCGTAAGCATTTATTTAGTCAATCCATGCCATAGATGTATTCTTTTTTCTGCTTTTAACTTTTTTCGGGATCTTTTGATATATGTATAGCAGATCGTGCGTCCTTCTTTTCCCTTTTTGGCATCCTTTTTGTTTTTCAAGGTGTAATCGAAGATTGTTCAGGGATTGGTAGTTTTTTCTCTCCGTTGTGCCGTCGCGATTCTCCACATTGTTGGTAAACAGGTTATGTGTCTATAGTTGATTGGCATCTTTATGTATTTGCGTTGTTCTTCCTTTTGTCATTTATCTTGGTCCGTCTGTTTTGTGGATACATACTATATTTCTATGCTAGCCTTTCATATAAGGTCGTGATTTTTTGGAACCGGTATGCATGTATTCCATCGTGACCTGGTGTTTTCCAGTTTGCCATTTTCCTTAGGGTTGCCTTTATCGTAGCGTCATTGATTTGTTTCGGTTTCTTTTCTCATTTCCTGTAGTTCACATTTATATTTTTTAGCCACTTGTCATTTTTGTTGTGTTTTTCGGCTTTTCCCATATCTTTCTCCAGAAGTGTTTTGTCTGTGTCGGGTCCGGTTGTTTTGTTGTTGTTTGTTCTCCGTTTATGTTTTTGTAAAACTGGCTTTCATTGTTTTAAAAGGTTCTGTTCTGTTTTTGCTGTTCAGATGTGTATCTATATCGTCCCAGTCTTCCTTCTATTGCTATCTCTTGTTTTAATTCTTCATGTTTCTTATTCAGTCTTTTCTTTGTGAACCAGATGTCTGCTCTTCTATCCTTTTCCATTCTCTTTTATCCTGTTTACGATTTAAGCTTCTTTTTGAAGTTTGGTAATTTGGGTTTTCTAATCTGATTTCCCATCCAAACATGTTTATTTTGCCCCTGCATATATCCAGTGGTTTAGGCCTTTTATAGTGTATGTTGAGATGTATGCAAGTACTTTGTTTACTGTCTCTGTTTCAACTTTTAACTTCTTCCAATCTTCGTTCTTAAGGGATGTGAGTTTTTTTTCCTCGTACATGATTCCTTTGATGTTTTCCACTTCTATTGCTTCTTCTTCAGTGAGGTCTGTGGTTTCATAATCTTTGCCCTCTTTAGTTTCAGTGTTTATCTTTTGTCCGTCTTTTTATGGGTATTTTCGTCAGGTGGTGTTTTTTGATCTCTCACACCAGTAATCTTTTGTTTGATTTCCGTTTATTCAATTTCAGAGAACCACCCACTCGTGAGTATCTGCCTTGCTTTATCTGCTATCCTCTGTTCCGTTGCATGGTAGACAGTAAACATGTCCCATAGATCTTTCATGCATTGTTGGTATCCTCTTTCAGTAGGGTAGCGGCTTTTTCAGTAGCATTCCATTAATAGTCTGTTCTCTTTTGTGGTCCATTTCTTTCTATGGCTTTCTGGTTTGCCCTTTTCATTCCTGTTTTCTTGTGTTTGGTCCGTGTCCTTGTCATACTTGAAAATAGAGAGTCTACTTATCTGTACTTTGCCAGTGATCTTGTTTCTGAAATTAAAGGAGCCAACACTCGCAGGATGCGGGCCGGGTACCCCATGGTCATAATCGAGGGAGCACCTGCCCATACCGACACTCTTCTTCTGTGTCCCACGGCGTTTATTTGTAGATATATTTCAGGGTTTGATGTTTTGGTCTAATCATGCACAGGCTTAGTTCTCCAGTGATCCTATCACAGGGATAGTGTTTCTCTCATTTTTATTAAGGTCAAAGTGCACTACTCCACTCACATGACATTTATATATATGTATATATATATATATATATATATATATATATATATATATATATATATATATATATATATATACTTAGTATAAGTTTTCTAGGATATTCTAAAAAAAAGTACTAAAAAAGACGGTAGATTCCCCTGCCATGTTTGTCTGATAAATTGATGCCTTAAATAATACAGAAACGTTCACCCCCTCCTATAACGTGACTAATTAATTTCTTATTCTATAATATTCTGTCTTACCCTCAACTAAAACGCAAGTTTAAGAAGTTAAAATTATGAGTTAAAATAAAAAAATAAAATGTTAATAACATTTTTTTAAATCACCATACCGTGATTACATCTATTCAGTAAACAGGTTCGGAGTCCGAATGCTCGTCGGAACTTATTAAATAATATATACCCTCCCCCTACCATCACGTGACTATTTTTATTTTTTATATTTAGAATATCCTCTCTTACCCTCAACTAAAAGGCAAGGTTAAGAAGTTACAATTATTAGTTAAAATAAAAAATAGAATGCCATTATTATTATCATTATCATTATCATTATCATTATCATTATTATAATAATAATAATAATAATAATAATAATAATAATAATAATAATAATAATAATAATAATATTATTCACCTAGAGTATCCACACATGTAATTACCAATGATCGCTCGTTGTCAACAAAATGGGATCTTTTCTAGGTTCTAAGTGACAACAAGTATCCGTCATATTTTCAGCATTTTCCACTTCTTTGCGTAACGATTGAAGCTCACCATGCATCCCTGCAACCACCGTTTACCAGTGATTTATCATTGATGCTGGCCGTTGGTTTTCTCTGGTATATGAGAGGCAATAATACAGCTTAGGATTCCATTTCTTTACAGGACCTTCCAGTAAAGATCCAAATGATGCTTTCGCTCTTCGGTCTTTCCATCATGCCCCACTTTCAGAAAACCAGTCATATTACGTATCTACCTTAACTAATTTATTTAGTCGAGCTCTTAATGCGTGCATTCTAGGAATAACACTGCAAGTTCCACAAAAAAGTCTGTAATGTTCGCACATTTATCAGTGAAGATATATTTGTTATTGCTGTAGATCTGGCTTTCGACTTTTTCATTAATTATACATATCAAGTATGTAATTGTCGTTAAAAGATTTGCATTTATCAGTACACGTTGAAGTCGTATTTCTAATTGTTGTTGAAAACAATTTAAACATATTCGACGTGTTATTCTAGAGTTATGATTTTCATGAAAATATCAAAACACGCTTTGGCTAAATCCAGTTCAATCAACATGGTGTCCATTATTTGCTGAAATAATTCCGACGCTACAGTTATATAAAGGATCAGTCTATAGATCTTTGTATACGTTTATTGCTAATAATTCTGTCCATTTTTTCATGTAAGTTTATGTGTAGGTATGCATCCAATTAATCGAATATTGAGAATATTTAACTCCATTTATATTTTAAATATTATTTGAGGACAAGGTAATAAGCAGTTTTCAGTTTTGAAACAATCATTATTTCAGTTGTAATCGGCATAACCGCCAATTCGTTTTTAGACATAAACTCTAGGACTCGTTTAAACACTATAATATGGTTTAATTAAACATTTAATGTTTCTGTTTCTTAACGATACAGTTCTTTTCAATAATTTCTCAACCTAAAAATGGTTCTTGTCTTTTGGTCGAAAAATCGAATGTGCGTTATTATTTTTTAAAATTTCAAAGTTGCTTTTGACTTTGAGCAATTTCTTAATCTTTCAGAAAAAATGTCGGGAAAACTTCCCTTTTTAAATTTTCTACAGTTCTTGAGGCTGTTTTAACACGATTATAAAACGTATTTATTGCCAGGTTCAATAAATTAAATGACCCATTCTAGCCCGGTTTGAATAGGGTTCGAGATCGCACCATGACGAATGCTTTAAGTTTAAATTGTTTGTAATACTTTAGCTTATAAATCATCTAAAATATATGTTAACGGTTATTTCGCGGGAAACTTTTAAAGAGTAATTTACATTAATCTTCCTATTCTTATCCATGTTAACTTATCGATTATCGTCAAGTCAGACAATGTGTCTTATTTGAATTTCACATGCACGAGTTTTTGTATCACAGTAAATGCGTTTTCTGTTTTTGTAAAGTTATTTTAAATTTCTGAATATTGTTTTTCAATATGAAAACTTATGTATTGCTACTCTTTATTCTAAATGAACAATATTTATTTTAATTGTAAAAATAATTAATTAATTTTTGACTTTTTTGTCGACTCTGTAAAATATTTATTTCCTTAATTTCTGCAGTATCACGGTGTTCATTTATTATTCGTTCATATTTTTAAGCAATATTTTATTATATCACTTTCGATTCTTGTTCCAACTTCAATATTAGATGTTATCTTATTTCAGCGTATCTCAGAGCTGTGAGCTAGCTCTTGCGAATATATGAGACGTTTGTACTTATATAGAGTAAGTTCTTTGCGTTTGAATTCATCCTACTCCTATTTAACCACGCTTGCAAATGTAGTAACAGTTTATGTATTTTTTGTGGTCTGATTAAGGAATTGCAAACGTAAAAGTTATCTATTCTCGCTAAAACCTTTTGTTACCAGCAAAACGTTTTCGTGAAACCAAATAGTTCCTGCATTTCTTTGTACTATGCAATCAGCATACTTTTCAAGCTCAATAATTCAGATTCTCTCACACAAAAGACGAACTTTTTTCTAGGTTGAGCAAGTAGAACTATTTTTTGATATCGCTTCGTTTCGTCTAAAATATTACTGAAATGTTACCCACTCTTTGGAATAAACTTAATTTCTGCAATTATATTCATCACAGAATTTTGCGAAAAAGAGTTTACAGTTTCCGTAGTAATTTTCTCCTGAGAATGTTTTAAAGGGTTTTGAAATACATTTCTTCTGTTGTTCGAGGTTATCGCACTGCTGTTTCTCTAGTCTTTTCATGCTTTAAATACTTCTTTTTCTGAATATTTCGTTGAGTGTTTACGTCTCTTGATTACGCAGGTTTTTTAAGTTAGTTAAAAAATTTCAAGATGAAACTTTTTTAATCCTTCATGGTTTTTACGTAGGGAAACTTCGTAATTTTGCTAATACCGAATATGTCAATACAACATTTGTCATCGCCAATTTGCTGTATCGTAGTCCAAGAGGTACACAGTGATAACTACACATAAACACTATTATAGTACTTCCGAGCTTAGTTCATTCTGCATATTTACCTCGAATAGATTGTGCTTGTACGGAATATAGTTTCGCAATAATGTACACCCTAGAAACAGTAGGAATTGCAAAAGACTAACTGAGGATGTTCTTTTCTTTCTTTTGAGCCACCCGGTATTTTGATACAAATTGCGTTGATTATACAGATATATACGTATAAACTTGTGGCTTTAGAGTAAAACTAATGTTTATAAGATATCTATACTTTCCTTTATATTCCCCCTAACGGTTCCCGGTTGTTATAGAGCATAGGCTTGTTAAACTCTCTTCCTGCTGACTGTTTTTCTTCCTAACGATAGCCTTTGCCTTTTAAAGACCAAAACTAGTAGGAATCTCCTGTCTTACCGATGATCATCAGTTGTTCTTGTTAGCTCCTTACATCAAGTGACTTCATGTCTTGTCTGGAGCGACTTTCAATAAAAGAAACACAACTTACAGTTCCAAGTATAAAAGTGAGGTATGCCCCTTACATGTGGAGAATTATTAGTTAAGGAGGTATTTTTTATCTATGTAAAATGTGTTTACAAATATTTAGTGTCAATAACATTATCAGCATTTAATATCTACCCGATTTTGTCCGGGAGACTTTGCTTTTATTCTGTTATGATTTTAGAAGGTAAATGTTATCATTACGTTATCGTTCGGTTATTAAATTATTAAATGAACGAAACGTTCAAAAAATAATTTTAGACGTTGAAAATTTTAAAAAGTATTGCTTTATTTCAGACGCTGCAAACGTAAAGAGAAACATTTTTAAAGGTGGTTATTATTTTTGTTGTCATGATTGTTTGGTTTCCATTAAATAAAAAGAAGAACACTCCATTCAAATAAAATAAGGGTATATTATTTGCTGTAAAACTTCTATAATTTATTTTACTGTACTTATTAATACTGTAATTCGAAAAACACAACAATTCGTCAAATCGAGTGCAATTAGCAAACCAAAACGCTTGAAATATTAATTAATACCGGTTAATCGCGTAAAAATGTCCGTTACTAAATTTGTTGCCGGTTCTAAAGGAGTGATGGTATTGTCAATTGTATTCGACACAAAACATATTAAAGACAGATGCTTCTGTTTAAAACTAATTAAATATTGGTATTGTATTAGCTATTCTATAAATCACAAAAGAATGTATTAGAAACTAACATTATATATTCGATAATCGCCTCTTGTCTTATCATTCTTCAATCCGAAGTTCTTACAGTTCCTAAACAACCATATATTGAGAATTTGAGTATTCTTTTTCAGATTTTTGTCTATCAGTATAAAATAGTATTTTGCAAAAGACGATTGAAGAACTTGATTTTTATATTTCATTTTGTTGAGGGAAAAAAATAATATAAAACCCGCAAGAAACGTGGAAATTCCACAGTAAATTAAATGAAATAATTACATTTCTTCCTTCTCTTTCCGTAGACATAGCTCCTTTGCGAGGGCTCCCTTGTGTGTTACACGTTACGACGGGGCTGTTACCCTTCAGATCACATAATTGTCTTCAAATCCAATGTGAACAAATACTTGTCATAAACCGTTCGCATAACAAATCAAAATTAGTTCATTCAATTCATCATTTTAATACACCCATTGTGTTCTTCATCTTTTAACTGACAATCATTCCATCGCATTAACCCTTACCATTGAGTGACTTTCGCCCTTGATAAAAAAAGGTTCAATTTTAGTATTTTATCTACTTAGAAATAAAAAAAAGTCAATATGACTAAATGTCATTTACACGGTAAACAAATGAAAATGTAAGAATAGTGGGGGGGGGTTCTATTCTCTTCTGTATCCCTCTCCCCCGTAAACATTCACAACTAAAACCCGTCTTACTATAACCACTGTTAAGGATTTCCCCTTCTCCCTCTGTGTACCTAAAACAAGGCTGAGCTTCCATAAACAGAGTTTCTTTCCTAGAACTACCCGTCTGTGGAATACATTACCGCGGAACTGCTTCTCATCTGACTACAAAATTATCGTTTACAAATCCAATGTAAACAAATTCGTGTTTAGCCGTCATCTTAAATAAACAAATACGGTTGAATTTAAACCATCGTTACCAATTATCACGGTTATATCTAACCGCTCACCTGACAAATTCATAAACCCGTATCCTCGACTGGTCTCTTGGCCCTAATGACTTCTTAGTAAAAAAAACTGATATTATATATATATATATATATATATATATATTACAATTTTACAATTTGATTTCATACTTAGTTATTTTATTAGTGGATTACCTCTATGATTAAAAAAAAAATAGCCCAATAGCTTGAGTGGAAGTAATTTTATGACCTTTTAATGTTCTCCAAAATTGTAAAACTACTATATAAGTTAAGCGTAGATTTAGAAAAAAATATAAATCTGATGAAACCAGGTTAGTTTTAAATGAGGATTCTGAAGTAACCACAGGTTCTAATAAGACAAGTGAGGTCTTAATGTTAGTATGTTTAAATCTGTAGCTGAAGTATGAAATTTCGTAAGTTCAAAACAAAATTTAAAGTTTGACTTAGTAAATCATTTTTCTGCCGTAAAATGTCAGATTTGAGACTTTTTGTGTTTGAAACTTGAGCATTTAATGAAACATAGTCCACAAAAAATCATTTTCTTGATTTGCCTTTCATCTTAATTTTTGCTCAAAATTATACGGAGTTAGCTTTCAGGAGACCATTTAAACTTTTTGATGGTTATGGGTAATTTAGACCAATTTCACGCGTGAAAAGCAAGGTAAAATAGGCACATATATAATATTTTACTTGCTAGAAGGTGTTAACTTATTTTAGCTTATTTAGAATAGAAATATTGAAAGGTCTTCACTTTGCGGATCGAATAGACTCGATTGTGAAAAACATGAATACATTCTAAAGACATTATTAAAGTCGTCACAATTATGTATAGAAAGATGCAATAAACGATTTCTCTTCATTTAGAACTGATTGATACTTTTAGATTACGATCTTATAGTATGCCTGTACTTTTCACATTTATTGCACTGATTAAGTTTCTTTTTCGATTCGATAAAGAGTTACTTTGAACCAACATTCGAGTGTAGATATCTTGTATGTTCGAGCTGATGGAACATTGGCGAGCACGTGTCGTTTGCCCAGATTTGTAAGCCCTGGTGTGTTTATGCCATGCTTCACATAACTGTCCAGCTCCAGTAGCTAAATGTTTCCCATGAGTCATTCCAAAAGTTCGCAAGAATAACTGCATATCTGGTTGACGCTCGGTGAAATTATTGCGAAGGTAAAGCTTTGTTTGGAGTGAATCATAAGACTTTGTCCAAGATCTTTTAAAAATTCATGTTTAACAAATTTAGCAGTATAACTTTGTTATGTAATAATCAATATTATATTGAAATATGAATGTAGCTCTGAAAAGGCTTCCCTATACTGTGATTTGAGAATCAGACTGACAATGACGGCGGCCTGCAATAGGACCAGTATTAATGTAACCACCGATCTTATTTGATTGAATGACTGACGAAAAAGGAAGAAACGATGTTCACAAAAATAAGAAAAACGTACCATACAATTACAGATGAATTAGTGAAGGAAAGCCTGATTAATACACCTTTGAAGAGCTATATAATTTAATGAAAATTCATGTTTTAAACTCAAGTTTGTCTAATTTCGATATTTTCGGCAAATTATGCCCAAATAAAGAAATTCATCATCATATCGAAAATTCGAAAGCAATCGTTTTTTTTCTGTCAAAATTCAATACACTACTAACAAGCAATAAATTAATGACAACTCTTGTGTCAAATCCAAGTTATGCTAATTTCTGTGTTCTCGGACGTTATTCACAAAAGAGGAAATTCGTTACTAGCCTGACATTTTTACATTTTATTTTAATATTTTAATATTTCTAGACCAGTCTTATCAATCCGCTACCAACGAGCCCTCAACCAGTTTCTGAGAATGAAGGAAATATAAGTTATGTCTTTTTTATATTTGTTTATTCTGGCCACACTGTGCATAGTTCACCACTGATTCCGACGATTAAACGTTGGTTGATTAACTCCACCGAGGACTCTACAACCTGCGCAATGCAACCAACTCGGTAAAAACATGTTTATTATGCTTTCCTTAAGCCAAGGCTTTTCAAAGATTAAAATCTTATCATCAGAGGAATAATAAACATGTTTTTTTACCGAGTACACATTGAATTGAACAATCGAAGTTGAAATAGATTTGTCATTCGTACATGTTTATCCCTCTTCTGTCATTATATATACATATATATATATATATATATATATATATATATATATATATATATATATATATATTTGTGTGTGTATTTAGGCAGCATATTTTCATTTAAGCAAACATTATTAAATAACACGGATTGTGTTTTGCTTGATAAGACTTTAAAAAAAAAATTCCGAATAGTTCATTTAGCATTTCGGTCAAATTGGTGTATATGTAATTGCAACCCTCTCTCCGAATTTTCAGACTAACTTGCAGACCACACGTACTAAAAATAGTGCAGACCCACTACACTTATCACTTTCAACAGTGCAGACTAACACAATATACTTCAACACCAGCGAAGACCGATTTGTACCACGGATTTAATCAACAGTGCAGATCCATTTGCACTACTGACTTTGGGCACAGCGAATACTAAGAAAAGAAACACTTTGACTAATCACGTCGACCGTCTCTGCGAATACAGTTTAAACACATCTGCATATCCGTTTTGTTACTCATCACAAAAAGCGTCTTAATTGACACTATACATTATCCAGTTACGACTAAGCACTCTAAACAAACCCGGATATTTAATCTTTGACCACTTTAACCCATGTGACAGAAACAAACATAGTTTATTTCTGTCTGCATATATCGTCACTCAAGCCAATCTATTAAATCTCACCAAAGCGTCGCGTCAGCAGCAGCTTGTGAAACGGTATAAAATTGTGCGTTAATTCACTCAAGGCACAAACACAGGGCTCGGCCTAAAGGGTGCGGCATGAAAATCCAGAACGCAGTCTTTTTTCTCCTTAAATCCCTGTTGGACGGAACTGTGTTTTTAGTACGACGATGACGAAAGTCAGCATCAGCAATAGCGTCACCCCCTCTTTCTGTAGAAGGACGGGGTGAGGCTGCTGCGCACCAACAATTACTGTCATCATAATCAGCTCCTTTTTACAAACAAACTAACTGTAGCTCGAATCGGCCATCATCATCATCATCATCATCATTGGCAGCAAGTTCTTTTCCCGGACAGCCAGAATTTTACAACAGCTATGTCTCTGCTATTGTGATTGCTATCTTACTTCAATAGGTGTTTAGCCCTTTTATTTTCTTCGCATTAGCTTCCATCATATCTGCCTATCCTCCTTCTATTACTTCCTCGTTATCTTTCTTCAATTGTCAATTATTACCCTCTCCTTACTCTCTCTATCTCCTCTTATCATACCGACTCTTTCTTCTAAATCGTCGTTATTCTTCATCCTTCTCTTTTTCCCGACAAATAACCCAACCACTTCTCACTTATTAGACTTACTCTTCATTTTCAAACTATCTTTCCCTGTTTGCCATATGGTCTCCTTTCACTCCAATTTAAATGTTGATCAGCGCTTTTTCACTTTTCTAAATTTAACTTCTACCGTTTTAGTAGTATTCTTCCTCGTCCTCATATCCCTTCCGCCTGTTTCCTTTACAGGATTTCCTGATTTCAAAATTACTTATTTTCTTTCTCTTTTCTCTTCCTTCGTAATTTATGGTTTTCTCGATTTCCAAACTTTTCAGTTTCACTCACCATTTTATCCTAACTTACCGGTTCCCCATTTCACCTCGACACCATTTTTCACGGAAATCAACTGGGGTCTATCAGCGGCTCTTTTCAACTCCCCAATTGACACTGTTGATATGAGAACCCCCAACTCTCTATACACCCCTCTGTCCCTTTTCCTTTTATCTCTAACTGTTAATATTAATATTTCTGTCAATATCATCATCTTACACAGACACACACACATACACGGAAATGAGAACACATAGTTAAACCATTTACCGTAAATAATTAGTCTTTGTATTAGAATTGGGTTCTCATATATATTTAGTGGATTTTTTAAAGGATTCAGCAATATAATAATCAACAAAGTATAGAATAGTGGGATAGGAGTCAGATGTGAGAAAAAGGTTATGGATTTCTCGGTCGAAGGAATTTGAAATTCAGAGATAGAATAAGGGAGCAACCGAGCATTTGAGACGAGTTATACCAGATAGGAAAGATAGATGGTAGACTAAGGTCTAGAGCTCGCGCGGCAGATCTATATTCCGAACCAATGGACGTTTTCCTTAGTCGCAGACTAGTTCGTTATAGAACCTTCACAAGAGAAGATGGGAATAGCAGACACAACAGAACGGTACAGGAAGACGGGCAGAATAGTAGAAATATGAAAAAATGGGACATTAAAGTAAATATTGCCCTTTTGAGAATTTCATGAAAGATGTCAAGTCCGCAGGGGGAAAAAACAACAGACGGATGAGTAATATAGCATCGTATGTAATCTGTAATATGTGCTATCAAAAACTCCATAACACTTAGGTTAGGCAAAATATATTTTCGGGCTTTATTTGATACTGGAGTCAATGTCTCATAAATAAATTGATATATGTAGGACTAAATTCAATGCTCACGTTAGTAAAAAATAAAATAAAATTGCTAACCATAAATGGGCCCTACTATCTGAGGATGGGAGGGCAACACATTATATAAGTACATGTAGGAATGTTTAATATCCAGCATGATATTTTCGTTGTTAGGAATTTAAATAAATACATTATCTTAGATCGTAACTGGTTAAAACTGAATTTGGAAGATATTTATTTCGATCTAAATGCCATTAAAATTGCGGACATGTTATTTTAGAAGAATATAAATGCATTCCGGCATTAGTCAGGTTACAAAAATAGTAATATTCAAGCTTGAGTAGGAGCATACTTGTGTAAGAAGGGTAAGGGTAACAAAGGATATCGAGTGAGGCCAATATAATAAGGTGAGTGGTATATCTGTAAACGATGTTGAATGCTTTCTAATTTAATAGACACTTTCCCTGAACCGCTTAAAATTTCCTCCCTGATCCCTGTTTCCAAAAATCTACTACCATGCATACATTTATATGTTATGTGAACAAATATCTCGCTGCACAACGCCCTATTTAGGGTGCCGTTATTAATTTGCTCCCTGACGTCTCTGTTGCAAAAAGCCTTATTTGGAGTTAATAAAAGTAAAAAAAGGGTTATTTTATCATGTTAGGACTCGATCTAACTTTGATCCAACCCCTAACTCAAACCCTAACTCTAACGCCAACCATATCCCCACCATTATTCTGACCCTAACAACGGGGTCAAAGTTAGCTCGGGTCCTAATCTAAACGAGCACCCAAAAAAGAAAAGATATGTTTCAGCAAATGATTCACGGAGAATTTCAATTATTGCTAATCATTACACTTTGGCTAAGATCAAAGTGTAGTATCTGTTCCGATGGATACTGCACCCCATAGACTGGTATTGTCTTGGCCTTCGGGGCTTGATTTGCGCCGGTCTATGGGTATGTCCTGTGCAGTTCTAGGAGGTCCACCCTCCCAGACTTCGCCTCCCCTCTCTGGGGAGGAGTAAGTTTATTGCTTACTGCCTGAGGCGCCCTACCGGGGAATGCCGACGGGGCTACCCAGGCAATTTTTAAACCCCACTTTCCTGACCCGACTTTGGGTCACATTTTACTTGTGGGAGTAAGATAAAAACTGGCCTTGTGCCTAACTCCTTGAGAGAGGTAAATCAATACTCTTCTTACGACTAATTCTACCAATAAATCGGTTAGTAGTGCGACATTAGGTTACTTGCGATAGATAGGCTAATGAATATATAGCTGAATTTGGGGTCACGCAGCAAAGAGAATCAATTTTATGAAATAAATTTTATACAGATTCAGTTATAACAAAATGGGGGTTGGTTGAAAGAAAAAGGGATCCGAATCAAAATTAGTTCAAATGTAGCGCCGGGAAAAGAGAAAGAGAAACAATTGTTTAATTTGGTGACGATCAAAAAGCATTTAAATCCCTTGATAACACTGTTGATATTAACATTATAATCTATATATCTCACTATAAGATATTACGAGAGCCTAGTAGAAAGCTTCTATATATCGCACGTGTTTGATGAGCACAACATTGTGTGTGAAGAGGGAATAAAATAAACGATCAAATTAAAGGGATGCAAGACGAATTTGCGCTTTTTTCTGCCTTGAAAACAGAAACTGAAATGTAATAATAAGAGTAAAACAATTTGTTTCCTAAATCCCAAACGTTAACTCTATATTTTGACCAAGTTGGGTCACGATTAGTCCAGCGATGTGAACGCTAGGCTGTAACCAAACTCGACTGAAAACATAACTTCCTTAGCAGAGATAAATGTAAAAAATAATTCAACGATTTTCTTTACTACAATCAACGTAAAACACGCTTGTACTTAAAAAAAGACTTGAACTACCATTTACTCAGCTTAAAATGGATGTAATATATAGTTTATAATACAGTTAGAAAAAGTATGCAATCGAAGCGAGCATATATTATCTTGTATATGTGACAACCATATATTATTTATATTTTTAATATGTATTCATATTTTATTTTTAAATTGTATACCGGGTAGTACAGTCTAACATTTTAAATAGAATTTTCTATCACCTACACGCAGACGGAAGCACATTTCGGAGACAAGCATCCGGACACATACATATACAGCAAAAAGCTACAGGTACATATAAGCATGCTGTATCAAAGTCAGACACACACACACGCAAATGTATTCACTGATATGCACACTGATACTATGCAGAATGTATTTGATGGACACGTACACATGCAAACACGAAACAAGCGACAGACGAAAGAGATAAAGTCAATCCGTGCTTTTAAAAAACATGATAGCGCTGATCTAATAAAAATAGAAATATTCATAGAAAAAAAAATGAAATTAAAAAAATTGAAAAAACAAATAAAACGAAAATATCGCATCATCAAAGTCAGAAAGCTTTACATGTCCCTTTTAGACTGTATTATGTCAATCTATTGATGATATATGTACATATATAGATACACATATATACATATACATATATATACATAGATATGTACGTATATATATTATATGCATACTTATATATATACATACATTAATATATATATACATACATAAATATACACACATATATATATATACATATACATAAATATATGCTTATATATATACTTATATATATATACATATCTATATATATACATAAATATATACTTATATATACATACATAAATATATACATATATCAATATAAATATATATACATAAATATATACATATATCTATATACATAAAATATACATATATATATACATAAATACATACATGCATATATATACATACATATATACATATATATACATACATGAATATATACATATATATACATACATAAATATATACATATATATACGTACATAAATATATACATATATATATATACATACATAAATATATACATATATATACATAATATATACATATATATACATATATATATATACATACATACATAAATGTATACATATATATATATACATATACATACATAAACATATACATACATATACATATACATACATAAATATATACATAAATATATATATATATACATACATACATAAATATATATATACATACATATATATATATATAAATACATATACATGCATATATATATATTGTATAGTCAGGCAACATTCTTTCTTTTATACATATGTGGTTTAACAGGTGTTAATATATATATGTATCTATATATATGCACGTATATATATATATATATATATATATATATATATATATATATATATATATATATATATATATATATTTATATGCAATTTTAAGAATTCGGGCCATTTTAAAATACTTCCGTGGACTGATTATGAGATTAGTTTTTCAGAAGTTGAGATTGAACTGTGTATATTTAACGCAGGCAGTCGGGAATTTAAATAGTGACTTCGATCGAGTCTACGAAAAGCGACAGCTTTGGTTGGAGATAAGGCCAAATGAGGAAGTGGAGGAAGGGATAACGATTAAAGATAAAGAAGGTGGGTGATAGGGTTAGTTAAATGAACTATGGCTGATGCTGCGAGAAGAGAAGGAGAAGGGATTGTTTGGTTGTTGCTTATTGCTAGTAAGCAATAAAACCGGTGCGAGTTGGAGTGGGGTAATCATAAGCTAAAAACAATGAATTCAGGTCAGTAAGTAAATATTTCTAAAAAGTCGGGTCCCGTAATTAAAACGGATTTTAAACAAACTTATATATAATTCAGAAAGTTTAAAAGAATTCTGATTGGGACATTAGGGTTCAAATGAATTAGAATTTAGAATTTACATGTTTAATATGTAATAATTCGGACAACATACTAGTGTTTCAGAGTTTGATGTATAAAAACTTTAAAGAATTCCCAGTTAGTTAAATATTAAATAAATGACTAAATAAGACACTATAATCTATAACTGAAGTTAGGATTGGGAACAGCGTTAGTCGGCGTACAACAATTAATTTCTATTACAAACATTATGGGGTAGGATTGGGTTTGATTTGTAACCTAGTGAAGCACTAGTGTGTTGACATTGTAAATAGATTTTAAGTGGGGGTCAAATGCACCATTATAGGAGTAACCAGGGAGCGTAGTTTAAAAGTGAGAGAAATGGAATATATGATAAAAAATAATTGTCGGTAGAGCGAAGCGTATACAGAGTCCATGGATCGAATACAAGGGAGATAAAAAAGCAATGGATAAGTGTGTACGAAGGTTGGCCAATAATTGAAAAATATGGGATTAGGAATTAGAATGTTGAAGTAAAAGCGGTTAAGGATTTATGGAATGGAGGAGAATACTATTAGTTCTCAATTTACATTAAATGTTATGGGTTAATATAGCTATTAGGTGTACAGAGGAGGATACGATATGTTATTAGGATGCTTATTTGTAAATTTGGAAAAGTTAAGATTTAAAACATTAACAAATTATAGAATTTAAGAATTATTCTACTGTTAGAGAGAAGGTTGTTGACTTGGAGGAGGGATGTCAAATGGAGTAATGAAATGTATGTATTTAAATTTTCGCTTGTGCCTGCGATTTGAGATGAGTTTATTTTTAGAGTTAATAATAGTTTTTCTTTTAGCTGCTGTAGCTATCATAAATGTTTCTAATGTACATAGTTGGCAGAAAGCAGATCCTGGAGTGTAGGAATTATACCTTTTTAATATTGCCCAATGAAGGGAGTAGGGAGAGATTTTACTGTTAAGGCTTTTTATCAAATTGGATAGAGAGGTGCCAGTGGCATTGTTATTATTGTGTTTGAAATAGTAGATATTGTTTGAGGTTCGGATCTTGATGGGGAATGTAAGTGTTATTTAGTATGGGGGTGGTATTATACTATTGTGTTATTTATAGTATCAAGAATGTTTTGGGTTTTTATGTTCAACTTCTGGGCCAAAATTAGGTGGAGAAGATGAGATACTTTGAGGGGTAAGATCAAGGTTATTGTTAGTTAGCTGAGGTTGTTGGTTAGTGTAAGAGGTGCTATTTAGGGTGTCATTTGGTACAGGGAGTTAGGGATGTGGAGAGCTATAGGGTGAGCGGAGAATTTGTATGTTGGTGTGTGTTTGCATAATCGTGTTTTGGGGGAATTGTTTAACAGTACAAGCATATATGACGTTACTTTGTATGCAATTGCCATTTAATGGGCATTCTCTAGATTTTTGAGAGTTACAATTATTAGTAGGGTGTATAGTAGGTGTTGGTTGCTGGGCAAATTAATTTCCTTTGTTATTAGATGTGATGATGGTTTGTGCTACATTGGGCATTGCGGAATAGGAAATTTTAATAGAGTTTTTATTTAAAATAGTGTTGTATTTATGCGGGTGATTGAATGAGTTATCTAAAATTTTGAAGAATTCCTTTGCGATATTTGTTTGCACATTGCAGTTATAGGGTAGATTAAACCAAATACTATTCTTTCTTCTAATTCTTTTATTTTTACCATATTCTTGAGGGTCAGCCAGTTTTATATATGTGTTGGTTTTCTTGGATATGGTAGTATTTGTCCGCTGTTTATCCTGTATTGCCATTTGTGTGTAATTACATTTAAAAGTGTGTTTTTCTGAGTAAAGGGATTATTTTCGTATTTAATTTTATCAGTGTATGCCGAATAAAGTAGTGCGTTATTGTAGAAGTTGGAATTTTGTTCGAAAATAGATTTATTAGCAGATAACTTTGAAATTCTATTAGAGACTGAAGGGGCTATTGAATTAATAATGAATTTGGGGTACTTAGATAGCTTATGTACGTAGAATGGGGTAAATTAGGTTTGTGGTCGGGGCTAAAGGATTCGAAATTAAGGTCTAATGTTTGGTCAAAGGGAGTTAGATATTCTTTTCTCATGTTCTATAGTGATGGTTAACCGATGTTTTTAAAAAAAGTTGTGTAGATTTTTAATGGTGTTGTTGTATTGCCCCGATCTCTCCCTAGAAACAAAAAGTGCATCGTCCCTGTATAGCCCACCGTGTTAATGTCTGAAGTCAAATGTTAATTCTCTTAATAGGTACACTCCTAAAGGTCAGTAACCTGGGCAGAGTTCGAATCTCCCATAGTGATATCGAAATTATTGGGGGTATCCTTCTTAGTCCAGAATTTATTGCCAAATTCTAATAGGGATCTTCTGGCCAACATTATGACTTTGATCTCTTAGTCTGTGATGTCTGAATAATTCTTAGCGAATACATGGACATATATATATATATACATATATATATATATATATATATATACATATATATATACATACATATATATACATATACATATATAAATATATACATATATATATATAAATATACACACACATATATATAAATATATACATATATATATAAATATATACATATATACATATACATATATATATATAATATATACATATATAAATATATACATATATACATATATACATATATATATATAAATATATACATATATACATACATTATATATACATACATATATATACATATATATATATATATATATATATATATACATACATTATGTATATATACACATATTATATATACATATATATACACACATTATATATACATATATATATATACATATATATATGCATATATATAGAGAGATATTATATACACTTTATATATACATATATATACACATATATATAGAGATAGATTATATACACTTTATATATACATATATACATATATATACATTATATACACATTATATATACATATATATATATACATATATATATATATATACATTATATATAAATATATATATACATACATATATATATACATACATATATACATATATATATACATACATTATATATACATTATATATAAAGATATATATATATATATACATATATGTATATACATACATTTTATATACATTATATATACACACATATATATATATATACATACATTATATATATATATATATATATATATATATATATATATATATATATATATATATATATATATATATATATATATTCGAGCAGGTGAAGGCGTCGGATAGAAATCCAAAGATGACTTCAATCCGGGATTTTAATCTTACGACTGGTTGTACAGTTTTATCTAACTACCCCGATGAGTTCATATTAAGATGAAACATATATGTATGCCGGTATTAAAGAAATATTTATTACACATAATTATGTTCAGCTCTTTTCAAGGAAAAACATTCTGTAAGGGAAATATCAAACGGTTCTAACTAAAGCAATGTTGCAAACTTTCCTTCGCTTAGTTGATCGATAACCGAGGCTGACTGTGGGTATTTAACGTATGATATGAATATTTTTTTTATTTTTTGGTCGTATAGCTGTCTTAGTGGCTCTGGGGAAAAATTCGTCGGGTAGAACTCAAACGTGACTTAATTCCGGGGTACGAACCCTGCAACCGGTGGCAGAGTGGTATTTACCCTTGATAGTAAATGAAAAGGAAAAACTAGTTCAAGAAAAAACCCATAAAGAATACATTAAAATCGCAAAAAAGAAAACCATTAGATATAAGTTGTATGATGTTATTCTGATCAAAGCGATCTTCAGGGTGAATCTTTGGAGGACAAGTGCGCAAGGGAGAGTGAGATCAATGTTATACGTAAAAAAAAAACCACAGAAATAATGTGTAAGAAAACACGTCTTCACAAAATAGTAATTTAACATATATGAAAACACGTTGCTTACAAAGTTTCAAAGTTATTTTATGTTCGTGTAATAAGTAAAGTTTTTATTATCGAAAGTTTAGAGCGAGAAATGTTACAACTACTAAAAGTGAATGTGTTTTTGCGTTTATTTTTAGTGTGTATCTAAGTGTTAAAGTGTGAGCGATTTAAGCATTGTCTGTGCCGCCATTTGTAAATGTGCGTATGCGTATTACAGTGTGTGTGATTCACTTTAGTAAGCATTGTGTACGTGCTGTTTTTGTCCTTGTGCGTATGCGTGTGACAGTGTGTGCGTAAGTTGAGAATTGTCATTAGCTTTTCCTACCCCCAAAAGAGCAAAAGAAGCCGAGCGTAATATTGTGTTAGCATTGTCCTGATTTTCGACTCAAGTAAAGATCAGTTAAATGTTATCCTTAATATATACACGATGGTCTCTGAGTTGATCCCAAATAATAACTTGATAATTTCACACAGATACTTCCGATTTGCTCATTCGTTAATCCGTCTACGCCAAGCCATATGCATACAAACGAGTTCATGCACTTTTATTTTGTACATCAAAGTGTAATCATCCACCGCTACAATCAAACACAATCACGCGAGTTGAAAATTGTCAAATAATGTTGTATATTCGTTTGTTCCCTTTGATTTGCCTTATTCTGTTGCATAGTCTCTCGATTAAGGGCCATAGATACTGATCGGTCTTTCTTCACCGATGTCCGATGGTCAACTCCGCTTTCTCAGTCGCTCAGTAGCTGGAACAATGCTAACATATGGAAGAATGAAGACGACTACAATGTAAATTTAAAATTAGTGTATTTATTACTTTCCCAATAGGGGCTATGTTATTGGTAGAGTGTGTTTCTAACCATATTTACTTGTTTTTTTTGTGTACATGCTAGCCTCCACATCACTAGACTAATTGTCGCCAAACTTGGTCCAACAACATCGGTTATGATCTACACAGAACGGAAATAATTTTGGGATATCTAGGTCAATTTTATGTAAGCATATTATGCTATTCGTTAACAGTAACCACCATGGGAATATTCAGCCTGGTCAGATAAATAGTTTTGTTAGTTTTTGACGTTTCGATTGCAGTACGTCTTGAATGGAAATGAACAATATTAAGTAGTAAGGCGGATATGAGATTTTAACACATCTTTAAGTTTTCAGGCGGGGGTATGCAGTCTAGCGACTGACTTATGTTCTTGTTTATCTAATTGGTTCCGTATTCCTAAGTAAGAGTTGATTCTATCTGTCTTACTATACTGGAGAAACGGGGAGTCTAAACATTCACTAGACCTAAGCTACATGGCTTCTCGTATCTATAAGTACTAAACTGCAATTGTATATATCATCGCATCCTAATATATTATATATACATATATATATATATATATATATATATATATATATATATATATATATATATATATATATATATATAAATTAAAATTCAACGTTTTGTCAAGCTGTTGGGTAAGCTTTATCAATAGCGAAAAAGAATGTTTTTTGCCACTTTTTTGCTTTCTCGATCGAGAAAAAGCTCACGAAACACCTGGGTGAAACGTTGAGTTTTAGGTCTTACTCTTTTCCTTTGTAGTTCATACCATAGGATTAATATTATCCTTTTATTTGTCACAAACACACACATTATATATATATATATATATATATATATATATATATATATATATATATATGCTTATCTCGGCATTGTTTCCAGTCGTCCTGTATTACTACTTGCCATTGGAATCAAGCAATGCCGACCCAGGAGAGCGGTTGTTGGGATTGCGCAACCCTTGCAATTACAAATTCACGCGCGGGCAGCCCCTGGTGAGGCACTCATACGTCGAAATCGAGAGAGTCCATTATATATATATATATATATATATATATATATATATATATATATATAAATTAAATAGGAGAAGCGGAAGACCTAAAACTCAACGTTTCGCTCAGCTGTTATATAAAATTATTTTTTAAATATGTTATTCACGTACGACGTCGTTTCGAGCTTACGGCTCTCATCAGTGCAGGGAAATAACAATATCACACTGTCACAGGGCGCGAAACCGGTTAACAGAAACACCTTGAATCTGTAAGCCTTCACCCAGTCCAATTAGGCTACGAGAGATTGGCACGTTATAACGGACAATGTAAGAGATATTTACACTGAAAGCGACGAGCAATTATATCTAAACATTCGATAGTACTAAACGACAGAGTCGGAACATTGCACTTAGGATTTTAGGGAAATGTTTATTTTTAATCTTTTCGACAGTGGTCGACTTTCAATTTTACTTGAAAAAGTTTTTTAATGATATTGAATTATTCTTAAAATATTTTTTTTTATATTTTACCTACGTACAACGTCGTTTTGAGCTTACGACTCTCATCAGCGTGGGGAAATAACAATCCCAGATGGTCATAGGGCGGGCACCCGGTTCACAGGGAAACCTTGAATCTGTAAGCGTTTTAAATAACGTTTACCTACATTCGCCACCGTTTCAGGCTTTCGCTCTCATCAGTGTGCGGAATGATAATCTCAGACTGTCGCAAGGTTCGAACAACTGCTACAGAATCAAGCTAGACTCCACAAGCCAGAGCCATAACCATACGGCCACGAGACATTACCACGTAAAGAAAGGAATTTAAGTTCTATTTATGCGAAGGGAGGTACATATAGAAAGACTGACTAGAGTATTCAACGAACGTTGTCGGAATATTCCTTATAGCTACGTGTCCGTCTATTTGTAACTTTTCCGAACAGGGCTCAAATTCAAGCTTATTAAAGGGGCTTATAACAATATTAATTTTAATTACATAATATTAAAATATTTTTACCTACATACGCCAGCGTTTCAAGCATTCGCTCTTATCAGTGTAGGGAATACCAGTCTCAGACGGTCGCAAGGTTCGAACCTCTGCTACAGAATTAACAAAGACTATGCAAGCAAGCGTCATAACCATACGGAAACGTGAATAAATAGATCAACTGTTATCGGTTCTTGGCTGATGTTGTGGTCGACCCTTGTCAATAACACGAACTCTCTATAATAACCTTCCAAAAACATATTTTGCTAACTATAATGTTATATTTTTCAAATGAATAAATTTGGGGAATACTTTCTCTTCTATGACGAAACAACGCCTCCTCTTTCATGTCTTCGTACAAAAGCAATCCACATGTATTCTTGCCGGTGGGAATGCATACATATACGAAGAATAATGAGAATAACTATTGAGCGACCATAAAAAAGAATAATCGACAATTTTCCAACAATTTATGCCAACACGTGGTCACACACATTTGATCTTCTCTTAACAGGCCTGGGACAGTTCTTGATGTGAACACCTGGAAACTCACGTAATATATTCAAAGTCTCACAACATAAAACATAGCTCAATAGAATAATATATTCCATATAACAGTATAACGGAGGCGGATGAAATATTTAGAAAAGAAAACTTAGGAGGAACGTGCACGTGTCAGCTCGGTTAAAAGGGGGGGAGGTGAATCACTCTAAAAGTTTAACTCCCTCAATACTTCTACCAATTGTAGAAACTCAAGTCGAAAAGTCGATAAAGTGGCCTCAAATTTCTAGACAGAATGAATAATAGAATTTTACTAGTGTCATCTACACGGTATTGCACTAATGCATTATACATGCAGAAGATCTCGTGAAACATCCGCACAGTTTACAAAGCAACCAGAGTCGGATGAAAGGTATTTGACAAGTAAACAGGAAGAAAGGTACAAGTGAACTATCTGGTATAAATGATGAGATGCAGGAATAGGAATTACCCCAGAGTGCTCAGCCCTTCAAGAGTCAGCTTCCGCCAATCGTAGATATTATGATTTTAATAAAATGCCAGTTAGTAACATATGTTAGCGTGTCGCTTTCTCGGAGTAGCCTTGTTTCCGATCGGTGCATGGCCGGCGATCCAAGTGCAAAATGAATTCCTTACTTAATAGGTCTCGCACTCTCTTCCTCGCTTCAGCACCTGTCGCATAACCTGTGCTTGTTTTACAAGTACTTCCATGTAATATCCTTCGATGAACTTACTGCACGTGTACCCCCTCAACGAAAATGCTAGTAAAAAAATCCCTCTTCTTCACTATAAAGGGCATAATATGTTGCCAGATTTTCTACTCTGATAGCTTCTTTCCAAGGATCGCTTTCTTTGGAAATTCCACGCTTGCTCCCTGTAATGCTAAGAATTAAATCTAATGTTGACAAATATCTTACTGTTCAACTTCCTATCGATGTTACCTCCTATATATCTTACCCATATCACAGTAGCCCCTTACGCGTCGGTGGGAATATGTCTTCTTTAGGATGATCAATAGTAAAACAGTAAGACATTAAACTGTTAAACCCAGATTATTTCGAAAACCCGAAACAATAATTGGTCGCTGAATTTTAAAAATTACATTTTACGTTTCTACACACACTATAAATTATGTGCAATTATTAAAAAAGGCAACTGTATAACCCATATCAGATGTGTATCGGTTACATACATAATACTGCTCGTTTTCATCAGTAATCAAGGCTCATTTCCATCTCTTTTTCCGCAATGTTGGAGTATATAATTTCCTATGATCTCGTATCTTAGCAATGTGTGGACCATTTTTGTTTCATACCACACAGGTTGTGGTTTGTTTTTATTCGGCACTGAACCGATATATGCTGCATATCCGATGAAGGAGTATATGTATTGACCGGTCTCTCCAGGTGGTCAGAAGTCACAGCTCTAGTCTGGCAGAGTAGCTGGAACAATACCCACACACGGAAGTATGGACACGAAGACAATGTTATTTCAATTAATCATTGGATCTATTTCCTTAACTAAATGTTGCATCTGACTATCTTTTGAGAGTCCAATAGTTGCTATCTATACGTATTCTACATTAAGTCTACATGATTTTATTTAAAAAAGAAACGTGTTATAACATACTATTCAAATATTTATCGAATATGACTATATCAACCGACCCATTATCGTATCCCACAGTTAAATCCTGTAATTCATATTCGATGACTGTGATTTTCTGTCCAAACATATTATGTTAACGTTGTGTTAGATTTTCTGTTGATGATTTTGGTTGAATAAAATAAAACCACATGGACACGTTGTTTAACAGATGAAGTTATTAATTAATGATCAGTTCTACGTGTTAGTCTTCCGGGGGATGAAGGTTCAATCCTCACTACAAGCGATACTAATTAGGAATAACATTAAAATAACTTAAGAATTCAACCCGATCATGGCTGACGGAACGAGAACAATCTCTCGTGATGGATTAAATTAAAAGTTCAATTCGAAATTCTATATAGATTCTCGAGTCAAACATGAATATTCTTGAGTTCGGAGAGAGGCACCTGAAGTAGTTCGGAGTTAACATCGGCCGAAACGTTGAGAATAACATAAAAGAATAGAAAAGTAGTCCGAGTACTCCGAATAATACTAAGGGAAAACCATTAAATACATTTTTCATATCTTTGTTATTTTTCATTTTTAATTAATACATATATAGTCATGTAAGCTTACACACACGAGCTCACATACATACGTACATACATCTATCTATATATGCATATATCTATATGTGCACGTGTGCATATATATATATATATATATATATATATATATATATATATATATATATATATATATGTGTTCGTGCGCATAATTGTAGCTGACGGGTGCGTGAGCGAATATTTATTTCCGTATTAAATCGTTGATACTATGGGGTCTTTCAGCATTGTCTCTGATATTAATTACAAAGGAAACCCAACGTGTGTTACAGGGATAGCGTTATGTTTGAATATAAGGCTGCAAGTAAACGGCATAGAGCTTCCGTCTTCCGGTATCAAATCAATGAGAAACATTTAATGTAGTCATAAACTTTTCCTAATGTATATTAGTCATTCTTCACATTGCGACGAATAATAAGAATTACTTTTGAGCTGCTCGAACATCACGTCTGCGTTTGAAGACATTATTCTCCTAAGCAGAAGCAAGATATGATATATTTATATAGTCTGTATTTCCTTGCCAGTGACATTCGCAATCATTTCATAATTTTTCATCCTTGCCTCTTTCCTGTCCATGACGCAACCATTGATCAACATTTAAGGCATGATCCGAATTATTAATCCGCGTACAATAGAAATGGTTTTACACTACTACGCACTACTTGCTTTTTGTGGTCCAAAAAGTTTGAAATATATCTACATCAGTATACGACAGCCATCTTTATGCAGCCACAACGGATTACTTTTCATGTTAAGTTGTTTAAACACCTTTAACATCTTAATATTTTCATGACAATGTTTTTCCCTTTTTCTTTTACTATGTATGTTTCTCTCTGTCCGACTGTTCTCGGTATTTCTTCACCCGTTAGACTTTTTTAATGTCTACACGCATAATATGAAAATCTTCCCTGAACTGGAGTGGCATGTGGTTTTCTGAATATTTCGGTTGTTATTAGTTAAATAATTTACTTCTCAGTAATTGGCATTTAATACAACTGATCCAATTACAGCTTCTTGCTAACGTCCATAAACAATCGCATTGATAAACTTCTTTGATCTATTATCTTCTTCCAATTTTGGAGATTTGCCTCACCCATTTTATAAAGCAAGAGGCCATCTCCAACAATTTCATCGCATTTGTAAACTCCTCCGCTTTCTCAACTTGATTCACATTTTGTGTAGGCTCAACCGTCAACAATCAGTATTTTCCTATCAGTTCTAGATTCAAGATGTCGACCACGTCATGACGAATACTCTCAACCAACTTCTTTCCATCGCTAAACATAATCTCTCATGTTAAATTGGATCATTTTATTCTTCACTTGTATTCCTTTATATAAAAGGTTGTCTGTATGGCGACAAATGTGCATCAAAGATGTTTCTCAAGCTATCATAAATAACCATAACGCTTTGGTGACCACTTTTCCATCCAGGTGTGTTAATCCTACCTCTGTCTGAAGTCTAAAATGATAAATGCCATGTTTGAAAAACATAAGGTCAGGAGTTGGCAGTCAAAGGACATTAGCTTTTAATTACCATATCAAGAACTACGACCACCAGTGAATAAGTACTTATCTTTGCCAGACTGATATCTTTCATGATTAGGGTTAATAAAATACGAAGGTTGTCAGAATCCGTCATCTATCGTTACAGAAACTCTAATAATTCTGCATTTATATTTTAAATATGATTTTCTCTTTATTACCTTTGAGAATCATTCCTCAACAAGCATTCCCTAGATTTATAAGGTTCCGCAAAATGGCCCTGTATGTTTCACAACAAAGGTCGAGATAAGCTAATGCACATTTTATTTTGATTTAATAGCATATACGTAATATTACTAAACATGCACATAATATTCTTGGTTATAATATAATAATGTATAAATCATCATATCTAACCTATTGTCTGAGTAAAAATATAACAATCATATTTAGTCTGTCTTTCGAGCTCCAGTATGAAACCACCTTCATTTTCTAGTGCCCCCCCGTACGCACTCAAAATTATGGAGATGTTAATGCTTCACCCGGTAAATATCTGTATCATATCATGATATCTAGATGAATTATTATTATTACAGGACATATATAGCATAACTATATTGTCCGATTTATTTTTAAATACAACTTGTGATAGCACATGCGATGTCCTGTCCCAATCAACCACACACAATGGGGATAACACAGTTTCGGTGGTTAACACGATAGTGCTACACCTGGCACCACCAGCAGCTTTTCTCACCGAACAGATTATTAAAAAAACCTACACCTTTGCAGATTAATAATGTCTTGTGGAAACGCATTTATTTTGACCGTTGATGACATTGCGCGTTAAGTCGACCATAAGTTGATGTCACGAGAGGTGGTATCTGGTGCGCTCGTTTTATCGTAGGGACACCAAATTCATTCTTTGCTTAGAATTTCTCAAGAGCACTGACGCTCAGTAGTGAGTTCTTGAACACCGTGGGTGTAATCCTAGTTCATAAAACAATCATGCGTTTTACATTCCTCGATAGGAGTATTATATTGTTCGCACCAGTCAGCCTTAAATATAAGATTCGTACTAGTATTGTCGTAAAATGTTGACTTCTTTTAACCCGCTCTTCATCTTTACCCACTCTTCTTTCTTCTTCTCCTTCTCATCCTTCTTTTTCTAACTTGCGACTTTAATATATTTTTTTACCCTTTTTCAAATTATGATGAATTCGTCCACCTTGGACAATTACGGTGATCCCCAGTACATTCGCCTTCCTTTAACCTCTGCGCATGACTACATTGTCGACTTTTTCTCGCCGGCTCAATTTCCACATTCACCGACTATTACTGCACCTCAAATGACCCTAAACTTAACCGCCACAACCTCCACCTCTACCGCAACCGGCTCGCTCTACCCTCCTATCTGCCCTAATGCCCGCTTTCACCCGTAAACCGTAACACAAAATGTGACCTCTGACATGACGTTAGTCCTGTCCCGAGACCTACAGACACGCATAAAAGTAAATTAACAGTAACCTATTTCTAAAGATAGGCCAGGGGTACAGGCTTTTCACATGACAACGTCGCACAACCCTTACATACGTATATATTGTTATGGTTCTATAAGTGTAATTAAGGATGATACATCCTACTGATAATACGATCACAAAAGTGTCTACCCATATTATTGTACGGCGATAAAGAGTGTTCGATATATATATATATATATATATATATATATATATATATATATATATATATATATATATATATATATATAGTTCAGAGGAAACATTTTTTTAATCAAGGAAACGGGCGGGTGGAAGAAAAAATTGCTAAAATGTTCCGTAAGGCCTTATCGTCTGACCCTCTAAGAGGAAACATCAGAGTGATAAATTAAAAACTAGAAATCGAATGAGATATGAGGGGGAAAAGTTGTTTCAACATGCTATATACTATTCGCTATTTATGGTTGTTTCATTCTCAATGCAATAGATTAACAAAATAACTTGCGCAAAATACAGATATCAAAACCTTACCTGCTGATATTTGCGTCTTTACCCGCTTTGGATTGCTTTCACCTGCTGCTATCCACCCAGCCAACTGTCTATTTAACTCGGGGGTAAAGTGGTAGATCCATGTTTCATCCATTGTCCCATATTGACACAATAACTATATTTGATTCAGTTGAAACGGGTTAAAACAATGCTCTGGGTCGTCTACGAGTGGTTTTTGATTGACTGTGTGCAAACGCGGCACCTACCTTGAACTAAGCTTTCCCATTGACAAATTTTTATAAAAAATGGTGAATACACTGCTTTAAGGTATCTTCAACTCCACTTCTATTTTACAAAACTTTAATTTTCGAGCTGGCAAAACAGGCTTGTAGAGGGGTTGATGTTTTCCGGGACAACTACCCAATTTGGGCGTTCTGACTGTCCAGCAAATTGTGTGTCTGAAGTTTGAAGTATCGCGTTTAAAGTCAGTGTAATAAAAAACACGTGTTACTTGGAAGCCAAGCTTTATTCAACTAATAAGAGGAATACAAAAATGTGGCAGATATGGCCAGTTTTAACACGCGTCACCTGACGACTTCCGGCTCCGGGAGCACGTATGGAAGCCCATACGAATGTAATATAACATTCGTCCTTGCTAAAAAGAAGAAAAATAGTGTCTTCAATAATTTAAGTTTCACTTTTTTTTTCCTTTGTCTTTTACTTTTTTTACCTTTAGGAAAGCAATATTACATTCCTTCAATATATTTTTTTTTACTTGCTACTCCAGCAAATCTCCATATCGATTGGGAGGTTTTGGTACCGGACTGGATCGGCTTAGTTCAGGCCAAGGTATCATCATAGGCCCCGTTATGACATGGCTTTGGTACTTGACTGGATTGCCTTAGTTCAGGCTGGGCCAACGCGTCATCATAGGCTCCGATATGGCATTGTATATTATCCTGTACAAAGTGGTTGCCTCTCTCTTGTTCCTCAATAGGAGACCTTAAAATTTTCTGTGCTTCGGAACAAGGTGCTAAGTCACTAACAGACACAGTAGAGTTTCGTCCATCTGGGTACCTAATGTGTGCATAGGTCGGGTTACTGTTAAGGAGCTCAACTTGGTTTTTTGTTCCTTACAAACCTCCATAGAAATACGGGTCCAGGAGTCATTAGCCAAGAGGGAAGCGAGTTTCCATGGGAGGAACGGCGCTGGAATGTGAAAAAACGTTCATGCGGTGTGGCGTTAGTTGCCGCACACAACAACAATCTCTGTAAGTGGAGCATCTCGGCAAGTACAAGTTCCCAATGCTTTTCAGACAGGTTACGCGATCTAAGAGCTAAACGAATCGCCTTCTCTCTACTTGTCCGTTTCCGGTTGGATGATAAGGAGTGCTATTACTAGTGGCAACTCCTTTCTGGGAGTGATTTCAGCTCCTTGTCATGAAAGATGTGCCTCGATCTGAATGTATATAACTTGGCATTCCACATAGGCTAAATAGCAAATCTAAACATTTGATCACTGTTGCTGCATGCATATTCGGACATGGAAAATCAAAATTCAACTATAATTAATAAGTAACATTTAGTCGATACACTAGGCAGTAGACCTTTGAAATCAACACTAAGTCGTTCCATAGGTTTTGTTGCTTTTATAAGAGTTCTTTTTGGTAAGCGATAGAATTGAGGTTTTAGCTATGCGCAAATCCTACAAGAAGCACACATCTTCTTTACCTCTTCTGTAGAAAGGGGAGGTTCCTTGCTCTTACAAAATGAAGCAGTCGAGTTATCCCCAGATGATACGAATGTAAATGTATTAAACGTTGAACAAGTGTATGCTCGGGAAAATGTGTCAGGGACCACATTATCTTTACCAGGACGATACTTGATAGTGTAGCTGAATGCGGCAAGTTCCAATCTCCATTCCTGGATTTTTGCATTCTTAATTTTCGTACGTCTTTTACTATCGAACATAAAGGCTACTGAACGCTGATCGGTAATCAAAGTAAAGTGGCTTCGTGCCAGATAGTGGCTCCATTTACGCACTGCCTCAATAATGGCAGTCGCTTCTTTTTCTACGATGTGGTATTTTAGTTCACTGCCTTATAGTGTTCTTGACATAAACGTCATAGGTCGTCCTCCTTGATTAGTAATGGCAGAAATCGAAAAATCGGACGCATCACACTCTACCTCAAAGGGCAAGTTTTCATCCACCGTCTGCAGAGTAGCCTTTTCTAATTCTAGTTTTAGCAAGTTGAAGGATTTTAAGGCCTTCCCTTCCAATGGGAATTTTCTCGCGTTTTTTAGCGGTTCAATTTTGTTAGAAAATGCATGTATCCATTTTACATAGTACGCAAACATTCCAATTATAATTTTAAGTGATTTTAAGTTCTCGGGTGGATGAAGCTCTTTTAATGGGCGAAGTCGCTCTGTATCAGGGTTGATGACACCATTCCCAACACAGTACCACAGCACCTTAATAGAAGGCACGGAAGGCATGGTTAAGAGTATAATTTCTCCGACCGACAGTGTCTAGGAACTGCTTTACATTTTCATCATGTTCCTCCTGAGTATGTCCTGCAATTGTTATATTGTCAAGGTACGGGAAAGCACCACGCAGGTTCCCCTCTTTTACTATACTGTCCATAGCCACCTGGAAGGCAGCGACCCCATTTGTAACTCCAAACGGAATTCTACAAAACTAGTACAAGCAACCATTTGCCACACGGTATACTTTTTATCAGCCTTATTCAGCGGCACTTGGTGGTAGGCACTTTTAAGATCAAAAGTGGAGAATACCTTGTATTTTGCAAGATCATTCACCATGTCACCTATCCTTGGCAATGGGTAGGCATCTAATTTAGTGTATTGGTTAATTGTTTGGGAATAATACACACACATCCGCTTTTTATGTCGGTGGGTGGGGTCCTTCGCTACCACTACTTGGGCTCGCCATGGTGATATGCTAGTTCCGATTATGCCCTCAGAGAGTAGATGATTAATTTCCTCTGCAATGAATATCTGATCGTCCTTGCTAAAATGTCTGGATTTGGCAGCTATTGGTTTGTAGTTTGAAGATACATTTTGAAAAAGAGACGGCTCTTCTATGTTTGCTGCGGCCAATGCACAAAGGGGGGAGCTCTATCCATAGTTAACTCGGGACTGGGCCCATTGTATTTAAAAGTTACACTTTGATGTTGACGCAAGAAACCCTGACCAAGTATTAAGTCCGAACACAGATTTTTCAGAATACCAAGCCGTGTAGCAACGTAGAACTGGGTATTAAGATCGAGAGCTAGGTTAACAACAACATAGCCCTTGGAACGAGTATTCAAGGTTTTCTGAGCCATAGAAATGTCTTTATTGGACGGATAAACTTTTAGTTTTAGTTCCTGCACAATTCTTTCGTTAAGATAGCTGTCAGTACTGCAAGCATCCAGGAGAGCACTTAATCTTGTCCCGTTAATAGTCACATGCGTTGCAGCTGGCGCGAGTCCTTGTGGTATGTTGGTAAATGTGGTCAGTAAGTGAAAACCGACCAATGTTGCCACTGAACTTGAAGATTTAGATTTGCACACGCGGCCATAATGTCCTTTCTTGGAGCATTTATTGCAAGTAGCCTCGCGGGCGGGACAGCTATCTCTTGAATGATAGGAGAAACCACAAAAAAAACAGTTACGATTCTTATATGTAGCCGGTTCACTGGGAGCAACTGGAGGACTAGAACAACTACATTCCACATACCTGTAGTGATCCTGGGTCCACGATCGTAGCAAGGTAGGTATCCGGAGTTGCATACGTATCATTATTACGCTGGGCTATATCCAACGCAGAGACTTGACTGTACGCCGTCAGAAGGTCCAGCGTTTTATTTTCCAACAGTCGCTGTCGTATTGAAGGCGAGGATATTCCAGAAATTAATGCGTCACGCATTGCCTCGTCGCCACACTCCTCTGCACTGTGGTCGTGGAAGTTGCAATTCCTCTTTAGTTTCTCCAATTCTCGGAAAAATTCGTCCGTCGTTTCTCACGGCTTTGCCGTCTTGTTGCTAGTATATGTCATGCAAAGACTTCATTCGTCTTTTAATAAACAAGCTGTTACTTAATATTGCACGCCAGTGTCGGTATTCCTTGGCAGCTGTCGGTAGACTGGGATCAATGTCTAGGCATTTTGGTTTCCATGTCACATCAATCTTAGTATCGTGGTAGACATGCACATTTTTTTCAGTTGAATAAATTGTAACAAAAACACGTGTTACTTGGAAGCCAAGCTTTATTAAACTAAAAAAAGGAATGCAAAAAAATGGCAGATATGGCCAATTTTAATACGCGTTACCTGACGACTTCCGGCTCCGGGAGCACGTATGGAAGCCCATACGAATGTAATATAAAAGTCAGCATGCCACCTCTTAATCATTGTTTCCGACGAAACAGAGTCCGAATAACAATTAACACGCCATTTCTTTGCTTGAAAATATTCATCATAGAAGAAAGCAATAGTGTATCAACACACGAAATTAAGATTTTTTCCTTGTTTTGAAAATTTGCAACAGTAGCATCACTTGTGACAATATTATCGAACGGAAAAGGGCTGATTCGAAACCGGGCCTTGGGTTTCCCTACGTATGCCCTCAGCTTGGTTTTGCACCAATAGAACAAGTGATAAGAGAAAGAACAAGTTGTTTTCTTTTCTTGATATTTTGGGAGATTGGGAATCGTCACATAAAGCCACCTGGTTGTTGTGTGCCGCAAGAAGTTTTTTTTTTGCTTGTCGAGATAATGTCGAATTGTGACAATATTGTCGGATTAGAAGAGAATAAAATGAGAATCAGTTTTTTTCTTAGATTATGGAAACAAAAATAAAATGTACAAAAAACTGTTTTTACACGAGAAGAGACCAGCTAACATTGATAAGAAAGGAGAGGTTTTTTGCTTCGCCTCGAGATTAATATTGGCTTACTGAATTTTTATTTGATAAACGTATTATTATATAATTCTATAATGTAAAGTTTAATAAGAAAAGCAAATGTTCTTGTTTTCTAAACATCGGGCCTGACTATAACAATAGTAAATTAAATTCAGAACATTCTAGTTTTTACCCCAGTAACATGAATAAGGGGAAACTTTTATAATGAATGTGTGCATACTATTCATAACTATTCCCTATAATATGTGTATGTTAATATTTAATGTACGGTGGATAGTTGGTGAGAGGTGATTTTTCTTGTGTCTGGAGCATGAGTGTGCATAAATCTTGAATTGCTTGCGGTAGAATTAAGTATACGTATTGGCTGGTCGACTGAAGGCTGAGGGAAGTGGAGGCGGAGCTAGGGAGATTTTCCGTTAAAGTTAAATTGTACACAGGCCCGGAAAATGTGTTGGAGTATAGGGAACAGCGGTCTAATCGTAGAAAAAATAAATTACATACTTAATGAAGTTAACAGTCTACAATCTCCTCAGAGTCCTGAACGAGACGTGTAGCGTCAACACCATGGTTAATCGGCGTAGACTGTTTCTTACGTTTATTTTATTTAATTTATAGAAGCCCTAATTTGTATTAACCACTTTTGTAAAACTTATTCGTTTTAAGTTCATGTTATCAATATATATATATATATATATATATAATTCCAGTAATGCTTCAAGCAAACTACAATTTCCTTTTATCTCCCAGTCTCGGCCAGACAGAGTTTGCATACACCAAGAAGTTGTTCCGACTCTCGGAGAAGCGAGCTAGGACCAGCTGTCAGATCAACTTCCTGAAGCGATGCCACAGACATGGCATTTTCCCCAACACTATTAAGAACATCCATCTACCGGCATGCTTCTACCTACCCACACTCCACTCTGCACGCAATACCTTTTGTATCAAACAAATCATCAAACACCTCCACTGCAAGCTACACCAACATATAAACTCTATTGCAGATACCAAGTTTCCTTCCCCTACACACCTTCTACCCCAAATCATCACAGCCATAAACAAAGCTTACCACCACTATTTCCACACGAAAAAAAAACAGACTCATACTTAAATTCAACTGGTTTCATCAAAAACAGAACTTACAGACATACACCAATTATGGAGCTGTACACGGACCCTCTCTCCGTCTTCAAGCTACTACCCAACCACTCATCACTGACCCCACTGGCTCTGTCTCCACAACAGAGACTGATCTCCTCAGCCTCGGACCAAAATTTTTCATTACCCAAAAACTTAATGACCACACTCTCCTCGATATTGAGACGCAGTTCTGCAGAACAGCGTACCATTTGAAATGGTTATCGGCTTTTGAATCACCAACCCTTGACTCACTATATGACTCCATCCCCCCAATTCCCCTAACTTTTCTTCCAACCCCTTTCCTGTTTATCAACCTGACCGCCCCCTACACCCGCCTCCCGACAACCACCCAATAGAACTAAAGCTAGTAAGACTTAAACATAAGATTTTCTCCATTCTACAACGCGAAAAACACCGTATCACACTTACATCTCCCATTCCCAAAGCCTCACCATCAAAGGCCTTATGGATAAAAACATAGTCCACCTACCCTCTGACAAAGGCAAGGAGTTCTGCATCATCTCCCAGGAATCCTACAACACTCTCGCCCTTGAACACCTCAGCAATACGTCCCCGATAATAACATGTCAGCTACCCACATACAAACCTCTATTAACAACGCTTGGTCCCAAATTTGCGCTAGACGTAATCTTCCCAAGGCATACAGGCTCAATCCCACCACTAGGAACAGCAGACTCCCCACCTTTTACCATCTTATTTAAACTCACAAAACCAGCAACCCAACACAGATCAGACTTATAGTCTCTAGTACTGAGGGACCCCTTTACAAGATCTGGCTCCTCTCCCATTTACTCAAACCGGTACTCCCCACCTTCCCGGCACATGTCAGCAGCTCTGACCAGGTACTAAACAGACTCTACTTACTCCAACCGCGACAACTTATCCTCAACAGCTACATCTTCAGCCTTGACGTTGTCTCCCTTTACACTTCCATTCCCGCACACCCCGCCATTAACCTCATAACTGACCACATCTCTTCTAATAACCTTGATTTTTGGGCTTACCCCAACAGACATACATCAACTCCTACGCATCATTGTGGATAATACTTATTTCAGGTTCCAGCAAGACACGTTCAAGCAAGTCTATGGCTTACCCATGGGTTCCAGTCTCTCCAGCCTCCTCGCCATATCCTACATGAACAGACTGGAACAACAAGCTCTCAGCACCTGCCATTCCCATACATTCTTCTCGAGATACATTGATGCCATTTTGATTCTCACTTCATCTCGAGAAGAAGCTACTTCTATTTTAAACACATTTAATAATACTGACCCCCCCCCATTAAAGTCACCATCGAACATCCCGACACCTCAGGCTCTCTCTCACTCCTAGACTTTAAACTTAGCATAAATGACGACGGATCCCTTCACACCACCTTCTATAGAAAACCCGCCTGCAGAAACCTTTTCATCCACTACAAATCCGCCCTACCCCTCAAATCTAAAATTAGTTACGCGCACACCGAAATCACCCGCATACAGAACAAATGCTCATCCACTACCGACAAAACAACACACACCAAAGCCTTCCACCAGACCCTCTTAACCAACGGTTTCCCCCTCACTACCATATCCAGCCTCAATAACACCAGAAGACATAGACACCACACTCTCACCAACACCTGCTTCCTTAAGCTCCCCTTCTTTAGCGACCGCATCACCTCCGCTATCCGCAATGCCATACGTAGTGAGAACCTCGACATACAGCTCTCCCACACCGGCACTTCTCTCCGACAAAATTTGTCTAAAAAAAGCCACTACACCGCGGATCCTTGCATTTTAGCTAATTGCCCCATCCCCAACTCTGGCCTCTGTTTCCGCACCTATACGGTGTACAGCCTACAATGCGCTAAGTGTCATAACTTATATATCGGTAGCACCGTCAGACCTCTGCACCAACGCATTAAAGAACATCTGAACACCCACATTTCGTCCTTTCACAAATACTTAATATCATGTGGCAACACACATCGCTCTATTAGTGTGCGCATCCTCAACTCGGTCCGCAATGTCGGTCAACTTCGAATTTCGGAAGCTATTCTAATATCGAAATATCATCCAACATTAAATAATAGATATGAATTGTCTTCTCCATTCATCCTCTGATTCTTGCAATCCCGCCTCCTTGCATCTGCCTATTCCATCTATTTGCCCAGAACCATCCACCACACACCGCAATGCATTTTGTCCTGAGCCTAAATTGACATAATTACATATTAATAAGTAAATCATTAAAAATATTAAAAAGATTAATAAAAAAACTAAGAAAAACATAAATAATAAACAAGAATGGAGTAATATACATTTTATATATATATATATATATATATATATATATATATATATATATATATATAATCCCTAAATTAAAAATAAAATTTAATAAAAAACAATTATTTAAATAAATTAGTTTTAGGAATTTTATACCTTTGAAATAAATATGAATTGAGAAATTTGCACTTGATATATATATATATGTATATATTGTGAATCTTTAATCCCCCATCCCCCTTTTAAATTGTGTCTTCTTACTCTCGTTACTATAAATGTACCTTTTATTTTTTCAGTTTTTTCAGTTTTAAGTAATTTTTAAGTTAATTTTAACCAGATTCTGGATTTCAAAAGATTTCAAACTGTCCGTATTCCTTTAACGGCTCACATTTATCATATTTAAATTTAAAATTAACATTAAATTAAAGTAGAAAAAATTAAAGAAGAAAAAGAAAATAAATAAAATAAAATAATAAAATTATAATAAATAGTATATACATAAACAAATATTAATAAGATGATAAACTTTCGCTGAGTAATTATATAATAAAATTATGATATGAATAATTAATATAGATGTCCAATCAGCTTATCTTAATTCTTTTTCTGCATACCTAATTTCAATTCTCTGCGGTATTTCGTCAACAGTTGATCCCATCAGTCCACCTTGTCTCTTTCGACCACTCGGTCATATTTTTGGTATTTTGATAATGAGAGGAACGCTCTCGAAAATCTAAGTTTACCTTATTTCGGAACTTTTAATTGCCTGACGGTAACCACTTTTTTATTTACTGTTCTGGTATTTAAGCTGTTTTACGTGAAATATTAATAAATTGATTTGAAATTCCATTCTTATTTTCTCTTCTCATTTATTTTTGTTCATCTTTTCCACCTTCCGGTATATATTTCATATTGTACCTGCCTCGGATTTCAAACTTACCCATATATATATATATATATATATATATATATATATATATATATATATATATATATATATATATATATATATATATATATATATATATATTAATTCTGATTCGTATTACTTAATTCGCGGTTTTAATTATTCCTGCTTTTAAATCGTACCTCGTTGTCAGAAGCGAGCTAACAAATGTGTTCAAATTCCACTTTTCAGGCAATTGGCTGACAAACAGATACACTAGGTACTCAAGTTTTTCCGTAAACCGAAGGTATCGATGGGCGATCGAATGTATAATAGTATTTGTAATAAATATTATATTCTTACATATAGCATTTAGTACTCTAGTAGTTTCTTCTGTATAAAAAACAGCATTATACTAATATATGTGTATATATATATATATTTATATATATATATATGTATATGTATATATATATATGTATATGTATATATATATATATATGTATGTATATGTATATATATATATATACATATATATATATATGTATAGGTGTGTGTGTTTCGATTGGGTATGTGTACTCGTATCTGTATGCCCTTCACACATGTACTGACACTCTCCCCTTTGGCCTATCTACCTCCTTTCCCGGCCCCTATTCTGTCTTTACCCACTAAAGGTAGTTCAACTTCTGTCCATCCCCTCCCGATTCTCGGCTGACGAGGGCTCCCCCCAACTCTCGCCATAGACCGCCCAGCCCCAATCTCGCGAGTCTGTTTGGCTCGGCTCCAACCGCCGGTGACGTCAACCATCTGAACCAGTAGACACGACGAGACGAGATAATGAGGGGGTCGCGTCGGTTAGAAAACACGCACGCACGCACTCCCCCTCTCTCTTTCTCTCTCTCTCGCACACACACACACACTGAAACTCGCTGTCACACACTTTTTTCTTCTGTGTGTCTCACGCTATCTCTGTTTCTCACTCTCAGACTATCATTCTCTCGCTCTCTTTCTCACCATCGTTTCTCTATTTCCTCTCTTGCCTTCGTCTCTAGCAAATCGTGCCTGATCACCTCTCTCTTTATAACGCTCTAACTCTCTTGGTTGTTTCACGATGTTCTTTTTCTCTTTAACTCCTCCAGTTTCTCTCTGCTCACGAAGTTGTGCATTACTCTTTTTCTTTCTCACACTTAATCTTACTCTCTCTCTCTCTCACGCACAAATATATATACTCTCCTTCTCTTATTGTCAATCCCATCTCTCTCTCTCTCTCTCTGTTTACTATAGTTTCCCTACAATAAACATAGTTCAACTCACGATATTTTTCTTCTTGTCTGTCTTTCTTCCTGTATGTCTGTATGTATGTATGTATGTATGCCTCTCTCTCTCTCTCTCTCTCTCTCTCTCTCTCTCTTTCTCACACAAACATACTTTGTATTTCTCTAACCATGTTCACCTCACGGTTACATTCCATCTCACTTAATCCATCTTTTACAAGTCTCTGACGGGTATAACCTTTCCTATCACCAATCAAACATCGACTATTACTATACTATCTACTCTTCTCTCTTTTGGCCAAGACCAAAGTGTAGTATCTGTTCCGATGGATACTGCATCCCATAGACTGGTATCGTCTTCGCCTTCGGGGCTTCATTCCGCCGCTCTATGAGTTTGTCCCGTGTAGTTCTAGGAGGTCCACCTTCCCAGGCTTTGCCTCCCCTCTTTGGGGAAGAGTACTTTTATTGCTTACTGCTTGAGGCGCCCCTACCGGGAAATCCCGACGGGGCTGTCCAGGCAATTTTTAATGGCCAGAGTGCTAACCTTTTCGGGCGCTGGCTTTTAAAGTCCCACTTTCCCGACCCGACCTTGGGTCACATCTTACTTCGTGGGAGTAAGATAAAATTGACCTTGTGCCTAACCTCCTGGAGAGGAGGTAAATAAATACTCTTCTTCTCTTTTATCACCCTCTTTTCCCCCTCTCTCTCTCTCTTTCTTTCTCTACCCTCTTCTCGTCTCTCAGTATCTTTCGTTTTAGATATTTTTTCTCTTTCTCTAGAAGACTTTTCATTTTTCTTTCCTATTTTGTCTCTTTCCAGTTTTATTTGATACCGTTTATTCAGTTACTCTTTTCTGTCACTCTTTTTCATTGAGTATGTTTATTCTTTCTTCCATTCATTTATTTAATTATCTTTTTATTTGCAATTTTTATTCCTTTTAATTTGCATTTTAAAAATTATTTCCCTTTAATTCTGAAAAAAAAACATTTCTCATACTTTATGTTTTAATTTATAAATTAGTTGATCCTACCCAGTTTTACCCGAATGCAGATATAGTATATGTCTGTCTGCCTGCCCCTGTCTTTGTCCCATCTCTGTATTTTTCTCTGTCTATCTCTGTCTGTCTCTGCCTCTGTTTGCCTCTCTCTCTCTCTCTCTCTCTCTCTCTCTCTCTCTCCCTCTCTTCCTGTAAACCTACCCGACGTTTTACGCTAGTGTTTGTACTTTCTGTAAAATTGAATATAACCGATTACATTTCTAAAACCTGATTCTTATGTTCTGAAAGTTAAATTTAATTATTACAGGATCGTTAGGTTATTGAGTTTTTAATTCAATCATATTGTTTTTAAATCGTAATCACATAGGAATGTGCTAAGAGTTTAAAAACTTAAAACAAAATGTGAGTGTCTATATCAAAACCTTGAGCGTTAGATCTTCAGATTGATGCATTAACAGCTGACCTATTCGGCCTTAATGTAGGCTTTCTTATTCTAAGCCTTTAAAATTTCTAAGCCCTCTCTCCTACTGCTTGCTGATATTTAGTTAAGATGCCATCTATTTGAAATTTCTTCTGGGACAGATGAAATATTTTACGAAAGAAACTGAACCGAAATACATTATTTTGTTATAAATATTTACAAAAGTTCTTTAAAAGAAACTGATGAAACAGAATTAAATATTGATTTTGCAGACGGAAAACTATTAATGAAAACGACTTGCGAAACTATGGCTCTTTTTTTGTTTAATAGAGTCCGATTTTGCTTTTATTTTTCGTCTGTCTTCTTTAATGTTTCTCTCGATCTTCGAGATAGGGTCAATGTGTAGCATCTGTAGATCAGAGAAGGAGAACTCCTTCTAGACTAGGACAATTTAAATTGTTGTCTGAATTTATAGTGCCCTTTTTTGAAGAGCTGGATATCTGTCAAATTAAAAACTGACCTTGTGTCAAACTTTGTCCCCGTGGTTTATTTTTCGTTTCTGTTTATTCCTATTCACCTGTCTGCAAGTATTACGTCTACATTTTCATTCTCTTCTTGTGCGTCCGAGTTCTCTACTTATATATATGGAAAAAAAACATAACGCTTATGCACTTGTTAACGCAGACATCCGGGATCTATATAAAAGTCTCTGTTCGTTGGTCGGGAAGTCAGTCGGCCCGTCAATTGGTCCGTCTCGTTTAAATTTGAGATTCCATTTTTCTCGTTAAACGCGTATGTTGAATGGGCCATTTATTTATTTTTCTTCTCTTTCTTTCTTTTCTAACTTCACCATTGCCCGTTACACGAATTATTTCACCCGTTTCCTCCTTAAAAGGAGCAACGATTATTGATATAACTAGTGTGTTTTAAATGTATATTTGTTTATATGTAGGTTGTGCATCGGGGGTTGTTTATTATGGGTAACTTTTGCTGGCGGGACCCAACTTATCGGGTGGACACTCTTGATAGGAAACGTTTCGTCCTCGATAAAAGCGGTACTTTTCTAGTTTAAGGTGCGTATCTCTCTGGTCAGATCTTTTAGTTATTTCACCGATTGAATACACGAAGACAGTTGTATGAAACCATTTAATATACTTTACAGATATTTTGCAATAACAAATATATACATATATACTAGTTATACATACCTGGCGTTGTTCGTGAGTTTTTTATTTTATTTTTTTTTAAATATTCTCTTTTTACCAAATTGATAAAACTATACCGTACTATTTAAATTTTATTTCTTATGAAAAAATAAATAATAAATGAAAATGTTTTAAACTTTAATTTCACCATCGGCGGCTCATATAGTAAACACATACGTTTAATAAAGAAGGATGATTTAATAAAACAAACAATTTGGCCGAGTATAGTGTTTTCGACGCTATTTGTATCAATTTACGAATGAAGCAATGAATGCTTGTTCAAATTCTGTTTTTAAAAATTTTTATTGAATAGAAATTATTATATTATTTGTTAAAATAAACTAATGTATTATTTTTTACCGTTGTAAAATACGAAATATATTTTACTATTATTTCCATTTACTGCGGAGGTCAAATAGCCGCTTCTTAATGAGTTGCGGTTGTAGTAAATATTTATGTTGGTTTGAAATTCCTCTTACTTCATCTTAATATCACTAAAATGGAAAATAAATAAAATATCGAAATTAAGTATTTCGATGAAAACGATTTGAATGACGATCTTTTTAGGAACGCTGCTAAATGTCTGCCAATTATGTACTTTTTTCGGTACTTCTGCAGTTTACGGACCGTACTTAAATAATAACGTTACTATTTAGATTTAAAAAAATAACATTCTTAAAATGAGAAGGGGGCTTCGTTTACTATTCTGTATTTTCACCTAACAATTTAATAAAAAAAAAGCTACCGTAAATATTGAATCTAACTTGAAAATCCTATCTAAAAATAGCACGGTTCGTAAACTGCAGAAACTTCCGTTTTCTTTCAATCTTTTGTATTTTCTTTTCATTTTAATTTTTAATTGTTTATTTTCAGTTTAGTTGCAAAGTCTCATTTCTGTTTTTTTTTCTTTTTTATTTATTTTCATTTCTTCTTCATCTTTATCTTTTTGGTCTTTTTTATTTTTTTCTCTTCTTCCATTCGTTTAATTTCTTGATATTTTTTCCTCACTCCCTCTGCTCTTGGAGCTTCGAATTATTCTATTTATTTCTCTTTTTCTACTTCGTTCTTTTCCTTCCGTTCTCCTAAATTTCTAATGCTTCTTTCATCAGTTGTTTTTCATATAATTATTTCCTTCTGTTTCTGGTTGTATAATTGTTTTTTTGTTTTGTTTTGTTTAATGTTTCATGTTTTTTCATCCATTCTATCCTTTATTTTAATGACTTTATTCATCCTCTCTCATTCTTATTCCCATTACTTTCTCTCTCTCTCTCATTTTTCTCCTTTTCGCTCTTCCTCATTAATCTTTTTCTAATTCTCTCACATTAATATGTATTTCTCTTTCACTCGTTATCTCTCTGTGTGTCTCTCTTTTTCTCCCCATCTCTCTCTCCTCTCTCGCTCCTCTCTCTATCTCTCCTTTCTCTCTCTCAGCCGTTCGTTTCTTTTTACTTTTTCTTTCCACTCGCCATCTTTCTCGCTTTTTATACAGTTCAAGTATCGATCAAGAAATGGCGTCTTTATCCCGGCGCGGAAGCTTTGAATCTTGCTTCCGGTGGTTGCGTATCCGGTCTGTTAGTCGAGGCAGCGCTCTGGCGGCTACGTGTTAGGGTTGGTGAGTAGGCCGGCCTGCCGACCGATAAGCTAGCGGACTCTTCCAACTCTAAATAGGTTACGGCAGTGTAGGGGTGATTGGGATTTCTTCGTCAAATAATGGACGAGAAGGAAAAGACGTCACGAAAAGTCGTGTGTTCAAAAAAATTATAGAAATACTACTGGCATATAAGGCGAGTAAAAGGGACTTGATCACTTTTTATTCAATGGCGAATGAATCTAGTTTCTCTGTCGGGTACAGTGTGATTGCGTTGAAAAAGAAGATACAAACATAAAGACAAAAAAGGGAACGAGTCTCTTAAAATGCGTTTATTCAGTCTGTTTGGTTAACGATTCAAATGCTATTTCAGAAATGTGACAGACCGTCGAAACTGTTACTTCATACTTAAACGTAACAAACGAAAATGCTATTTGAAGCGTAAGCGTGACAGACCCAATAACATGTTATTTAAAACTTCAGTGTGACACACTGACTAAAATGTTATTTCATACGTAAACGTGACAGAGAAATGAAAATGTTATTTGAAGCGTAAGCGTGACAGACCCAATAACATGTTATTTAAAACTTCAGTGTGACACACTGACTAAAATGTTATTTCATACGTAAACGTGACAGAGAAATGAAAATGTTACTTGTAGAAACAGAATAGTAAACAAAGTCCCACCTTATTCACGTTAAGAAAAAGTTTCTAAATAATACCGTCAGTATGTCGAAACACATTCTTAAGATGAGGAGGGTGGGGAGGGGGTTTCGTTAACTATTCTGTACCGTCATAAAATGTTATTTCATACCTAAGCGTGGCAGACAAACGAACATGTTATTTAAAACGTAAGCGAGTAAGATCGACAACAATGCTATTTTAAACTAAAAAAAGCATGAAAGAATAAGGAAAATGATATTTACGACTTAAACATGACATACGAAAGAAAATGATATTTTAAACGTAACGTGACAGACTTACGAACATGCAACTGCAAACGTAAGCGTGACAAACGAACAAAACTATTATTTAAAATTTAAACATGCAAGAACAATAAAATCTCTAGTGTTGCGCAAACAGCCAGTAATAGTATTTCAGACGTAAAACGACACAAACCAATGTGACAGACTGACTGGCATACAAAACTTCTGAGTAAGATACGTAGACGCATCTAAAATAAGTTGCGTCTATCTAATCCGCGTGTTTAGCGATGATAACGGCATTTAAAACTGAAGCATGACAGACCAATTAACGGTACGCATAGAGATGAGATACGACGACTTATTGAACAATTTATATTATTGTGATTATTCGGACTACTGTTCTAATCTTGGATGTTATTTTTACTACTTTTCGGCCGATGTTAACTCCGACCTTCTTCATGTGCGTCTTGTCGAACTCGGGAATATTTCTGTTGAATTCGGGAATATTTACGGAATTTCGAACGGAACTCTTTATTTAATTAACAAGTGTAGCTTGCTCTCGTCCCGTTAGCCATGAATGTCAGTCATAAAAATAACATCCAATATGAGAATAGTAGTCCGAGTGATGTAAATAATACAAGCTATGAAGTATCATCTAAACAGTTCCGAAAAATAATGTCGAAAAATGTTTGTGTGAAAGATAAACCTTGCGACAGTGTTACATTTAGAGATATGGTGTATGATAAATATGTTATCTACAAAGATGGGTATGATTCCAGGATATAAGAATAGATAAAAAATGATGGCTATTAAAATAAACATGCACATTTCATGCATGGAACTGATGTTATGACGTTTCTGCTCGTCACCACTTAGTGTTGATTCTATGTCTCATGAATATCAGCAATACTGAACACACGCCCTAAAAACAAAACAAAAATACTAACGAATTTTATGAACATTTGTGCAACAGTGAAATATCAATCTATTGTTATATTCTTCCGAAATATATATATATATATATATATATATATATATATATATACAAATATCATATATATATATATATATATATATATATATATATATATATATATACAAATATCAGATAGATATAGCTCTATTGTCATAAAGTAAGGTATACTTATCTGTTTATATATGTGTAAGTACCGGATTCATTCCTAAATTCTGAAATATCGATCTATTGTTATATTCCGAAATATATATATACCATCAACAAGACAAAACTATTTTTCTTTACAGAACAATTTATATTCCTACACGTCACAAAATAAATAAATAGAAAAATAAATAATAAAAAGTTATAACACAATATAAACTTTTTTTCATTTTATTTTTTTATATACATACTTATATATATATATATATATATATATATATATATATATATATATATATATATATATATATATATACAAATAGCAGATAGATATAGCTCTATTGTCATAAAGTAAGGTATACATATCTGTTTATGTATGTGTAAGTACCGGATTCATTCCTAAATTAATTAACCGATCATCATGTAAGTATTTAGGACTGTGTGGCCGATAAAATATATAACACAAAATACAGAAAAGCTGATTTAACGGTCAAAATTAGCATAAAGTTAAAAAATACGGAGAGCAGCGAAACGAAAACAAAATGACAAGAATAGCAACATTGGAAGATAAAGAGTTACATGGACTTATGTCAATAACTGAAGAAATAGCGCACGTAAGAACATGAACACGACTACGGAAAAGAACATTTAAACAAAGAAACGGAATCATAATAGCACAAAATAACGCGATCAGAATAAATTACATATAAGCTGAGATCACACATAGGAAAACAATATCTATTTATTGGCAAAAAATAGCAAAATTAAACACACCATGTAATAGGACAGTGCGAAGAGCTGTACATCTAAAGGTCTTGTCCAAAGCATCTTTAAAACTGGATAGACATTGTCTCTTCTGATTGGGTGTTCCGCGAAACAGAAACACGGACAGAGAATTCTGATTTTCTTCTAATGAGACGAAAACGACTACATAGTACTTCTTTTGCTGGAACCTGTGTAAACCATGACTTGGCGTTGGGGTCAAAATCTTCTGGAAAAAGTATATTCAACTATTGGCTGATGATTTTTTTCACCCAAAACGCGTCTCCACGCACCCTCTCTGCTCAAGTGAAGGGTTATTATCCAGGAATCAGCGTCCATGTGAATCCCGCAAACTAGTCAAAACGGGGAAAAAACCAGACATGATCTGGTCGATAACTGTTCGTCCTTTCTCTGTTATTAGCAAGTCTTTTGAAAGGTTAGTCAACGGTAATTTTGTTCACTTTCTGGAAAATTTGTTCCTCTTTAGTGATGTTTAGTATGGCTCTTCTGTTTTTCGTTAAATTGCTGATCTTTGAACAGTTGTAGTTTCATAAACATCCAATATATTTCAACAGAAATCAAGGATGGTTAACAATTTATCTCTCGATGATTTGAGTGCTGTTTTATCTGATTTTACTTTGAAAACTGATTAGTTACTTGAGTATGTAATTATCACTCTAAATATAGCTGCTATTGCCTTTTCTGATCTTGAATAGTCAAAGGTTTACGGTCCTGATTAAATTCCTGTTGTCGTTCTCAGGCGTTGTGCTCCTTAAACTTTCTTCTATCCTCTCGAAAGTATTCAATCTCTGTTTGTCTCAGTCCTGTTTCTTTTCTTATTAGAAGGAGTCCTCTGTTGTCCCTATCTTTCAAAATGCTGGTGATCAGTCTGACCCAACTACATATCGTCCTGTTTGTCTCCTTTCTGCTATTAGAAAAGTTGTAGCTGAACGTACCTGCCTGTTTATGCATAATTGCTCTTGACATTTCAAATTCATTCGACAGAGTAGGACATTAAGTCTTCTACACAAACTTCAGGGTGATGGTATTTGTGGTGAAGTTCTTGACATTATTAGGTATTTTCTTTCTGATCGAAGCTTGCGAGTAACAATCGATGGTGTATCCCCACTCTCTTCACCTATCAATTCTGGTATTCCACAGGACTCTATTCTACGCCAAACACTGTTTCCTCTCTATATCAATGATCTTCCATATAATATTATTATAAAAGTTAACCTATATGCTGATGATACCACTCTCTATTCTTGTGTTTATTCCTTCCTTAACCGCCTGGGATCAAATGGAATATGTAGCTGATCTAAAAATTGACTTGGGGTCGGTTATGGATTGATGTACGAAATGGCGTGTTACATTTGATCCTGTTAAGACTAAGCTCGTGTCTTTCAATCGAAGGAGTGTCCTATTTTCTTCCTTGGATTTAGTGGGTGGTGCTATTCTACAGGAGAAATCGACTCTGAAAACTTTGTTTTTCTTTATCATCAAATATTTCTTGGAGTTCATATATGTGATCCATTGCTCTTTCTGCGTCTCGTAAAGTCGGTTCTCTCTATCGCTCCAAACAGTTTCTCACACCTGATGCTATTCTCTATCTCTCGAAATCTACTATCACACATTATGATGAGTATTTGGGCTGGTAAATCTCTGCCTCTATTTGAGGGTCTTTTATGAGGTTCAGAAGCGTATATTTAATTTGGTTGTCCACCTTTTCTTTTATGTACGCTCTCCTTCACACAGGCGTGATAGTATAATACTTTTATTTATAAATACTATTATGGTATGTGTTCTTCAGAATTGCCTGATCTATTCTCTGCTTCCTTTGTTTCAGCTCGTTTGACTCGCTGGTCTAGTTATCTTCACCAATTCCCTGTTTTGATACCTCGTTATCATGCAGCTTCCTTTCTTAGTTGCTTTTCTTCCAAGAACTGCAGGTTTGTTGAACTCTCTTCCTGTCGACTGTTTCCTCCTACCGATAGCCTTGATATTTTCAAAACTGCAGTCAATAGAAACCTCCTGTCTTTCCGATAGCCATCTGTCCTTCTCTTTAGCTCCTTGCATCAAGTGTCTCCATGCCTTGTCTGGAGATATTTCCATAAAAAAATGAAATAAATGGTTGGTAAAGATTGCAAAGTTCAAAGAATTTCAGCACGTTATAGAGAAATGAAATGAAATACATATGTGTGTTACTGTTATCACCGTGTGCGTTTTTGTGTGTGCTAATTGATAGGAACTCATTTATATGTATGTATATTAGCGAGCCGATTTTTTAGTGAGAGAATATATATACGTTTATGTGTGTGTAAAGCGAATAAGCATATGAGGATGTGTGTGTATCAATGTGCCTGTGTTTTGTTAGTGAGAGAGTGCATGTATAGACGTGTATGTTCATGCGTTTGTCTAACAGGTGTACTTAGTGAGAGAGTGTAAGTGTTATACGCTTGTGTACATGTGCGTTTCGCCTGACTTTGTGTTTAGTAGTCTGGCATGGAGGCTAATCGAAAGCCCACACAAGTAAGGCAATTAGTGAATCCTTGAAAATGACCTCCAGTCTATAGTAAAATGGAGCCAATTTTGGGTGGTCGCATTTAATTCTCCAAACGCAACACTTCTTGTCTTTGAAAAACTATAAGAAACGTTTCCAACCACAAATTGTCATGGCCTATAGCACCCTTCCCACGAGTTCAGCGTGTAGACTTCCGGCCTGACATTCACAGTCAAGAAAAAGTGGAATAAGTATATAGACATTACTGCAAAGTCTGCTGCAGATAATGTATGCTCCTTCTACTTGCCTAGTAAACTGCAAATATTCTATATTCCGATAAAGTCACTATTAGTCCGTGCATGGAGTATTATTGCCACATCTAGGCTTAGGCATCAACAACTAGCATATCCCTCTTGGGCTAGGCGCCAAAATGAATTTCTAACCTAATAGGTCTTGCACTGGCTGCCAAGTTCCAGCCCATGTCGCATCACCGCAGTGTTGCATCCCTGTATTTTTTACAAGTACTTCCACGTAATATGCTATTACAAACTTATTCCACCGGTTCTACCTTAATGTAAACACCACTGACCAACCTGACTAGCAGCAAAATCACAGCTCTGTAGAGGTCCAAAGATGCTGGAATATTTTTTAATCTATTATCTTCTTACATAAGACCGCTTACCCTGGTAATTCTCTTTCAACTTTCTGTGTTTTTCCGGACTGTACCAACATGCAAAAATTCTTAATATAATTGAACGAAAAACTTGAACAACTTCTTACTTAGGATGCCTACAATAATTTAGGCAGTAGTCACGTTAGCTTGTGTCGTCTAAGTTGCAATTTGCTTTGTTTGGGGTGAAAAAAAAATGAAAATAATTTTTTAAAAGTCTTTCGTTATGTATTGCTGTTTGTGGAGAGCCTTTCTTGTGTGACTCTCTTTGCGTTTGACGAGACCCATCGCCTCCAAAGTGAATAAGGATGATTATGTCGTGCGTACCCCTGTTGTCTCTTGAACAAATCAGGAAATAATGAAAGGAGCTGTGTTTCGATTTTTATACTACGCACTTATTTTCGGCTCTAAATATTTTCATTTCTCTGATTGGCCAGAAAAAAAACTGACGATTGCAGGTTTTGTCCAATGAGAGGTCGACATATAAATACAATATTCTTCTAATATGTCTCATAAGATACAATTTTCTTTAACAAAATTAAGCCTGTTATTTAGACTGATTTTAAATCGTAAACTTATCTCCTATAATGAAAGTTATTATAGAGGAAATTAAAAAAATACTTACAAGTTTTCTCAATTGAGGAAAACTTCAAATCAACATTTTTTAACCAATTTAAACGCAATAAATATTCACTTCAAAATCTTGTGCGTAATAAAACACCCTAACACACAGCTTTCTTTCTATTTTATCATTTTCATTCACCGCAAATACATGTGCGTAAGGCACAATCCTACCCGGCTCCTTTTGGGCGAAGGCCCGCAGCAGACAGAACCAGATAATTTCACATACGACTAAACACAGCGTCAACATATACACACTGTTAACCGAACACTCTCGCATACAAGTAAGTTAATGCACTCTCTTACTAACAAAAAATAGACATACATACACCTCTATGTCTATTCCATTTACACACTAGTAAACATACATGGCGCCAACCGAAATAAACAAGTGTACTTAATTTCTACTGATACGTTAAATAAATCCATCTCTTAAGATGTTCCTTGGACCCTTTTCACTCCTATTCTTACCAAAATTTATTTTCGGTTTGTCACAAAGGTTTTCCATACTGAATCAATATATATTTTCGTCTTTTTCAAATCCAATATACAATGTGCCAGATAGATAATTTAAGATGTTTATATACATCATCTAAATAAAAAAAACGGTACCCTCAACTAAAAGGTCACGCCCTTCCGACAACTTTAGGAATCGATTTTGTTCCGCTAAAACCCATGCATTCTTATCCAAATTTCGACAACATTGGCGAAGTACGACTACAAAATTACCACTCCTCTTTTTTTCGAATTTAGACAACTGTCTGCACTCATTACATACACTTAATCAACTTACAAATTCTTCAACCAACTTTTTAGTACACATTAAGATAAAAATAACTCAACGTTATCGGATGTAAGCAAATACAACATCAAAAACGAAATCCTACTTTAAAGCAACACAACTTTCGAGTATCGTTTCAGAAAAGATGTTCAGCATAACGCCATTTTTAGAAAACATGTGGGCGAAAAGAAACGGGTCAATACGACGCCATTTTCTTTAACAAATAATAAAAAAGAGAAACCTGTCACATGAAGTCACTCTTTACTTTGTGAACAGGTGGGCGAAAGAAAATGACAAAAGAACATCGCTGAACAGAATAGATACAATTAAAAATGTCTACTCAACAACAAAATTGAAACAACCGCTACGAAAGAGAATATTCTCAAAACACCATTTTGTTTTCTACAAATAACACTCATTCATGCATCTCGCTTTAAGCAACATTTTAAAAAAAGAATCCCTCCACGCTTGAACAAACAGTTCAACTCTGGAATCATCTTTCGGCAATTAGTCTTAAAAAAAAAAACGGGCACCTGAAAACGCAATAATTCCCAAGCAATTCGAATTTTCAAAATATTGTCAACAATGCAGTATCGGACAAATCAAATCGTCTCGGGAAACTAAAATATTGTCGGCAACACAATATCAACTCGTCAACTCCAGATAAAAATGCTTACAATTTAACACTTGTTAATTCGGATTTCATCATTGTAATGTCTGGTAACATAACAATGATACAAATCCGAATTGCAAAATACTGTCATTCCACGAAGTGAAAATTCAACTTTCAAAATATTGTCTCCCTGACAAGCAAAGAAAAATAAATTTAAATCCCAATACGGTCACCCCCCAAAAAAAACAAATCAGATTCAATTTGTGATTCGTTTATTTACAAACGAAGCACAAATTCCAATTTCAAAAATCCGTCACACAATGTCGAAAAACCATTACAAAATAAAGGTTACAAAATCTTTTCGATTGCCATGCGACAATTGACACAAGAAGAAGAATATTGTTCAGAGCAGGAGCGCAGTGGATGTGGTTATAATGTATCTAATCTAAATTGGACAATAGCTGAACTCAGAAGTTTCTTTCAACGAATTTAAACGCTAGTGATATTCATTTGAAAATCTCGCACGTAGTATATACACCCAAACACGCAGCCTCCTATTTCAATTTGTTTTACAGACAACACACTGCTTACACCATAATTTTGCTCGGACACCGCAACGAGAGATTTTCGCGGACGACTAAACACAGCGCCGGCATACACTCACTCTTAACCGACCGAACACTTTCGCACACACGTTAGTACATACAGTTAATCACTAACAGAAAGGCACACTAATATACACATGGTCATACATATTCTATTTACACACACGTAAAAGCACACGACACTAGACGAAATTAACAATTTCTCCTCACGAACAAAACAACTCCTCTTTCATCATAACGTTCTTGATGCGTTCTTTTCTTTCGTATCCTTTGTTGTCGTGAGTCGTCAATGAAAATTAATTATTTTGTATTGATAGACTTTTTCATTCTTTCTCATATTGCCTTTTCTCTACAGTCTAACGCTTATAATAGAAAAAGGTTTTAACAAAAATAAACAAAAATGCTTATATTTTCTAGCAATTGTTATATAAAAAATAGACATTGCTTTTTATACTACTAAGTCACCACTTACCAATACATTGAACCACTGAAGGATAAAGGTTGATATGATTGCCTGTTTAATTATGAATTATACTATGAGAGGATTGAAAACTATTCGTACAATTTGATTATTTTGTTTATATTGGACTTAAAGATGACCATGTTGTATTTTGTAAAGAAAGCAGTCCATTAATAATATGTTCCAGAGATTGGAAGTACTTGGATAGAAACTATGTTTAGGGAGATTCCGTTTGGTTTTACTTACACAGAGAAAAAAAGGAAAGTTATTCAGAGTATTGGAAGAAACACTAGTTTTACAGTGAATGTTTTACAGGAAGAACACATATTTTCCTTTAAGTAGAAAAACTTCAAATTAGGAAAGATATATTTATCAAATTTACTAAAACAATGTTTCTATCGTTTACGAATGATAAAAACATTCCTTTTTTCTGATTTAATTAATTCAGTTGTTGGGGGTATACTATTTACCTTTTTGTTAAAGAAACGTACTTGGAATAACAAACTTTTATGTATATATAGTGTATCAAGTTATATTGAAAAGAAATAAATAAAGTGCTCGATCGCAGAAGAGTGAGAGCTAATACAAATAGATTTTTTGAAAACTATATGTTACATATTTCAGGATTGTACCGCCGTTTCATCCAGATGAGATGACTTTTTAAATTTTCAAAAAGGCTATACCCAAAAGGAATCGTCAGCGTACTGAAATAAGATCAAAAACACTATAAGAAATGGCGTTTGTGTTCATCGTTAAAATAACCGGTGCAATTACTGAAGTGTCTCTTTGGAAAAAGTATATTAGTTGGGATTCATTGAGTTTTATTTTACTTATTATTTATAGATTTTTGTTGAGATTTCCGGCGTCTTTAAAAATGAAAACAGAGGGGGCGGCGTTATAATTGATCGTTTAAAACGAAGTCTGGTGTTGAAGAAGACACCGGGGTTTTATTCTATTTATAATTAATATTATTCATAGTTTTGTGTTTTAAAGGATTGTATTGCATTTGGTGTTTTATTTACTTATTTATTCATTTTTAGTTTTGTATTTTAAAGATCGCCTCGATAAAAACGAAAACAAAGGAGGGTGGCGTCTGAATTAATCGTAAAAAACGGTGTATTGTTGACGTGTCTTTTTAAAAAGAAGTACTGGTTTAATATCATATATGGGTCTTAATCGTAATTAAGTTTTATTAACATTAATTCATGTATTTATGAGTGGTGTTGTCTGTTTTACTGCTTGAAAAATGTGGTATCTACTGATTAATGTTATATTCATGGTAGATCGAGTTAAAGGAGATATGGGGTTAGGCTGTATTGAGATTTGTAGGGGTGATGTAGTTGTAGTTGCAGTTGTAGTTTTGGATGTACAATATATCCGGTGGTGTTATATTGTATATAAAAATAAAAAATTAAAAATAAAATAATTTTGTAAAGATTTTGGGGAGGGTGGATATGTTATATATTTTTATTTTATATTTAATTTTATGGTGTGGAAATTATTTGTCTTAGGGGTTATTGGTAAGTTATGTATTATCCTTGCCAGTCATTTGGGCAAACAGAAATATTCTTTAGTATGGACATTTTTAAATACTTCGGTTTTGTGTTCATGCGATTCATGAAAGGTTTGTTGATTGCCTGTAGAATTCTGAATTTTTCAGTGGTATATAGGGGCAAATCCTGGAGGTTGAGCTAAATGACTTTTGTTTATCGGTGATCCTTCGTCAAAAGCAAAATGGGCGTAACACAAGCGAAAACCTTATTCTAAAAAATGCAAAAGTCAAATTTCTAAAATAAATACTGATATGCATTTCAAGAAGGCTCACTGAGCAGACTCTACTGTAAATAAAGTCAAAATGATTTAGAAATTATCAACAGATATTCTTACATTGGGTCCGTACAAGCGAAATCCCTTGAATTCGGCAGATGTTCAAAATAAAATCATTCAAATTATAAGTAGATAATTTAATAATATTGAGCTTTATTTTGCTTTGGAAATTGATTTTTATTACAATAGATCTGAACTATATAAAATACTTTTTTATATTATCATTCATATATATATATATATATATAGATATATATATATATATATATATATATATATATATATATATATATATATATAGTAAACATTTGCAAGGTTTTAGCTGAATTAGTGTTAATTTTTAACACAAGATTATGAGTAAATAAGCAATAGAAAGTAAGATTCAAGTAACCATTTATTTATTGATTTATCTTTCCAAAAGAAATCAAGATACTTGAGGGACCATTTCGTAACACATGCAGAATCATAATATGAGGTATATAGTCTGGATTTTCCATACTTGTGACTCTTCAGAATGAAAGTCAATAAAACCGTGTCCAGAAACATCAGAAAATATACCCCAAAATAGTATATCTTCTAATAATAACCATTTAAACTCTTAGTTACAACCCTAATGTAATAGTAAACGTTTTAAGGAATGCTTAATCGGAGGAAACTCTTAAACCTCATACATAATTTATAAATGTTATGTTATAGGGGGAAACAACACTAAGGCATAACGTACCATAAGAATTGAGATGGTCAATTATTAGTAGAGCAAATAAACGTAACCCTGGTAAATTTAGAAAATGCACCTTTTTATCTTACCGTATAATAACGCCTCATGATTGCTTAATGAACATTAAACAGTAAATCTTCCAAAAGTGTATGCCCTGTTCAAGATTCGCACTTTCCCGTTTTAAACTTAATTAAAAATAAAATATCTTAAAAGTTAACTCGTGATATTTTAATGGATATTGTATATCTGTACATGCTCTTGGAGATATATATAACTCTATACTAAATATATATATATATATATATATATATATATATATATATATATATATATATATATAAAATATCTTAAAAGTAGATGAGTATATTTAAACGTGTATAGATGTATTATGAATAAATGTATAATAAGTAAATATATAAAAAATATTTCATAAGCAAATTATATATTTGTCCATGCTCTGGTGTTATGTATACGTATATATTGAATCACTATAGGCAATATCTTAAAAGTGAACTTGTGATATTTTAAATAAAAGCACTAATGTTTTTCATTATCATAGACAGTAAAAACATTAAGGAATATTAATACTTATCATTATAAATCACGCAATACTAATAAATACATAATTGTCATGATAATACTACAATATAATGACATATAGAATGGTTTGAAATAAACAAATATTTAGGATATTAAAAAAATGTTTGTACTTCTTGTTTTTTTTTGTTTTTTAAGTGTATATTTTAAAATATTACAGTCTTTTTATTGTATGATATATAAACTTTTAATTCATTATGACGGACATTAGAATGGAAATAAACCTTGTATACATATAATTTGAAAGCTGAATAAAGGGTAGTATCTTAATAAATATATGAGGTTTGATCCCCTTGTTTTTATTAACATTTTATTGCATTTTTTCGTATTTTTTTAATTCCTTTTTCCCCATCGTTATATTATTCTTTTTTAATTAATTAATTAATTTGTTAATTTATATTTTATTTCTCTTCTATTTTACTTTTGAAAAAATATGTAAATTTTATTAATTCAATTAGAGCTTAATTAAGGTCTCATATTTAATTAAAACATACGTATCTTGTTCTGGTTTTGTTAATATTAAATATGGCGTCCATAAAGTAAACAGAATTTGTTGTTTCTGGTTTGAACCTTTATATGTAGATTCCTTAACAATGTAAGTATTATTTTTTTGTTTTTATTATCTGATGTTTTTAGACACGTTTATTCGGACTTTCCTTCTTAAGAGTAACACTTACAGAAACATCCAGGATATATAACTCTATATTATGGTTGCTTATGTGTCGCGAAACGGTCTATCATATATCTGAATTTTTTGGAAGGTGAATAAAATACGGTTATTGGAATCTAACTTACTAATTAATATATATATATATATATATATATATATATATATGTAAACAAAATGAAGTAAAATTGAAGACCCAAGGAACTCATACCTTCACCTTTGAACTACATGTTAATATTTTAAATCGATATTTCACTGAGCTATAAAAATGTATTACAACTTTCTTGTAAATGTATACGTAGCATTTACACATTACTATTATTTAATGTGCATACGTAGGAGCAAAGGAACACTTATTTGTGAGTAAGGACAATTAATTGTGTCTCTACAAAAACACTGGAATTGAGATAATATTTGATATGAATAAAAACAAAATGCATGGGTTTCAGTTACCCTATCACTGGCAGAAAATCCGGGGGGGGGGAAATGCAAATAAAGACGGGAGCAGCGCGTGCGCAGTTTGCTTTAAAACATCGTTTAAAGTCAAGTACAAGTAAATTTCGCCCCAAAGTATCGGTCCCGTCGACACTCTATAATGGATGTCGTGCATCAATCGTCAGGTAATAAGCCCGTCCCACATGAAAGAAGGAACTAATACCTTGGAGAAAAATATACTGTTACTGTGAAGTTTCGATAAATTCTATATTACACTGAAGTGCTGTATTTCTTTGTATCTGAACAGTAACGCTAGGTCTGGTGGCAGTATTAAAAAATGGTGGAAATAAGACGCTAACAACAGGCAATAGCCCACCCTTATTCTTGAAAGAAAGTGGTAATGCCTAGGAGGATGGTTCTCCTTTTAATCGTTTAAGTAATTTCGAAGTAAGTGTCGTGTTTCTCTGTAGCGTAACAGTAACCGTAAGTCTGAGTGTCAATATAAGGAAAATAAGAAAAAAAAAGAAAAGACGCAAACGGTGCACGCGCAGTGGTCGTACCGGAATCGTCGCTAGTCAATGCATAATCGAAAGTAAACAGGCAGAGTAAATTTTGCCCGAATTTTTCTTGCTCGGAACAGTCGACAGGTAATAAATTCCACATTCTTCTCTAAAAGATGCTGAAGCCTAAGAGTCTTGTCTACCTTGAATATTACTGCCAATTTAAAGAACAAACATTGAATGGAATAATTCATTAAAGTTTGGCTTACGCTAATACAGGGTGGGCCAAAATAAGGGTCCTATCTTTAAATTTGAATAACTTGAATTTGAATAACTTCCACAAAATAAAAGTTAAACTCACCAAACTTTATGTGTGTGTAGACTGACCCTTCCGAGATTTTTTGAAATAAACAAAACAAATTTTAGCCGAAAAACACTTCTTAAAACTTACAAAAACTAAAGTATTGTTTTTTACACTGTTTTGAGTTTTTTAAGCAAAAATAATGTTTTCTAAATGAGGGTACGTTCCTTAGGGCTAATACGGCTCATGCTTGCTTCGGAAGGGGTCCTTTACTTATTCTAAAAAAAAATTTTTTTAAATCAATAAATAAAAAAGTTATGAATTTTTTTAAAATAGGACCCTTATTTTTGCCCACCCTGTATAAGTGTGCATTTAAATATTAGATATAATGCAGAAAAGAAAAAAAAGGAAAAAGTCTCAATCTGTAATATATAGCTTCTATAAAAAGGAGAACAAGAAAGAGAGAAAACGCTAAATCTAAAAAGTAAAAAAATGAAATACAAAGTAAAAAAGATAATATCTCAATCGGTAAAGTAAAACAAATGAAAATACAGAAAGAAAGCGGATGTCCCCTTCTATAAACTAAAAGAGAAAATAAAGAAAAACATTTTAATATTTAAAAAACAAAGAAATGGTAAAAAAACTTAAATGTTAAAGAAAGGAAACGTTTCAATCGACGTTCCTGTAGCCGAACTATTTTTCGTAACCATGAAAACACTGAGTAAAAAAGCTATTGGGTAGGCAGTTCTAATTTTGTTATTCCATCATATCATGAAAACTAATATGTAATAGAAGTGTTTTTTTATGTTTAATTACTATGAGGATGTTGTGCCCTTATGTTAAAATAAAAAAAATTAGACGCCACATATGATAAGTGTTGACTGGAAAGCTAAATGTTGTGATTATGCATATGCATTACAATGTTAAAAAAGAGAAAAAGAATAAGATTTTGTTGTAAAAAGTAACAGAAGCGACTATAGAGTAGCCATTTTGTTAATCACTCTGGAGTCTGTGATATGTTCGAAAAATGCTATTATTTTGATCTGATGAACCTGATAGTATGAGTAACCTACCACCGTATTGAGTAACAACACGAATATTGAGTACTAAAGAGGACAGCTAAAAACTTCATATACCCGACGTGACCGAGGAATGAATTGTTTGTTGTCAAATACATTATATGATTTGAAACATGTGAAAAGAGAGTAAATAACAAGAAATAAATAGTTAAAAGCATCAATAACGTAAGTGATTAATTAGTCCAAAGATCAGTCTGTATTCTTTAAATACATATCTGGTATGTGTTTATTCTGTCAAGTAGGAATTTGAAAAGAAGTATTTGGAATAGCCAATCAGAAAAAAGAACAAGTATTTAAAGGGAGCGACCCGTATTTACGTTGAAAATAGTAGAGCATGTAACAGAAAATACAAAGGCGAAAAAATGAAATACTAATGACGCTACAACACAATATTTAACATTTAACTTATGAAGAAAAATTCCCGCTGAAGAGCGTGGCAGTGAGAGTGGAAGTAAATGTTAGCGTTTAAGTAAAAATACCTCCAACCTCCTGTGACTATCTTAGGAGAAGCTGACGAGAAGGAAAAATATAAAAGAATATGTAATGTAAACAAGTAAAAATATATTACACGAAAACACGCTTAAGGAATTGGCCGAAATGGTTGCCGAATCAAATTCCTATATGCAGGTTTTAGTTAGAAATATATAATGGTCAATGAAATGGGGGGGGGGACACTCCCCTTTACTTTCTTCTAAAAATAATGTAACGTTCAGTCGAACAGACTTTTCATGCTTTGACCACTGTTGGATTCAGCTGCTACAGATCAATATGTTTCTATTTATTCTTAATTCAGTTCGAAAGGAAAAGGATATAACTCTTATGTACCTTAATTTTAAGCAATGTCCCTTTTTTAACATAGTTCACCCGAAACAAGGCAGGCCGCCACTGTAGACGTAAGGGGCTACTGAGAAAATTGGGTGAAGGTTTTAAGGGGTCAACCTAACTTACGAGCTGCTCAGCGAGATGTCTGTTTGCATTAGTTTTAAATTTCTGCATGTCAGTAACGTCAGGAAAGCAGGGAGCAGGGAAGGAGTTCCAGAGTCCAGCAGCACGAGGTAACAACATTTTGGAGTAAAAAGCTCTTCGGTATTAGGGACCTCCACAGTGTATGGATGGGATTTGGCAGATTGTCGGGTTAGTCTAGTGAATTAACGTCGTGGAGGTACCAGAGCAGCAAGCTTCTCAGAACACACTCCATTGAAGTACTTGTAAAACAGGCACAAAGAAGCAAGATTGCAGCGATGGGTCAAGGGCTGGAGCCTTAACCATTTAATCTTTAGCTAGATACTTCGTATAGTTGGAATGGATAATTTTGAGCATAAAAAGACGTGTATTTGTTGTTGCCCGTTTTCGCACGTAAAATCGAGTGTTAAATCAATCATGCATCTACCATGCGATAGGATTTTGCAATCAAAATGATTTTAGAGTATATTTCTATGAATTAATTAATATATCAATGAACTACTACATTAATTCGAGTATTAAAGTATTATTATAGGAAAATGTAATGTTGTTTCTATTATTTATATGTTATGAACTTTTTATCACTAATTAGTCACAGGGCTGGATAAAAAATATTATGAGTGGGTTGAAAATTATTAATCTCTCTCTCACGGATGTGAAATTGCTAGTCTAAGTCTTTTTCTATAAATACTATCATGGCACGTATTCTTCAGAATTGTGTGACCTAGTCCCTGCTTCCTTTGTTCAAGCTCGTTTGACTCGTAAGCCTAGTGGTCTCCATCGATTCGCTGTTTTTATTCCTAATTGTAATACAGTTTCCTATTCCAGTAGCTTCTTTTCTGAAAAGTGCAAGCTTGTGGATCCGTCTATCTACTGATCGTTTTCTTCTTTCCTATAGCGTTCGTATGTTTTAGACCAAGGTCAATAGGCATTTCCTGCCTTTGCGATACTCATCTTTCGTTTTTGTTAGCTCCCTACATCAAGTGGCTTCATGCCTTGTCTGGAGCGATTCCCATAAAATTATATTATAATAATTTCATTTATTTATTTTTTAATGTAACTTTATCTGTAATTTAGTCTTTTTAAAAATCATTTTTAAGTTTAGCGGAAGTTACCATATGCTGAGTGGCGTTATCTATTTTTCTCTTTCTGGTCGATATTTTGTTTAAATTTATTTTGCTGTAAGTGTTTTATACATTTATTTATTGAACCATAAAGTTAGCATTTATTTACCTCATCTGAAGGTTACGTGTAGAAAAGCCAGCGCACGAGGAAAGGAACACTCTGACCTAGAAAAAAAGGCGTTGGCAGAAAGGTCGGCATTCCCCAATAGGGGCGTCTCACGCGATTAGTTATAATCTAAACACTTTTCAAAGAGAGAATGTAAAGCCTGGGAAGGTAGACATCCTAGAATTGAAGATAACCATTACTCAGTCCGAAAGCAACAAAGCCCCTTTCGGACTGATTGTCGAAAACATATCACCGACTGTTACGAACAGCACCTATTCAAGTTGTGCCTGGTTGAGTTAGTAGTATGCAGACTTTGTGCGATAATAATTATTTTTATCGAAATTTCCAATAAAACCAACTTGAAACGGAACTTCCATGAGCAACGTTTTTTCCAAGAACTACCCGTCTGTGGAACACAATACAACGGCACTGCTTGCGAGCTGACTACAAAATGGTTGTTTTCAAGTCGATTGCTAACAAAGTCTTGTTGAGCTGTCCTCTTTGATGATCAGGTTTTGCCCAGTTTCAAGCATTGTTAGCAATCCTCACGATGTTATCTCTCCGTCCATCTGACATTTATCAACCCTTGTCCTCGAGTTGGCATTGGGCCTTGATAAGCGGTTACTCGTATGTACATAACAAAAATCAAGAATTGGTGCTGTGCCTTGTTTGTCATTCGTTAAAAAAAATGGAGTCGAATGTTAAGCGAATGACAGCAAAATGTTTTCATTGCTCACACGAAATCATTACGTATATTCATATCGTTATTTTTCTCGGGTTAAAATTAAACGAACTTTGTCTGGCACAATAAGCGCCGCTTTAAGGCTCGTCCAACCTCCCGCACTCTCTCCAGCTTAAACCACCTCCACTCTCCTCTCCTCGACCTCAGATGCGCCTGCGCATTTCTCACCGAATCTCGTTTCGTTATGGCCGACTAGATGTGAAAACCCGTCGATGTTGGCTGCCATGACGTCAGTTGCCCTTAAATACGGCCGACGAAGGGGAAAGTCGCAGGAGGGTGTGGGAAATTAAAGCTACCATTTGTTTCACCTTATTTAACATCCTTTTGCAACAAACGACACACATCCACTAAATCAACCTTCTAAAATCAGAACAGAGCCGAAACAAGATAAATAACAGTGCACACACAAAGA
>OY744520.1:72446961-72499461 GCA_963556195.1 Sepiola atlantica | reverse complement strand
ATTCAATGTGAAAAAATCAAAGTTACATTGTCGACAGAAATACACATACAGATAAAGTTGCTAATCATTTTGTTGATATAGCTTCAAAAGCTATATCAACAAAAGTATTTATTGTTTCTATCGGATTGTGTATTTATTTAAAATTTCATTCACAGGGCGTTTTTACCGAGATGCTAATTTGCGACATAAATACATAATAAACCATTGTTGTTCCTTTACTTTATTTTTACTTTCTAATCATTTATTCTTATGCAATTAACATGATAAACAATATGTAGCAAATAAAACAGATCGTTTCTTACAAAGATATTCATATAATTTCATTTCTGAATCTATTAGATTAGATTTGTGTGATTTGACTTTCTTGCGTTCGATAAGGTTTTACAATACTTATTTACAATGTTCCTATGTTTAGATTCGATCATTTAGTAAGACAGGGGAAGCAGAGCGTAATTATGTGCTCGCGTTCTGCCTGTTCTGGCCAACTGTCTTATCTACTCTGTGTGTAGGAATGTTGAAATTCTGCTTTTTAACCCCCCCGGGGGGGGGCGTAGTCAGTAGCGAATTTTTCGTGCGGACGTAGTAAATCGCAGCTCACGCGACTGTCATTTTCGTAATTGTCGAGCCTGTTTTTGCACGAATAATGTGATCGCTTTTCATGAATTTGTTTTTGGGGCGTGGCTTGTGTGTTTGCGCCCAAACAGTTGGTTAATAAATATATAAGCCTATGAGTTGTTTTAATCAAAGATTTATTTCTCAAGCGTTTTATAAGTGCTCATACCGTATAATGAAAAGATTGGGTTAACATAACATTCAGAGGATTCATCAAAATGCCGCTCGAAACTATTTCCAAACAACTCATTCAATAAAATCTTCATATTTCACGTGCTTTATTATTGGGAAAAAATAGTAAATTATAACAAGTTGCAAAGAATAAATAATAATAAAAAATGTTCGTGTTGAATCTTAAAATATGGCCAATATAGACAAATCGAACAAGACGCGATGAGAAACAAATCTCATACAACGGCGATAACCTGCGGCATCTAAAACTTTTTACAAAATTGATAGAACAAAAAAGACATTTGTTGTACATAAATAATTTATTAAGCTTAATTGTTCATTTCCTGTGTTTCATTTAAACTGTAACATATACAGATTTTTTTACTCGCATTTACCAGGTATACACACATTGTAGACTTTTTAAAAGTTTTATTTGTTAATTAATTCTGATTAATTAACGGGTCACAAAAGACCGGTTGCTTAGCAACATCTTTGTCGCATTTTTTTTTATTGTAGATATTCACGGTTTACAACTGGGTTGAGGTTGAGTTGGGTTATCCGGGGGGACAAAGTCTGTTAATTTGATAGATGAAAGAGAGAGACAGAGATACAGAGATAAATAAGGTGTGTGAGAGAGAACGTGTGTTTATAGGGAAGGGAAGATAGAGGGAAATAACACATGAAGAAGGGGACAGGGAGAGAGGGGGAAGGAGAAGAGACAGGGAAGCGGCTAGAAAGAGAATTAGTAGCAAAAAGAAACAACATCAAATGAAAGAGAAATAACACGAATAGCAGAAAGAGAAAGAAAATGATTCAGAGAAGAAGAAACAAAAAAGAGCTAATTGACGACAATGAATGAAATACACATAAACAGACAGAAAAATAAACGATGGAGGTAGAAAGAAGGAAGAAATACAGAGTGGAAAGAGTAAGAGAAATAAGCGAACATGTGGGAGTAAATAAAAAGTGAAGGAAAAAAAAAGTAAGTGAAGGAACGAGTAAAATCTCGTTGCCTCTAACTGAAGCAAAATTACACATGCCGCTTGGTTATTGTGAGGAATCCAGTTCCCCCAGATAAAGGGGGTGCATTCTCGATGGGTGCATTCTCCGGTAGGCGCATTTCAGGTGACTGGGAATAAAATAATATCATGCCCGGGATAATTGCCTTCTAGAACTGAACAGGCCTTTTGGTCAAGATCAAAGTGTAGTATCTGTTCCGATGGATACTGCACCCCATAGACTGGTATTGTCTTGGCCTTCGGGGCTTGATTTACGCCGGTCTATGGGATTGTCCTGTGCAGTTCTAGGAAGTCCACCCTCCAAGGCTTTGCCTCCTCTCTTTGGGGAGGAGTAAGTTAATTGCTTACTGCTTGAGGCGCCCCTACCGGGGAATGCCGACGGGGCTGCCCATGCAATTTTTGATGGTCAGAGTGCTCACCTCTCGGGCGCTGGCTTTTCAACCCCCACTTTCCAACCCGACCTTGGGTCACATCTTACTTGTGGGAGTAGGATAAAACTGGCCTTGTGCCTAACTCCTGGAGAGGAGTAAATAATACTGAACAGCACCATATCTCATCTGCCTTGTATGGGGATACGTCTTCGGCAATAAGTCTAACAGTTACTTTGCTGCTGTCGGGCTGAGGTCACATGATGTCAACCCTCCCAGGCTTTTCCTTCTCTTTGACGATAGGGTTAGTTTATTGCTAATTGTCTGAAGCGCCCCTACCGGAGAATACCGACGGACTGCCTAGTTATTTTTTGTAGGCCAGAGCGCATTAATCCTAGTGCGCTGGCTTTTCAACACCACAACTAACCTTGCATTTAACCTCCTGGAGAGGAGTTAAATAAAATGTTTCACTCTGATCCAAGGAGCCAGTTACAATGCCAGGTAAAATGGGCTAGTACGATCGAAAAGGAAAACAGAAAACATAATAAAGTAAAATAAGTTTTTTTTAAGAGAAACAGAATGAATGGGTGAGTGAATGCTTTGCAAGGCGCGAGAGAGATAATTAAAACATAGAAAGGAGGTATAGATAAATAGATAGAGAGAGAGAGAGAAAGAGGGGGAGAGAGAAAGAAAAAAGATAGAAAGAGTGGGTAGGAGTAGAAGGCGGTGCGGCTTTTACAAAGCAACGGAGACATTTACAACATCAGACAAGTTTGAAGTTGTCGGTAAATCAACAAAGAAAGACTGGCGTCAGGTTTTAAGTTCAGTGAGAGTAAGAGAAAGAGAGTGATAGAAAGAGAGAAATAGGGGGGAAAGCGAGAGAGAGAGAGACGGGTGGAGGAGTAGAATGTTTACTGTGAAATAGAAGAGGGTATGAAAAAGATAGATAGATAGATAGATGCAGAGAGAGATAGAGAGAGAGAGAGAGAGAGAGAGAGAGAAAGAGAGAGAGAGAGGAGAGGAGAGGTGGAGGCAGAGTGGGCAAAGGTGATCACCTCTTGAAGGTCGATTGTGCGCGTGCGTATAATTGAAAGTGTTTTTGACGTATCGTGTTACCCTTGTTTGGTTCGCCGGCAGCCATCTTCCTTTAAAAATATTGCGTCATGAGACCAAATACTTGCTTAAAAACAAAGGTAGACAAAACAAAACAAAAAGAGCCCGATGAAAGAAACGATTGTTTGTCTGTGAAAACAAGTGACGTTCCCGATCAAATAAAGCGATTTCCTTTTATAATTATATATTTTTTCTTTAACGTATCTTTTCAGCTGATAAGGTCGGTCTTACTGTTTGTTGACCAACACATTTTTGAAGAAACAATGGCGAACTTTAAATTACGGGAAATTCTAAAATTACCACTCGGCCTTATTTAAAAAGAACTTATAGTATAAAAAAGGGTCAACTTGAATTGTTGTTCATACCAATAGAGGATACGCCCTCGCCAATAAGTCCGACAAAGTCTGGGCTATTTTTGAGTTGGTGACCTTGCTTTTGTCGGACTGAAATATGGTTGTGTGCCCATTTAACAGATTCGCTCTCCTTGGCTTTGCCTTCTTTCTTTCAGAAGTGCTTAGTTTATTGCTAATCACCTGAGGCGTCCCTACCGAGGAATTCCGATGGTGCTGTTCGGGAATTATTTCTATCATGCACGCTGCCTTTTTTTACACCTTCCGACCTTGTGTCACACCTTTCCGCGGTTGGAGGATCTAAATGCTAACAATTATATTTAATGTTATTTTGAAAAAATAGTAAGTTATGCCAAGGCGAATTGTACCCACGAAATGTTGAAAAAATCCGCGCAAGTTTAACTTTTTATATAGACAATATATAGACAAAACACGCAAGATGTAAATGGAAGTAGACCTGTCCGTATTCAATTCAGTTTCAAATTCAATTATTTGGGCAAAATTAAAAGAAGCATGCTTCAGTTGTCATGTGGGAAACTGGCGGTAGAAAGCTACACAGAAAAGGATACAGTAGCCCAGCACCTGTCCAAATTCACCTTGAAATGCTCCGTTGTTGACGCTTAAACAACTATGGGGTGACTAGAAATCATAACACCAACAATATATCCATCCTATCTTCTTGATAAATAAGTCCGAAAATCGAAAATGGAAATAAAATCACTTTTTTATTACTTTTTGCTATTTTGTAAAAGGTATTAGACGGTGAAAGTTACATATAATTGATTTCTCAAATAAGTTTTTTTTAAATAGTATCGAGCTGCATTTTTTAGCTCACCCTCAAAGTATGTCGAAGCAGTGACGAAGATAGATGTTATGAGATTACACCGAGGTGATCGGGGAAACAACTGGATAGTGAATCGGAATAAAAACTTAGATGCCAACGGGATGTAGATCAGGGTTTTGGTAGACGCACTGTTTCAAATACGACTGTGCTTGTTTTTGTAATTCCAAAGTTGAGACTAAAATTGAAATTGTAAACATAGTATTTTATTTATTTTGAAGTATGTCGATTGAGAAATGTGTTAAAAACACAATTAAAGACGTACGTAACCGATCGAGAGAGGTTCGGGAAAATATACGAATAGACTTGACGATCAAAGTGAGCAGACGTGCCCCTCCCAGCTGGTGTTGGGGTGTTGGATGTCACAATAAAGTGGGGTCGGCTGACAGGAATGTCGACATTCTATTTGCAATAAGTTGTAATCTATAACTAAACATTTTATTTCTTTCGATTTCTTAATTTCTGCTGCAACATGTTTTCGATTTGAAGACCAGTAAAGAACACGGGGACAACGTTACATGAAGACAGTCGGTATTTGCCTCTCCAACACTGAAACACGGGGAAACCTTTTTTTCGGCTTTTTATTATACAAGCACCCTCGTAAGAGTCTGTCGATATACTACTGTAAGTAGAAAAACGTAATTTGAAATGTCTGGCTTGCAAGAGAATCTGTCTGAATGGGAAATGGCAGCGGCCGCCGCCACTTTTCACCCAGTTGGCCACTGCCAATGTTCGCCGTATTGGCTACCAGTCCCTGTTCGTCGGGGAATGGCGGCTGCCACCGTTCACCACTGAACGGAGAATGAAAACCGCTAATGTTCACCTTGTTCTTCTTTTAACCTCTTCTGAATGGGGAAAGGCAGAACCTAAAATTACACATGCTCTTCCTTAATCCTACCACAAACCTTAAGTCCGTGTGGCAATACGAAAAGAAAAGCAGACAGAAGATGCGCACGACGTGGCTGAAATCAGACTGTTAAAAGTCAATTTTACCTAACAACGAAGACAGTGCTGAAAAAAAACCACTAATTTATTTACATTATTACATTTACTTATTTTTTTATAAGCTTTGTACAGCAAGAGTATTATATACTTTTTTTTCAAATGTAAATACTTACCGATTCAAAATTCTTTCGAATTTTATTCGTGCTTGTTTATTAACCAAGATGGTGTTCTTTTTTTTTAAGTTAGGAGGTTATCTTATTATTAACTCAACTTGACAATAATCTCTGGCAAGAGACAGATACAGACATAGGTAGATAGAGAGGGGGAAAGAAAGAAAGAGTGAGTCAACAGATGATGATTAGAATGGAAGTGATGCCGATGTTACTGACATAGCGTTGCCACGAACGCCAGCCAGGGAGATGCGTTGGAACAACCAGGCTGACTTTGCAATTGTCATTTTGTAATTATTGTTGCATTTATTGTTTTGGCGCTTATACAGTTTAACATCCACCTGCAAATTAATTGTTTTCATTTTAGGAGAGTTCTGTCCGGCATTTTTACTAATCCCAATGCTACCAAACGAGCTAGTATTAACCCTGTTATACTTTGGTTTCTATGTCTTAGTGTCTGCCTATTGAGTTCCCACTGAAGACATTTTTGAACTCTCATGCGGGCCAGAAGTTTAGCCTTCTTATTTCTATTATTTATGCTTACTTGAAGGAGGAAAACCTACCTTTTACTTTCTGTTCCTTTTATAGTATTAAATTGAACTTATTCTATCTACATATGTACATATATATATATATATATATATATATATATATATATATATATATATAATATATATATATATATATATTCGTATGTTTATATGTATGTATGTGTATGTTTGTGTATGTGTATATATATATATATATATATATACGTTATATTGGAAGTATTATTTCTATTTTTTATTTATTTATTTATTTATTTTTTTTTTTTTCTATTTTTTTTTTTTTTTCTCTTTATTAACCTGCGGGGGTCAGGAAATACCCGACTAGTAAACGGGCGCAGGCTATTTTTACCTCTCTCGGAGTGTTGGACCCGTAAGACCTTGTAAGGCTATCCATCTAAGAGAAGGAAATCTCTGACAAAAAAACCTTGCTACCAGCTATTTACGCCGTGGCAGTAAACCGTTGGGGAGGGAGGCCTCCTTAGTCTTGATCGACAACCTTCCTAGAGTTGGAATCTCGAACAAAATATCCGGTTTGCAAGCCTACAATTGCTTAAGGAGTAGATAGGTTCTGCCTATCGCCGGCCCTTGCACTTCTTCTTTGTTTATTAGTCAGGCGCAGAGGTAACACCAGAGGGACCCCTCTAAACACTCAGTGCCTAGCCTTGTTTCCTTACTAGGACAATGAACGCCGTTCTCCTTCTCTCTATTTGGGCAACTTGGGGAACATTTTCTCGTCACTAAGTCTTACATGACCAGTCTGGGTCTCTCCTGTTCCGACAGGTTGAGGGTACAGGTTAGACATCTTGTCTGGCTGCTGTTTCCGACTGAAAGCAAGGAGCCCAAACTCTTGGGTAGCGCCAGGAACGGCTGCTCCATCATCAGTTGCCTAATACCGTGGGTAGTTGTGTGTGCCATGTCGCGCATGGAAAGGAACCCTGCAATTATCTTCGGTGGACTTTCCCGAGGCCACAACCCCCATGGACCAGGTCGTGACTAATGGACTAGTTATGTGAGCTTATTGGCACCAAACAAGTACCCACCTTTACCAACCCACTCTATAATCAAAACAAACATGTCATTACAAAGAAATAAAAGCAAACCTAAACCAGACACCCAACAAAAAACACTTTCGCCTCTGCCCTTGAGGCTCGCATTCACAAATATCCAGGGACTTAGAACCAACATCAACGACGTAGAAACCTTTCTTCTGACAAACTCCCCGGATATCCTAGCTCTAAGTGAAACTAATCTTCAATCCTCAATCTCCTCTCACCACTTTGACATGATTGACTACCTCCCACTATACCGTAAAAACTCTGACAGACATATGCACGGGCTAGGAGTTTTTGTTCGGAACACCCTCCCCCTGACTAGAGAACATATGCTAGAATCGGATGACCACGACTACATGTGCTTTAGATTGACTTTACATCACAGCGTAAGCTACTTATATTTCTTATACCGTTCCCCGTCGACCCAGGACTGTACTCTGCTAAACTCTGTCGCTGTAAGCATAGATAGAGCACTCTTAATTGACTCGAATGCCCTGATACATGTATTTGGGGATTTTAATGCCCACCACCGTGACTGGTTGGGATTCTCCAGCATTACTGACTCAGCCGGCAACTCTACGTATAATTTCTCCTTAGCTCACTCCCTCTCTCAGACTGTCGATTTTCCGAGCCGCATCCCCGATCGAGTAGACCAACAAGCCTCACTTCTAGAACTTTTCTTTACCTCAATGCCCGAGGCTTGTGTGACGAAAGCTCATAGCCCACTTGAGAATGCTGATCACATTGTGCTAATGGTACATATCACCCTAAAAAGTCGTCCAAAAGCTGATGAACCGTTGCTCAAAACAACGAGATACTACGAGCAGTCTGATTTTGAGTCAATCAGAGATCACATCAGCGACACCCCATGGAGAGAAACCTTCTCACTCCCTGCCAACCAGTGTGCAAACGAACTAACTGAATGGGTCAAAGCAGGCATTGAAGCCTATGTCCTCATGCGAAAATTATTTAGCAAGCCTCACTCCCCTCAATGGTTCACCTAGGAATGGGCAGCTGCCATTTCTGAGAGGCAACAAGCATTCCATAAATTCGGCCGCCATAAGTCAGCTACTAATAGACATAAATTCATAGAGTCAAGAAATAATTGCAAGGCCGTGATAGGTGAAGCAAAGAGAAGGTATAATCAGTTAACAAAAAAACGCATCCAGTCACAGAAACTAGATACTCGTGATTTCTGGAAAATCTACAATAGTGTAGTGAATAATGGTAAATCAACGATTCCCCCACTATCAAACCACACTGATGTCGTTTGCACGGCCACTGATAAGGCTGAACTACTTGCGCAACGCTTCGCTTCTAACCCTACTTTGGACTCAGATAACCACCCCATCCCACAATTCCCTTTCCTGACCGAATCCACACTTGATAACCTTGTCATCACCCCATCCCAGGTCAGAGACATCATTAAAAACCTTGACACCTCCAAAGCTTGTGGGCCTGATCTTATACCAGTAATAGTAATACAGAAATGCTCTGGCCTCTGTCCTCTCCAAACTCTACAATTAATGTCTAGCTTAATCTTGCTTCCCCGATAGCTGGAAAATTGCCTCTGTGGTACCAGTCTACAAGGGTTTTGGGAATAGACCCGATCCTCAGAAGTATCGCCCAATCAGTCTGCTGCCGATCTTTGCTAACATCTTTGAATCCTTAATCAATCTGGCGATAGTACGACACCTAGTTAATGCTAAACTTCTTTCTGACCGCCAGTATGGATTTAGACAAGCACGATCTACTGCAGACATCCTAACGGTTATCTTGGAACGTATGTATCATACACTCGACAAGGCAGGTGAAGCTAGGACAGTAGCGCTTTATATATCCAAGGCCTTCGACAAGGTATGACATGAAGGGCTTCTCCTGAAAATGCGCTCATACGGTATTACTGGGCAATTACTAAATATAATTAGATCCTTCCCAGACAAAAGAAAAATCCAGGTTGTCCTCGATGGCCGTTCATCTAAGCAACATGACATAAATGCTGGTGTACTCCAGGGATCTATCCTTGGATCTTTACTGTTCCTGATCTTCATAAACGATCTCCCTTATGACGTACAGTCTGAGATTGGTTTATTTACTGACGACACCACACTTTACTCTCGCCATGTTGGTAAAACAGACGCGATCATATCCAAGGCAATGGCTGAATCTTCAGAAAATGACCTCCAGGCTGTAGTGGATTGGGGTCATATATGGTTGGTAACTTTTAATGCCGGAAAGACAAAACTGCTTTCCTTCAATAACTACAAGGAACCTATTCAACCACCGATTGTCATGGCAAATAACTCCCTATCTGAGAGTTCATCATTCAAACTCCTCGGCCTAACCTTCGCAGGTAACATGAATTGGAACAAATACATTGAAGACATTGCCAAGGCTGCCGCAAAGCAGGTTGGCTCCTACTACCGTGCTGGTAGACTCCTCACACCTGACATTATCCTGTATCTCTACAAAGCCACCATTCGCCCATGCATGGAGTATTGTTGTCACATCTGGGCTGGTGCATATTCTACTAGTCTCTCCCTCCTTGACAAGGTCCAAAAAAGAATCGCCAACCTAATTGGACCCTCACTGTAAACCAAGCTTCAGCCTCTGTCCCATCGCCGCAATGTGGCATCCTTGTACTTGTTTTACAAATACTTCAATGGCTTATGCTCCGATGAATTGGCTACTCTGGTGCCTCCTCGATGTAAATTCCTTAGACTAACTCGACAATCAACTAAATCTCATTCATTCACTGTGGAGGTCCACATGTGTCGGAGAGCCTTCTACTCAAATAGCTTCTTTCCTCGTACTGCTAGCCTCTGGAACTCTCTCCCTGCCCCCTGTTTCCCCGACAGAACAGACATGCAGAATTTTAAAACTAATCTAAACAGACATCTTGGTGCGCAGATCCCAAGTTTGGTTGACCCTCCTTCCTTCTCCCCTTTACTTTTCTCAGTAGCCCCTTACGTCTACAGTGGCGGCTTGCCTTGTTTGGGGTGAACTATATTAAAAAAAAGAAAGAAATTACATTTGTCATCCGGCCTTTAGGCGAGGATGTCTGTGTAGTATCACCCCACCTCTTTTCTAATAGATGTATTGCTTATCATTTTAGACGCTCCTATTTTTTTACATTTTAAACTCTTATTCCCAAAGCTCTATTCTTCTATGTAACGAATATTGAGCTTCTTTTCCCATTGCACATTGTAAACGATACAGTTAGTTCAAGGTAAGGTTTTCGTATAAATATCATACTATAATTATACAAATCGGTTTTATATTATTAGTTATTTCTAACACACACATACACACACACACATATATACATATATATATATATATATATATATATATATATATATATATATATAGTCGGGTTCATATTATATTCCAATAACCATGTTTTTATTTTGCTATTTTTATTTATTCACATTTCCAAAAAAACGTAACCTTTCTGTGAGATATATTTTCTACGGTCCGTTTCATTTGTCTTGTGCCAAGCAACATTTTTATGTTTATATTATTGGAATATGATATGAACCCGACTTATATTTGCTCTGTTTTCACTAATTGACAATCATTGAGCTGAATCGTTTAAGGAAACTGCAAAGTAAAAGGACACTGATAGTTTATGCTAATACATATAATGTCCTTAATAATTATATATATATATATATATATATATATATATATATATATATATATATTTGTTTTGTTTATTATCTATGTACGTATACGTTTCATCCTTTTTAATCAGGACTTGTCAGCATAGGGATATAACTATTCAGTACTGGTCGTGTGATGCGAAACCCCGGGCTCCGAGTATTTTACAACTTAAACCTGAAAATATACTACACTCTCCTCTTAAAGGAGGTAATAATTACAGAGTATTCTATCATAATGAAGCTCCCCCCCCCCCGAAAAAAGGGGTTGATGAGTGAGAGAATAATAATATAGCAGCAGCACTGATAGTACACTACCCCCTCCCAGCGTAGAAGCTAAGAATGGAAAGATAGCGCCATAGGGAATGTGCATGTACGATGCTGCCCACAAATAAGAGGAGGTGATACCTGGGAGGATCGACCCATAAAAAAAGAATGTAATGCCTGTGAGTATGGCATCATGGCAACAGAACAGATACTACACTCCTCTTCCCGAAAAAAATAACGTAGTCCCTAGGAAGTCCCTAAAAAGATGGTCTCATGACAACAGAACATATATTACTACCCCAAAGGATATAACACCTGAGAGAATTTCCCCCACCCTTTATAACGAAGGAGATACATCCTGAGATGACAGTCGTATGAAAAAAGAACCGGTATTACACTACCCACCCAATTAAACGATAATACAATCAGAGATTGTATATATATGAGTAAATATGGGACTGCAAAATCGCAACTGTATATTACAGAATATTAATTTATTAGAAGCTGTTTATAAAATAAATATGCAAATTACGACAAAACGGTGTTTGTGGGTATTTGCAGTCTACTATATATACAGGATAAAAAATATATTGTCTTATCATAGAATTAAATAAGTACAAGTTGCTTTAATGTTAATATAGTTGGGATATATCGAACACAATCTTTCGTATTTATTCATTTAAATATATGATGTGTATATTTAAGCATTATGTTTTCATGCAGGCAAATGTTATCAAATAAAGTTTTTTATGACACTTTATCAATGTGATTTGAATAGGTTATTTAGTATATCGGTAGATTTGTGTGTATAAGTTCCGTGGGTTTATTGTTCACTTTTTGTGTTTGTTTGTCGGGAGCACTTTCGATTGAATTCATCATATCATCATAAGATGGGGCTAATCTACAGGTGTTTACAACTATGTCTTTTACTGTTAACCTTTTAACGGCTAGTAATTTACGACTGTAGAATGAGCATCTGTAGTGATGAGATGTTGAATGCGAACGTAATTATAATTTAATGTTAATATAATTAGGATAGGTGGAAAAAAAACTTCGTAATGACAAGTTTCATTGTCCATGTGAAACGCCGAAATTAAAAGTGAGCGGAAAATATATAGTGGCCATCTTTATAAACAAATAGAAATATGCTAGCTACGTAAGAACGATAACTTACTTTTATAATTTTCTAGTTAAAAAAATACATGTTTATAAACTTGAGTTATCGTTCTTACTTAGCCCCTCCCTCGACCTGTTTAGATGGCAACTATATTTTTCCGACCTAATTTGTATTTCGGTGTTTTACGTGTACGATGAAACTTGGCATTACAAAATATAAAATCCCCAAGTTGTTTATTTTTTGTCTAAAACATGATTTAAGGTAAAAAAGGTTATCAGATTTTTTAATGACAATTAAAGCTGAATTTATTTGGTAGAGTCGAATAAAATATGAAGAGGGAAAATGGGGAAGCAAGAAATAATTAATTTAATAAAAATGTCCCCTTTCGAATTGGAATTCAGCGAGTGGCGTCATGGATAAAACTATACTACTCTAAGCATATAAAATGTGTTTACTAGTCTTATACGCGATATTATCAATTGTAAGTTGTTGTGTTTTTATGTAGATGCCTTCGAGTATTTTCAAATTGGTCTCGGAATGTATTAAGCTTTTTTATTTCAAAATGTTATTTCGTACAAAGCGGTCTTTACACACAAGAGAAAAAATAAATGGCCGTTTGTCACTTAGCTGTTGTGTGTGTTGTTGTGAGGGGAGTGTCATTCCAGAAAAGTTGTAAACAAAAATAATTAATCCTACCACTAACCCTAAGTCCGAATAGAAAGCATCGCCTTAGGCCTAGTGATCAAGTAAGTTATCTTTTGCAATGTTCAGTAATTAAGCTCAACAACAGTTTCGATCAATGATTTTTCTTACGTAACTCAAATTACCACATCAAAGGAAACTATTTTATATTTAAGAAAAAAGATCTGTTTTGAATATTTAAAAGTGAAAACCGGTGTTAAAAGTATGCTCTGAATATTTGCCGATTTTACAATACTTTTTTTCGATTTATTTATATTATTATTTTTACTTTTCAAAATAAAATTAACGTTATAGTGTACTATCTGTTCTGATGCTATACTTTATTTTTCTGTCATCTGTCAACGAAGGAGAAATATATCTAGAATGAGGCAACGTTTATTTGTCCTAATCTAGAGTGCCAACTTTGGAGTACATGGGGTTTCTCCTACATTAAACAAAACAACCGTGTGTCTAACTCTGTCCTCGATTGAAATGTTTGTCGATTTTACAATATTCTTTTCTTTTCGGTTTATTTTAAGTTTATTTTTTACGTTCCAAAATAAATTTAACGTTAACGTGCAGTATCTGTTCTGATACTATGATTTATTGCCTCAGTCTATAAGGACTTCTCATTCAGTGACCGGGATAGAAAAGATAAAGTATAGTATCAGATTACATACTACACTTTACTGTTAATTCTATTTTGAAAAGTAAAAACTTAAAATAAAGCGAAAAGAAAAAATATTTTAAAATCGGCAAATATTCAGAGCAGGCGTAAAACAGCAGTTTTACATTATTTTAAATATTGAAAGCAGACGTATGTTCTTAAATTTCAAATTAGTGCCTTTGATTGGTAAATTTGAGTCACATGAGACAAATCCTTGATTGTGGTTGTGGCGGGCATAAAAAGTTCTGCCGCATAACATAAGGGGTGGGTTTCTACTTTTTAAGGCGATAACGTGTGTTTTTATGACTTTGCCGGACGAGTTTAGATTTAGTTGTAAATAATTCAGCTGTCTTAGAATGGGCCGACAAAAAGCGGTATCATTTTACGTTAAATAAATAAGCGCAACAAATCCTTTACTAAGAATTATTGGGTGTTTTCGAGAGTATTGATTTACTCCTCTCCAGGAGTTAAGCACAAGGCCAGTTTTTATCTTACTCCTACAAGTAAGATATGACCCAAGGTCGGGTTGGTAAAATGGGGTTTAAAAATTGCCTGGGCAGTCCCGTCGGCATTCCCCGGTAGAGGCGCCTCAGGCAGTAAGCAATAAACTTACTCCTCCCCAAAGAGGAGAGGCGAAGCCTGGGAGGGTGGACCTCTTAGAACTGCACAGGACAGACCCATAGACCGGCGTTTTTTAATGTAGATATAATTTTTTTTTAATTTGAAAAACTTCTTAATGTTTTCCCTTTAAATATCGGATCCCAGATTTTGATGAACGCATTGTGAGATTTTCATCTATATTTTCTTTTCTTCCATTTTTTCTTATTTATCCATTTGTGACATTTTAGCGGTGCCATTTTTACTTTAATTCGAAAATACATGTACATATACTTATAATACGTATACTACTAACAATGTGTGCCTAAATTCATTTCGCCGATTCAATCGACATATTCCGTATGTGTAAATGCTACTGCATTGTACACTCAGTTTTATGTTTACCATACAAATGCTTTTATAAGTGTATGTATGCGTGTATATATGAGTAAATGTGTGAGTATGAATCCTCACTATAGTGTCGCCTTTCCTTCAGAGTACACATCCTACACACGCATTGAGTATCTTCGCCGTCGCAGCCTGATTAACTTATAAAAATTTGATGCGGCCATAATAAAGAGGGAACAGTCGAATTGGTCGCCATAATGGCCGACAGCTAACCCCACCCTCAGCGTCGTTGCCCCTGCCGCTATGTTTGATGGGGTGAGGAGGTGGAAACAGGAAGTGAGGGCGTCGGCACATGTGATTATCGTGAGGTAACGTGGGTAGATAGGGGGCACGCACAAGTCACAAGGATGAACTAAACCAAGTTTTTATAGCGTTGATTAGCAAGTGTGTCTCTTTGGGCAAGTCGCTTTGTATTCGTTTCTCACTGGGTGCCACGACACATGTGAATTTGTATCGGACGAAGGAAAGCCTACTTAAGAACAAAATAGAGAAAATTCACAGAATGAAAAATGGTCACTTACAAAGAAATCGACTCCAAATATTCACATTTACATTTTCTGTTTAATTCATGCTAGACCAAGTGTATTAGCACCTCAGTTCTCCCACGTGGTGAATGGAATCTGTTAGCGAAGCACCGCTCAAACTCCATGACTTTTAAACCATTTTCGTTTCTTTTTTCGAATCAAAATTACTCTTTTTGTACTAATGAGTCATTATTTCCGAAAGCTTAAAGTTATTCGAATATATGAAATAATGGGATTTTCAGTTGGATGATGAACAATAGTATGAGGGGATTGGTAACCGTGTGTGGAATGGGCAGAATTTGATTACTTAAGGAGACGGCTCGACAAGTATTTGTTTACATTAAACTCGTATTTGTAAATTGACTTAGTTAATATGATAATTATTTTAATTATTTCGAAAAATGTTAATTTAAAATACGTGTTTTATTTAAATATGCTAAAAAACCGAGGTGCTGAAAATACATGTAGCCTCTCACCCTTAAAGTCTTGTGAAAGACACGGGTTCCATTCGTTCAACACTTTTCGTTTCAAATGCATTCTCGCCATTTTCCTATTGACACTAAAACTCTATTTTGTAATTCGCCTACAACGATATTTCAGTCAACCACTCTATTTCGTATTACTTTTTCCGAGCCAAGAAACTTCACATTGTCTAGGAGTAATACTTTAAACCCTGAAATATCGATAAATGTTTATTTGTTGTATTTATTTTACATTTTGTCAAACAATCGATAAATAGATTAAATATAAAATGTCAGTTCAGAATATTGGTATTTATAAAGATTAGTTATGTAATAATATGGAGGCACGTAGGTGGGTCACACAGATTAGAAAACTAGACGGAGTCAACTTGGCTTGAAATCGAGTATGAAAACAGAGTAATAATCAAAGTCAAAATAAAAATAAAAATGAAATTACTATTTTGGAGAGTGATTGGAAAGCAGAACATTCTTGTGGCAGTGACATCAAAAGGTTGAAACAATGGATAAGATAATTATTTTATTTTTAAAGAAATGTAGTCGAAAATTAGGGTAAAAAACACATGACAGAGGAGACGATGAGTCCCGAAGGAAGTTTGTCTGACAGAAGTATAGACAGGAACTGTCTGTTCATTTGTGAAAGCATCAACTGGAAAATAAAATTCATATTTGCAATTCAAATAAAACATCATTGTCTTGTTATCTCATTCAACAAGAAATGAAAGTGTTAATTGAATTACGCCAGGAACATCGGATTTATCAGACAGATAATAATATGTATCTCTAATCGTATCATAGTTATCTACACACTTATTTTCTATTCACACGTTAAGGACATTTGTTGATATAATCCTGAACTCCCATAATTAAAAAAAAGATTAAAATATTACGGAATGTCGGATATTTCGAAAGAAATTACAGGAAGAAAAACTATCTATATTTTCTTCTAGCAATTCTGCCCAGCTTATTTAAAAATAACAACCGAAACAAAATGTGTTCAAATGTATTAAAGTCTCTAAAAATGTTTCAATTCAAAATAACCGATTCAATGTTTCTATTGTCAATTATATGAAGTTAATTTACCTTATAAGTATATTTTCATACTGTCTACATAAAAAGAGTACAGTAGGTTGCTTGAAGTAGTAGATAAGTATATAGGTATTTAGTAAGGCTGTATCAAATGCGGAAAAAACGGAACGGTAAAGCGGAGATGAACAAAGACAAATCATTGAAGATAATGTATAAGATATTTTTCTTCAAAAACTTGTCTATTTATTTTTCAGTAAATCTTTCACATACTGTTTTAGTAATTTTTTCACTTACTGTTAGTAGAATACGGAATGGTAGAAAATATTTTGATATTTCGAGAGTAACTCCGCTCTTCTCGAAAAACTTAAGTTCTTTCTATATACAGCCATTTTGATGGGCTCCTTCCCTGTAAATGGAAAAAAAACGTTTGCTAGACTGTTCCATTGTGTTTTCATTAATTATCCACAGACACGTGTTTCGTCGTGTTATGACTCATCGGCATGGCTGAACCTAGCGAGATTGGAAGCCGATGCACCAGAGACTGAGGTCCTGCGCCCTACTATTGAGCCGCTAGTTGAATAGATGTATCGGTTTTATAGATGCCATTTATTTTATTTGCGATTGTTTGAACAGATTCAAGTATTTACACGGAAACAGATTTTACCTAAGTGCTAGTTGGGAATAATTTCCCTTCACCAGATAGAGACACACAGGTCCCGAATATTACTATCACTGTAATGCCTTTTCGGTTGATGGTCGTTTGTTCTAATGGATTAAATAATTACAATCAAAATAAAATAAATGTCATTTTTCAATCTATATAATAATGCGCTGGACCAAAACAATAATTAGCCGAAAACTTCCTGTTGAAATTTTAGAATTTCTTTTTTTTCACTTTTGTTCTCGTCTAACTCACTGAAAGCATAAGAGGCTATTGAAATAGTGGCTTAATATAGCGGCAAACTTATGTTGGGTTTTGGGAAGAAGATATTTGTTCACATTACATTTACATTTTTGCATGTTTGAAAAGTCTGGGAATTTTTGTTCTCCCTCTCTACCCCTCCATTTAAAATGGTGAGGCGTAAATATGAATCCTTAATCTTTTTTCAACGTTGACAATAACGAAGACACGACAAGTTTGAACAAAAAAATAACATGAACCAAGTGAATATTGAAGCAAATAACAATTCATTTTTCCGTCTGACCCCAGCCAAGATAAATGTAGCGTTAAAAGGGCAACGACATAGAAGGGAAGGGTTTGAATTATTGGTGAGTGCGCGAATAAGAGGCAGCGTTTAGGGTGAGCGTCGAGGGTGAACGTAAGCGTCTTTGGCAGACAGAAGGTGGGAGTAATAGAAAGGGTAATGGTGAAAGGAGATACGATAATGACGGCTTTTAAGGAGGTAGGTGAGGGACTGGTAGGAGGTTGTGAATAACTGGATGCGGTGGAGGAGGAGGGGTTGTAATGGCGTTAATGGTGGTAGGAGGGCGTGTAAGCAAAAGACGCGGTAATTATTTTTAGTTTCGTGCAGGAAGGATGAACACCAAGGGAAAGATTGGGGAGAAAGGGGTGAAAGAAAGAAGGGAAGAATAGTAGAAAGGAAGGAAAGGAAGGGTGAAATTAATAAAGGAAACTATAGAAAAAGGAGAGAGGGAAATAAAAGAAGGAAGAAAGAAAGAAAGAAAAGAAGTACGGAAGCAAAGGAGGAAGGGAAACATTAGTGTAAGAAAGGAAAATAAAGGTAAAAAGAAAGTAGACGATAAAGGGAGGTAAAAAGAAAGAACGAATCGAAAGAAAGAAAAGAAGAGAGACAATTATATTAATTATAAATACATACAATTACGCACATGACTATTAAACCTGTTGGGGTAGTGGGGATTCTTTGGTCTTTCACTAGGTAATTTTTTGTCTTAACTAACTTGGCTAGTCTCACTAATAAATGGAATAGAGTTAGTCATTTGCTGCAGCGTCTTTCGTTCACAAAACGTTATGGTATGTATCCTGTGTATGCGATAATCTTAAACCGCTAGTCTATTTGAGAGAAACATAGGGAGTCATTTGTTGGATTTCTTTCTTTCACAAGAAGTCTTTATCGTCAAACGCTGCTCCAATAATTTTCTGTGCATATACATTCGTACGGCAATACTGTGTTTTTCACCGATGAACAATATCCAATTTACCACTTCCTCACGAGATTCGGATATGACACAAGGTCTGCCACAAAAGAGAAACGAAGAACGCTAGAAAAAATGAGAAAAAGAAGAAAGAAAAGTAGGAACAAAAAGAAAGAATATAGAAATGAAGGCAAGAAGTCACTAAAAATGGAGACAAAATAAAATAAATTAAAATAAAGATAGAAAGAAAAAGACGAGAAGAAGGATAGAGTGTATAAGAGTAACATCAGTCAGCAAATGTTTGAGAATATCGATTCTCGATTCGACAAAATTTCAATCAGCAACTCGCTCCGTAATGTTCACATCTACATGTTACAATTTCGCGCGTAAAATAAATACCGACATCCCAGTTTCAGACCTGACGCACGTGAGAGCGTCACTCAAAAAACAGTTTCGGCCGCTGGGCCGACGGTCAATGTCACATGCAATAAGAAACATTCACGAACTCACTCAAACACAAGTTCACGCCTATACTGTCAGACTGACTAAAACAAAGGCAGGTAAATTTACACACACTACTTACAAACCATACTGAACTTACACACATTGTCACACGCACCAACCTACCTGGTACAGCATTCACCCTAAGCGGGTTGCACCGGCTTTCTCCAAAAGAGGGAGTATCACGGGAGTGTCAAATTGAGAAGCGGTACCTAGTCACATGTTTATACCGGTAAGGAGAGATGACGCCGTTAAGTGCTTGCAGTTCATACAAGAAGGTGTCGACGCCATACTATATACATCACCTGGTATTCTTAAATGGTCACCCATCTAGTACTGACCAAGCTCAACGTTGTCTAACTTCGGTGATCTAATAGAAACCGATGTGTTAACGTTATTATGCCGTATCGTGTAACATGCACGGTCACACTTCGTGAGCAGAATAACAATGTTTACTCAACTTCTTACACACGGTCGGTGCTCGACTGATATATTAACTACATTTACAACAAGAACCAGCTACAACTGTAAATATGTTTTTCTCCTTCTGTGTACTTGAAACGAAACGGAACTTCCATGAGCAAAGTTTCTTTCCAAGAACTATCCGTCTGTGGAAGACAATACCAAGGGATGATTTTTTCAAGTCCGATGTTAACACATTCGTACTTAGCCCTTCTCTTAAATAATCTAAATTCTGGTCAGTATCATCCATTATTACCAATTCTAACGTTGTTGTTTCACTCGACTTCTGAAAACTTCATTAACCCTTATCCTCGAGTGGTTTATGCGCCTTGATAAGTTGTTACTCGTTAGTACATAAAGTAAAAAAAAAATCGCATTTTTCTTCACTTTGAACGTTCTAAGACACTCTGAACTGCCAACTCCCATTCACTAATGAATCTTTATTTTTGATTGACCTAACTAGTTGTTAATAAAATGTATATATTTTCCCAAGATCGACTTGGTTCTTCTAAACACTCGTGCGTTTTCTCCTCTACAAGGTAAGTAACAAGAAATAAAGGAAGAAAGCCAAGGAAAGTAAATAGAAAGAATCAGAAAAAAACGAAAATTATACAGAGCTGATATGGAACAAAGGAATCAAAGATAGAAGAATTGTACATTAAACTATAGAAAATGCAGGATGAGGAAGATGAAGGAAGTTATTTGCAAGAATAAAAGTTGTAGATTTTATATGTCGAAAAACGTTTATCTTATGCCACTTATAATTTTTTAAGTATAAAGAAAAAATAACTTCACCCATCTAAACTCAAGCTTACTTGTTCGTAACGCAAGAAACAAAAACAAGCAGCATCAGTTTAATCCATATGCTCGACTTTCAAGATTAGGATTACGGGCAAAGTTCAACGGAAGGTTACGTTAAAATGATCGACTGTCAGAGAGAAATAATTGTGCAATATCAGTATCTAAAAAATAAATAAAGACGTGAAAAGGGAAGTGACGATATCGGTGGAAGAAAGCGAGAACAATTCCGAGGAATGGAAACAGCGCAAACTGATAAGAATGAAAAAAATGTACATGAAAAGGAAGCAACGAAATATTCCGATAACGCCTACAAATAAATAAGTAAAAATCAACGAGTTAAAACAAAGTTAATATTTACTTGAAATGACAATTGAAGCAGAAGAGTTTTTAGCTGTTTTAAAAGAAAGATTAAAATGACAATTAATATTTTAAAAATAAACAACACATCTTTTTTTTTTTGGGGGGGGGGGGTGATTAGATATTTGTGAAAAAGTGCAATTTTTACCAATTGTGGTGAAGGCACATTATTCAGTTCTCCGAACTTAAATAAAGAAACAACCAACGTTTTCTATGGATCACCAGTACTGGATTCATAGGCCAGGTAACCTTCACGCTCTGGACAGGGACAATTTCCCACCATTACATGAATGTAGTTAGTGCCCTGAGAACAACGTGATAAAAAATGGAATATAGTGCAAAAAAAGTAACAACGAGCTTATATAATAGGTAAACTCTTACTTTAACAGTAACAGAAACACCAAAACAGCTAATTAGAATTGTATATATTCCTCTATATAACTTATAAACAGGGAAACAATAAACTCACAACAAAGAATTATAATAAGAAGTTTGAATAAGTAAAACTATACGGTGTTCAGGAACACACTTTAATACAATAAGGTAGCGAGAAATCCCGTTTTTAGTTCCTGGAATGATGCATGACGAAGTTTATTCAAGGTATGATACATTCGTCAATCAGTGGCAGGATTGATTCAAACAGTACTTATCTGGAATTTCCAATTCGTTAATTTTTTATTTTTTTCTTCCTTTCATTCCTTAAAGTAATATATCTCTTTTTTATTTTCTCATGTATTTCTATTCCACAGGTCTTTTCGTAAGCGCATCATTAAAGTTACCGAAGATTTCACATAATCAAAATACTCTCTTCTTCAGATATGCCACTGGGAGGTGACGGTGGTTAAGTGGATATTGATACGGACTGAAGACCTGGGTGTTTCAAGTTCGAATCCAGTCGGTTCCACAGTACCACTCTCACTTAGGGGTGTTGGTAACCTTCCCGTGATCCTTCCTGTAAGTACTCGATGGCTTTCCAGAAATATTTCTTACTGGAAAAACATCAGGGAAACTAATGCCAACACCAGAATCATCTGATTCACACGAAAAAAGAAGAAGATATGCCACTCAGGCCGATATTATATGATACACGGCAATCCATTGTGTCTGTACCGGAATCAATAGCCCCAATAGTCTTTAAGCAGAGACACCTTTAAAATAATGAATTTTTAATTGTCGACTAACTTTTACTAATTTAATTATACCACTTCTTTCAATCCGTTGACCGCTGTAATCCTCTCATTATTTTTCCTATTTTGCCATCATCCCCCTTATTCTACCCCCTATATTTATTGGGTTGTTGGTTGTTATCCATATTGCAACGTAAAAAAATATCCATACAACAAAAGAACTGGGAAAATAGAAGCGTTCAAAATCAACGTACGAGAACTCGGTCCGAACTGAGCATATTAACAGGTCTCAACCCGCTTTTATTTATCTCTACCCTTTTACACATGGCTACCTCCATACTTTATCACGACAGACTGGTAAGTAACTATTAAATATTAATTCTAACGTTTTCTCGCTTTTCTGAAAACACTAATGGAATTTTTTTTTTACATATTTGGTCCAAAATTGCCATTTTTACGCATTTGGAATAAATGCATAGAAGATACACTAAGTCTGCCGTAAAGAAAGTAGTCTCTCCCTATTAGAATAGAAATCGTCTTACACCTGCCAGTATGTCAAATCTCTATAAAGCCACCATTCGCCCTATGCATGGAGTATTGCTGCTACATCTAAGCTGATGCCCGAACCACTAGTCTCTCCTTCTTGGACAGGGTGCAAAAAGAGTCTTTAACCTAATAGGTCGCGCACTGTTTACCATGCTCCTGCTCTTGTTTCATCGTCGCAATGTTGCATTCGCGTGCGCGTTTTACAAGTACTTCTACAGAATGTTCTCCGACGAACTTACTCTACACCCCTCTTAACGTAATGTCCTCGATCAACCTCACTAGCATCACAATCCAAAGCCTTCACAGTAAAGGTCCTCAGATGCCGAAAAAATTTCTACTTCGTTATTCTTCGAACCGCTTGCCTTCGGAATCCCCTCTCTGCTCTCTGTTTTCCAAACTGTACCAACATGTAGAAATCTTAATGTAATGGGAACACACATCATTTAGAATGGCCTCTATAAATCTGGCCTTTTTACTTCTCAGTTTGAATATACCTTGTTTGGGGTGATTAAAGAGGAGGAGGAGGAGGAACAACAACAACAACAACAGCAGCAGCAGCAGCAACAGCAGCAGCAGCAACAACAACAACAACACCAACACCAACACCACCACCGATAACAACAACAAGAACAACAACATGGAAGAAACAGTTTTTCTAGGAAAACCAGGTTCAGCCATAAAAAGAACAGTAAATTTGTTTAAAGTTGAAAGAAAGAAAAGTTTAAAGAAAAGAAAGAAAAGCGCGTTTATTTTGGGTTTGCTAGCACATTTTGAGGAACAGTACTGTCAAAATATTTCATGTTTCATCAAAGAAGAAGAATTTTAAATGTTGGAATATGTACATAAAATATTGAAATTGTCTGTTTAAAACTAAAATGATCAATTTTTCTTCAGTAGTCATAACTCGAGTTTAGCATTTATTTTTCTTTTAAGACATTTGCAACTAGAACTTGTCTTCCACTATAACTGCAGATAACTTTTCAAATCTTTCTCTGCTTGGCTAACATCAAACGTGTTTCCACGAACAGAGCCCTTTTTCAAGAACTTTCCACATTATCGCGAGATTACTTCCTCATACAGTACAACATGATTGTCTTCAAATCTAATGTCAACAAAAACTTGTCATAAACCGTACCAGTAGTTGTTCAGATTGTCATTGATCAATTTTAAATCTCTTATAACATTCTTCAGCATTCAACTGACAATCCATCCACCTCATTTACCCTTATACTCGAGTGTATTTTAGTCTTGATAAATGGTAACTCATCAGTAAACAAAAAACATAAAAATAAAGAAAGATTAAAAATATACATAAACAGGTACCATTTTTTTAATCTAAGAAAGAACTAAAGAAGGAACGAAAACATGAACGCAAAAAAAAGAATAGGAGAAAGCGAAAGGAAATTAACCCCTAAAAGTGAAAACAAGAAATGCCCTTGATAGAGTGGATGGCAAACGACCCGATGGCCTGATGATTTTTCGCTATGCAGACAGCAAGTCGCTAATATGTGATGCGACGTGTTTCGGCACTTTTGCGCCCTCGTCAATAACAGAATCGGCGACCCACCCTGGACATGTAGCAGCATCAGCAGAAGACCACACGAAATAAAAATGTGTGTTCAAACTGATCGCCGTAGAGACGAGTAGAGCGATAGGCCCCGTTATGTGGGACTTCTTCAACAGCTTTAGTCTATTGATGACGCGCCGCAGCGGGACTATCGTGAATTGACTTGGCTTTACGAGCGTCTTTTCATCGCGATTGTATGAATAAACGCCTTAAGCCTTTTTCTTCAGTCTGGCAAGCCAGCAGGACATCCGATGCAGCTTCCTTATATTTGCATATTGGTTTTGAAAAAGTACATTTTATTAATTAACTATTATTTGTTTTTATTGAATAAATATTCAGGCATTTTCATTATTTACGAATGTATAATTCATGATGATTTAGTAGATTATATATATATATATATATATATATATATATATATATATATATAATTGATGATATCATTTAAAAAGAAACGCGTATATTCTAAAGATACTGCCATTCTATTTACGCGTTTAGCGATGAGCATGATATTTAAAACGTGAACATGGACAACGAAAGAAAATTACACGTTTAAACAAGTTCAAAATCCAAAATCAGGACGATTAGCCACAATCGATACATGAAATTCATCGGCGTTTACTTGTAAAATTATTTGGATTTATTGAACAAATACAAAAAGAATTCAGCGTGCAAGAGCGACCGACCGAACAATCGAACGGACATTTTTTTTTTATAGAAAGTAAAAAAAAAGGAGAAAAATGAAGAAAAGGCGTCAAAAGAAAGGAAGAGGAAAAAGAAAGAAATAGGGGAAAAGGAAAAACGAAAAGACAGAAAAAGGTACAACAAAGAAGTTAAAGAAGAAAAAGAAAGAGTAAAAGAAAAAAAGATGAATGAAACAAGGTACAAATAAATAAGAAAGATGGAAATACCTTAGAAAGAAAGAAAGGAAAGTATTTCTGGAGAAAATAGAAATTACAGGATGGTCGCTAGAAAAGTGGGAAATTTTTCAAACGGTAATTTACTTTTATAAAGTTTTTCAATGACTAATATTATAATACACACACAGATGCTCAAAATGTCGTCCATGCCAATAGAAGAAGTGAATAAGCCAGACACAATACAATTGAAACAATAACATTTAAACAATAAAATTTACAACCTCAAATTTCCCGCTTTTCTAGCGACAACTCTGTAAAATTAGTTTAAGAAAAGAAGTTTTAAAAAAAATAAGTAAAACAAAAATTAAAGCAAATGAGTGTGCATAAAGAGACAGAAAAATGGCGCCCGTTTGGCTAAGAACAAGATGTAATAACTGTTCTGATACTACGCTTCATCTTTTCTGTCTTCAGACAAATCTTTCTAGATTGAGGCACATTTTATTTTTGTCTGAAATCGAAGTTTCCCATTTAGGAGAACTGGATTTCCCCTACATTCAAAACTGACATTGTATTTTAACTCTGCCCTGATGGGGAAGCAAGTGAATAGGGACAGAAAACTCGCGCCGAAATGAACGAAATAGAAAAAAGGAAACAATAGAGAATTAAAGAAAGAAAATAAGAGATTGAGAGAGAGAAGGGAGAACGCGGAGGGAGAGAGAGGGGAGGGAGAGATAAGGGAGAGAGAGGAGGGAGAGGGAGAGGAAGGAGAGAGAGAGAGAGAGAAAATGATAACAGAGGAAAACAAGGGCGACTATTCTTAGCATGCACTCATATTTTAAACTCAAGTGTGACATACTGTACGACCGACTTAATAGACAAAAAAAATTAGGGTTCCTAAGCTAAGATCGAACCTCGAATGACGAGTTCGCCTCTTAATTCAGTCATCCGTCTGATTTCTTTGCTTGATTCTGATGGTTAACTTTGTTGTGTTCTTTCTATTTCCATATGCCCCAACTTAAAAGTATAAGGAGAAAAAGAAGGTATTTTTCGCTATCCCCCACCCGCCACATTCAGTCGATCCGATTTGATTGTTGGTTTTACTGGGCGAGGAGAGAGGGGTATGCCACACGGATTAATAGGGGTGCGCTTTAAAGTGAACGTGGCCGTTCTCGGGAACCTGCTGCCTCGACCCCCGGGGTAGATCGGTGATGTCGTTAAACAAGGCAACAGAAGAAGATAACTAGAACGCATATTCTGAAGATGCGCCCATTCAATTTGCGCGATTATTGAGTAAAATGCTATTTGAAACTTAAGCGTGGCAGAAATACAAAAATGTTATTCTAAACTTTTAATTGGCAGAGAAACGAAAATGCTATTTCAAACTAAAGCTGACGGATGAACAAACATTATATTTTAAACTTGAGCTTGGCAAATCAACGACATTGTTTTTGTGTTTTCAAACTTAAGCTTGACAGACCAACAAAATCAAACCTTGAAAATTAAGTCTGATAGACCAATGGAAATGTTATTTCAAACTTAAGCTTGGCAGAGAAACATAAGTATTACTTTTAATTTTAGAGTGACGGACCGATGCATGTGCTATTTCAAGATTTAAGCGTGACAGAATAGCGGAATACTATTTTCCACTTAAGCGTGACAAACAGACAAACGGATTCAGCCTTTTATAGAAATTCCTGAATGAATGCACCCATTTAATCTGAACGTTTAGTGATCGAAATAATATTTCAAACAAAAACACGAGTGACCGATCGACCGACGAAGCCTATCTTTGAGATACGAGGACGTAAGAAAAGAATAAAGAATAAAAGGCAAACGCCTAAAATTATACAAGCAAAAAAGAGGAGGTAAAAAAACGTTTTCAATCTTGGGGGGGGGGACGTTAAAGTCGTTAATTGCATTCCAGTTGGACGGCGACGTTGGTGGAGACTGAAAAAAAAAACTTGATTTTATATTTTAAAAAAAATTAACGTACACATGCACAGCTTGGTGGCTGAAGGAGTTGTATTTTTCTTTTCACTATTTAAGCATGTTCTTGCTCAACACGTATATCACAAGGCTGAGCCAAAGATGGTCCCAACATATGCGGAGAACACAAATGAGTAAGTTAAGGTTATGCTGAATAGCTCGTCGGTGAGGATAAACATTGTTATTGGTTATTACTCTCTATAAGAGTTCATGCGATAGAATGATTACGAGTTGAAAAATGAAGAACCTAATAAGAGGATTGAGATGATTAATGGAATGAACCAAGTTTAAGTACTCGTGGGGACGGTCTCTGACGGGAATCTATTCACATTGGATTTCAAAACAACCATTGTTAGAAAGAAAATAGGAAGCAGTCACGCGCCAATGTGTTCAACAGTCGGGAATACCTTGCGAAGAAGCACTAGGTTCTCGGAGGAGGAAAGTAAATGTGTTCGTTTTTGTAAATCTTTTACAAAGGGTAGAAAAAATCGAAGCTCAATCGAACTTTAAATATTTAAAATATATCACGTGACTAAATCGATGAATTTTCTATCTTGATCTTATTAGTGATCCTGGTTTGAAGCCACCTGATTCAAACTCAATAACCTTCTACACTTACCCCGCACCCTTAAACATATTCCCCGCAATTCGACATTTTACAATTATCTTGGCCCTTCCACTAAATAGGTGTCTTATGAGTCATATATAGACTCTACCTCCCTTAAATCGAGAGACAGTGCCTGGGTAAACGTCCTCAACATGTGAAGTATATAGTTCATTCTTCTTATATATATATATATATATATATATATATATATATATATATATATATATATATATATATATATATATATATATATATATATATATATATATATATAATGCGGCTTGGTGCGTGTCGTGTGCGTTTGTGTATTTACACAACCTTTCGAATACATTTAGCTATATATTTTTCCAGACGTTATGACGATGTATTATAAGGTTTATTACTAAGGTTTATCCTTATTGGCAGCTAATATTACTTGGACAAACCGATTCGTACTTTTAGTAAATTTATTAGGTTCATAAATGTAATATATCTTTCTTTCTGTAAAAAGAAAACTAAATATCAACGGCGTCTTCCTAATGAGTGTTGATTGAAACATCTAGCAAAAAATATCCCATTTCTCCATTATAACGTTTCATGACATTATTTGCAGCCGTTACAAAAAAAATGCGGCAACACACACAGTAAAAAAAAACAATATTTTCAATAATACTACGACTACTACTAACACTACCACTGCAACTGTGATGCTACTCTTACTAATCCTGGTCCTTGAATGTGTCCGATAATTATTTCCGGCTGAGTTCTCCTTTGGTTCTATGTTTAGATAAACTCCGCTGGCTGCCTGTAGGGATACTCTTATACTACCGGTTTCTTTCTATTATATGTTTGGGTCGTAGCTTTGACCTTTTAATACCACAAGCTCGTTCTTTACGTCGCAAATATTGGATCCGCTTGAGTAGTTTGGTGTTCACAAGCCTGTTTACATGACCATCCCATCTTAAATCGTGTTGGCTTAGAATATCATACATACATTTCGGACCATTATTTTTTATATTAATGAGTCACCACTTACTAAAGCCATTCAAAGATAAGGGATAATGAAATTGTCAGTTGGATGATAAATAATACTATGAGAGGTTAGAAAACGATGATATTGAACTGCAAGAGAATCATTTTGTAATCTACAAGATAGCATTTTCGTGGTGATGTATTCCAAAGATGGGAAGTTCTTGGACTAAAGAACTCTGTTCATGGAGATTCCGTTTGGACTCACGTACAAAGCGGAACCAAAGAAAGTTCTTTGAAGTGGTGGTAATACGACAAGTTCTTGCTGTGATTTTTTTACAGGAAGGAAGCAGAGACTGGAGCTCAGTCGAGCACCTTTCTTGGAAATAATTGTAGAGTAGTGAAAGACTAGCAACATCTTTTCTGTGAGACAGGGGCTGTAGGGGAAAGAAGATATATTCCCGCACCAGATTGCATGACACTCTTCAATTTTTTATAAAGTTCGAAGGATAAAACAGACCACGCCAACCTCGCTATCTCTACATTTACTTACCCAGCGCCATCTATCTGATTTGAATAACTCGACACACCCCAACACTCAAATATATACACGTTTAGCATCCCACATCTCTCGAATCAGTGCCCACACGGTTGGAAGAAAACCCTCCCGTTGTACCCCGAGAGAATCTTTATTAACCGTCAGAGCAGCTGTCTTCATTGGAACGTTACCCGACTGTTATACCTGTGATGCCCACTTCTATCTCACAACTGGCGGCGGCGGCTTTACTCGGCGGCGGTTAACGTAAATAAAATGAAACTCGCGAGGAAGAAAAGAAAATATCAACAAACACACACACACACACTTACATTTGTATAAAAAGTAGAAAAGTACCTGGTAGTATAATCGGTTAGCCATTATCTACAAGTTCGCCCATCCGATTCGCATACCATGAAAACTACACGACAAAAATCTATGAAAAGGGTCGTGTTTGAATAGAAAAATCCGAGTGACACCTTAGAGTTCAGAGGTGATCAAAAACGGAAGTCGATGAAACCACGTGACTTCCGGTAGGAGATATTTAGCCCCTTGGCTGGCGAGATTTCAAGCAGTCAACATGTTTCCTGAGTGCTGCCCTTAAAATGCGGGGGTGCACAGTCTGACCAGGTGTAGCAGGGCGAGCTGTCCGTTTATCTATCTGTTTATCGTTCTCTCACTTTCTCCTAAGCGTACGATAGTGACCCGTCTCTCTGATGTATTCTGTGACTGTTCTTTTTTTTAAAAGAAACATTTTTATAAATCAACATCGGCGTTCGAGTGGTTTTGTATCCACAAATAAATGGCGACGAAACGGGCGTATAAGCGTTTATACACGCATATGTAAGTGCAAACATAGCAGTCGTTCTTTGAGTTATCCTATATCTACAGAAGAATCAGATACGGCATAATATGAATACTGTTGACACACTTAGAGAGCTGCATCTCAGAGCACTCTAATTTGCCTAGACAGAGTTAGAAATCGACTCCGAAATCTAGTGGAGATGATATCTTCTCTTCTTCACGGCCCCTTTCGCAGTCTCTTTCTACTCCATCATTGAATATGTCTGACTAAGCTTCAGTCTCTGGTTCCTCCTTGTAAGTCTTTCTCAGACTAAACTCGTCTTACTACCCCAACGAAAAAAAAATTCCTTTCTTCCTCCCGTGTGTGCCTATCCTCAGGTGGAATGTCCATAAACAGAGCTTCTTCACTAAGGGCTTTTCGTCTGCGGAACATATTATCATTAGACTACTTCCCTACAGATTACAATATGGTCGTCTTCAAATCCAGTATCAACAGATTCCTGTCATTTACTCCATCAACCGTTCTTATTATCCCCGAATATTACTCTAAAAAAAAAAAACTCGCAAATAGTTTTATGTTTGAGTAGGGGTGGGGCCCAAATCAGTCACCAATCTCTATGTTACGTGAAAACTACTCGAGACAATGTTGTATATTTTTTAGATGTATCTTTGATCTTTGAGAGAAATTTATACACAAAGAATGCGTATAACTGTTTGAAACCGCCCCCAAATAGTTTTTTAAGAGGTTCAATGTTAGGAGGGTCTAAGAGTTAGAAAAAGTGTGTTACTCATGTTAGTTCTTTTGTAAAACGACCCATATAATGAAAACCGACCATTATTGGTTTGACTGATTTGATTTATACGTACGCTCCGGAAAGCTTCGCCACATGCTTGTAAACAAAATGATGTAACTTAGAAGTGTCTTTGGTCAGTTTTTGAGTTGTCAGTAGTGGCATGCCCTTCTCAACCCTTATTTTATTGGACAATATATTTTGTGAATGTTCTCTTGATCCTTCTTAAATTAAATATTATTATTATTATTTCTTTACATAGCTGGAGTCTGGTAGCCGGGAAACACGTCCAAAAACGTTAATTTTTTATTCGAATAACGGTCTTTATAGATCTGTTTATATTAAGCCTTTTTCTTATATCTGCAGTTCTTAGTTTATCTCGCAAAGACACATACCTCTTTAAAATTTAAATTAAAAGACATTGCGCTTCCTGTTACATTCTGCAAGTATAGTCCATGTTTTACTTTCACATACAGCAATAGAAACTATCAATGCATTGTAATGCCTTATTTATATCCACGTATATCCGTTTGAACAACACACGATTTATCAATAAGCGCCCACGCGGTTTGTAGAATTCTCCCTGCAGGCTTTACCTCGAGTATTTTCGACATTACCGTAAGACCAATTTTACATTTAAAATGTATTCCTTCTTTTTTCAATTTGGATATGCACACTTTGGAAAGGAGGTTTTAACCTCGAAATATAAGAAAATCATGAACACCATTTAGTACACGATTGATTAAAAATAGAAAAACAGTAGGTAGAAAATAAAATCACAGTATTACATTACATATGTTCTTGTTATGTATATTGCCATCTCGTTTCTTATCCGAACATTTTTTCAATTCAACCGGTTCACATTAGCTTCCATAGCATTGCCACAGACTTCTAAACCCTAAACCTATTCAGACATATCAGTTATTTTAAGCTACGTACAAAATATCCATGTACTGGAAACATGATATCTGTAGCGTTTTACGTTACAATTTACAACGGCCGTTTTGCCGGTAAATTTTTTAGCGTTATTAATGATTTGGAGTTGAACATTCTTTTGTTAAATAATGATCCGGTACAATGTTATCATTCTTCAGGTATGTCAAGGCCTCGACAACATTTTAGTTTTTTACTTTGCAGACGGTTATGATGGAATAACCTGACTTCACGATTCACGAAATAGATGGACTGGTGGGACTACAGCGAGCAGTCGAGATATTCGAGTTAAGACACATGCAGTCTGAACATTCGGTCTTACGTATTCTCTAGTCGGTCTGCCCTTTTACATATTCTGTATTCTGTTAATATATCTCGTTATCTATATACATACATCCGAAAATAAACATATTATTTTAAAGACCTTTCACTCGAGTTATTTGTCATTATATCTTCAACAATATATATCAATAAAATAATAAACGACACTATTAGGTCAAGATTAATACATGTTGCATAGTCTTATTTTATTTTGTAAAATGGAAATCGCTCCAGACAAGATAGCTCCAGGCAGCTACTTGATGTAAGAAGCCACAAACATACTACTTCAAGGGCAATAACTAACCAACAATAAGTATTATATGGATAGATTCCGACCCCAAAAACAACAATTCTTCCCCCTTTGTAAGAAACATCGCTCATGAAATGTGAGGACAAAATAAGAAAAGCGAGTTACGAGACTGCCAAAAGTAAACCTTACATCCACTTTCTACTCTCCTCTCTTTCCTCTTACCGCCCCCGTCTCTTTTCCTTTTCTTCTTTATTTATGTCATTACTTTTTAAAATAAAAATGATGTAACTAATAATAGAAAGTAATTAATAAATAAGTACTGCTGATTGGATAATTACTTAATTTGCAATTATTTTTTTTAAAATCTGGTTCCTATTTACTTGCCTTTACACGAGGGCAAAGTAACACACAAGGTCGGTTTTTAATGTGATGAAAATCTAGCTCCCCCAAAAGGAGCAATCTAGATTAGGACAAAAATAAAAATTGCTTAAGTTTCGAAAGATTTCTCCTTCACTGACAAAGGACGGAAATATTAAATTTAGTATCAGAACAAATACTACACTTTGCTCCTAGTCAAAGTACCAAGTTATTTACCTCCCTAGCAGGAGATTAGACACCAGGTCAAAGTATTTTTATTTACATCCTTTCCAGGAAGCTAGACACAAGGGAAGATGTGATTAGCCAGCGTACTAGGATTAGCGTGCTCTGGCTTACATAATATGCCTGTGCAGCCCCGTTTGCATTCTCCGGTATGGGTGCCTCAGGCGATTAGCAATAAACTAACCCCTTCTCAAAGGGTGAGAAGGCAAGGTCTGAGAAAGTGCACCTCCTAGAATTACACAGGAAAATACCTAAGACCGGTAGAATTAAGGTCCAAAGACCAAGACGGTATCGGTCTATAGAGTGTATCGGAACAGATACTGCACTCTGACCTTAGCCAAAAGGCCAATGAGGTCTTAGTCAAAAGGCCAAATACTATTTTAAATCTGGTTAAATGTTAATATTTCAAATTAACTATATTCAATACAGAGTAACCGATTCTGTTTTTTTTTGTTGGTTAACTTTATTTCAACGTATTCATGCAATGTATTACTTCAAAAAGTATTCTTACTTTTGAGAGTTAGCGGGGATATGTGCTCTACTCTGTACTGTAAGTGATCCTTGTTGTAGATAAGACAACTGCTGACATTACCCAATTCCACACATACCTTTATTTTAGTCTGGACATTAAACTATTGAAATCGTGTTTAATCCTACTTAATGGCTGAGGTGTTGTTGAAAATACCAATTCGTTCGCATTGGATGTGAGGAATAAAAAAAGAAAAACATTTCCTTTTTGTCAGAATCCGCTGACCCTTTGTAAGGGGTGGGGGTCATCGTGTCGGCTGTTCGTAATGGCTGCAAACTGTTACGTCGCAATTGTTGTACAGGCCAAGCTAAATAAACGAAAGTTCAAATAATGAAAAGAAGTAGAAATTCGTAAAAGATGTGTCGCTTAAATGTCAACATCTGGGACGAGGCCCGAGGGTGGAGGGTAGTTACCCGCCCCCTCTTGTCTGTCGACCTAGAGGATGCGTGGGTGTAGTTAGAGCTTGCCAGAACTAGAGATAGAGTTTTGGAGAAGCGTAATTATCTCGATTATTGCTCCTAACATTTAAGAGTGGAAGCCGGAAACAAACCGAAAAATGATGGGCTAATACTCTTGAGCAACTAATGCCGCCCAAAAGAAAGGTGTTAATCCATATTTAGAACGAGAAACAATATGCAAGAAATGGAAGGTGCTTCTTTCTTTATGCCCACAACATATGCATGCGTATCTATTACTAATGGAGATTTGGTATCTGTCTGTCTGAAGCCAAACTATATTATTACTTATATTGATGTACAATTGTACCATATGTTAATGCTTAATCCTGTTTACTATATTTTTTTAGACTAATGTACTATTTTCCAATGCTCATTTCAGGAGGGGTTGTGTAATTTTTTTAATAACTTAGTTCACTTCAAACAAGGCAAGTTGCCACTGTAGACGTAAGAGGCTACTGAGAATTAGGATGAAAGTTTAGGGAGTTATCCTAAATAGGGATCTGTGCAGCGAGATGTTTGTTCACATAAGTTTTACATTTCTGCATGTCGGTAGAGTAGGGGAAACAGGGAACAAGAAGGGATTTCGAAAGACTGGCAGCTCGAGGAAAAAAGCTATCGGAGTAGAAAGCTCTCCGGTATCTGAGGAACCTCACAGTGAATAGATGCGATTTAGCTGATTGTCGGGTTGTCGATGGTATTTACGTCGAGGGAGCACCCGAACAGCAAGTTGATCGAACCATATTCTATTGAAGTACTTGTAAAACAAGCACAGTGATGAACTATCTGTTCTGTTGTCATGCTACCATCCTCCCAGGCATTAGCTCTTTTTTTTTGGGGGGGGGGGGCGGCAGTGCAGTATATTTTCTTTCATCATAAGACCATCTCCAAGGTATTATTATCTTTGAGATGGTGTAGTATATGTTCTTTGGTCAATACCCCCTCGGCGACCGGAGACAGCATATATTTGCTCGTATATATAGTAATGGTTATTTTAAAATATGAGTAAATTTCTGTTACATACGTACACCATATCTCTACTGATTTAATTATTTAATTGTGAGTCACCATTATTGTACTGGCTGCATCGCTAGTTTCGGCTTTTCCTACACTGTACATGATCGATGAGTAAATCGGTCTTGGTTTAATTGGAAGAAAATCTCACATCGAAACCGACACGAGACGCAATTAAATGGCGTTACTGTGTAACGTAATTGTAATCGAAGCAGGCAAGGACTGGCAAGCGCCCCTACCGGGGAATGCCGACGGAGCTGCCCATTCAATTTTTAATCGCCAGAGTGCTCACTTTCTCGAGCGCTAGCTTTTCAAACCCCACTTTTACTACCCGACCTTGGGTCACATCTTACTTTTGAGAGAAAGATAAAACTGGCCTTGTGCCTAACCTCCTGGAGAGGAGGTAAATAAATACTCTGTTGTAACCCGGGAATTAAAAAAAACTTTTTTCACTCCAAAAAAGAGATATTGCCACTAAGACTTAAGTGATTAGGTAATTAGAGTCAGACTTATAGTGTTCGGTCTAAGTAGGCAGTTGTATAGTAAGATGTTTGTTCACATTATATTTACATTTTTTCATGTTTATACAGTCGGAGAAACAAAGAGAAGGAAAGGAATTCTGAAAGCAAGCGGTCCGGGAAAAGAAAGTATTAAAGTAGAACATTTTTCAAACTCTGGTTATCTTTACAATGAAGGAGTTGGATTTTACTGTTCGTCGTGTTGGCCGGTGGTATTTACTTTGAGGGGATACAAGTGCAGTAAGTTGGTCAGAGCATAGTTCATGGAAGTACTTGAAAGCAAGCACAGGGATGCCATATTGCAGCGATGGGACAGAGGCTGGAGCTTGGTCGACAGTGCGCACTTATTATATTAGGGACTATTTTTCCACTATATATATATATATATATATATATATATATATATATATATATATATAGAGAGAGAGAGAGAGAGAGAGAGAGATAGATAGATAGATAGATAGATAGAGTGAGAGAGAGAGAGACGAGGTTGGAATTATTAGACTATAGGAATTGATATAAACAGACGTGACACCGCATTACCCAAAGCGAGAGAAAGTGAGAACATGTCAATTTAATATGCGCCTATAAGATATGATTAAACAGTAATTATTCTTTGTCTCCCCCAACACACTGGTCAGTGATTTTGAACGAAGATCAAGTCGAATAAATCACTTTGATCTTCCAACATTTTGTCTTGCCTTAGTTCTTCTTTAAAGTATGAATAAACTTGTTTGCAGAAATAACAAAAGCATGATTATGAACTGTCACGTGTTTTTGTAATGATGACAGTAACTTATGTTTCTGCAGGTATGGCACAAGTTTAAAATATAACAGAATGTTTCCCGATATAGAAATTAAAGAAAAGGCGAAATAACTGAAACGTGATGTTTATAGAGAAAATATATTACGCGGAATGAGAGCAGTCTTCCAAATCAGATTTAATGAAGACTTCAGTTTGAAATTCACGAAAGGTAACCAGTAGACAGCCGGGGAAGGCCGGGGAATAGGACGACTTCAACGTTGTTTATATAACAAACATGATGCAAATAATAGTTCTAACCGTGTCAATAATACAAATATGCTAGATGAGCCGTAACCCGTTGTGTTAATGTAGGTACCTTTGTACATTATTTTATAAAGGTGTGCTCTTTATCGATTGTAAACGTAAAGATATAATATAAAAAGTTCTTGGTCTTTTGGCCAAGATCAAAGTGTAGTATCTGTTCCGATGGATATTACACCCTATAGACGGCATCGTCTTGGCCTTCGGGTCTTCATTCCGCCGGTGTGTGGGTTTGTCCTGTGTAGTTCTAGGAAGTCCACCCTCCCAGGCTGTTCCCCCTATTTTTGGGGAGGGGTTAGTTTGTTGCTTATCGCCTGAGGCGCCCCTTCCGGGGAATGCCGACGTGGCTGCCCAGGCATTTTTTGTAGGCCAGAGTGCTCACCTTCTCGGGTGCTGGCTTTTTAAATCCCACTTTGCCGACCTTGTATCACATCTTACCTTGTTGGAGGAAGATAAATAAAAAATATAATATAAAAAGTACACAAAGAGGGTTACCGGATGTTTTTAATTTAAATGAAATAAAATTAATGTTACGAACCACCGCCGGATGTCTCAGTTACAATAACAAATAAGCAGACTGTTTTACCGTATCAAGCGCTGCTACTGCCAAATAACACTATATTTACGTCATCAAATCAACACCTTTGTATTCATGGTAACAGTCTAAGCAAACAACAGTTTAGGTCATTTATTTACTTACCCTCCTCTTACGACTTCTTGTTGGGGGTTACTAGCTATCATCTTATGCGCTTTCGTGGGTACCTTCTGAAATAAAACGTGGGCCATTCTTTTAGATGCAGAGCGTAGATAGATGAGAGTTAAAAGCCGTATAAAATTAAGTGAAATACAGACAAGGCAGAATTTTGCGGTAAAGGTCAAATGCATTCAAATATGTTGTTTTACGTCATTAATAATGCCAATAAAAAGGTGTTGCTCATCGTGGGTAAGTTTCCGGGTTTACTATGCCCACTGGTCATAGACTATTATTAACACACACACACACACCCACCCACACACACACACACACACACATATATATATATATATATATATATATATATATATCAGCATCCACAGGCGAACTTATTCGCTGTATCACAGCTCTTTAGTGCAGCTAGACTATCACCTCTTCGTAGCCCAGGATCGAACCATCGACAATCTAGCCGATAGTCTAACCATTAGGCCATGGGAGAAGCGCTCGTAAATTATATCTACAATGTCTATTTATATAGAAATCGACCACCGCTTCATCGTGCTCAATTTGCGTATTCACAACACGCTTTGCATTACGCTAAGAAGCAGCATTAGGCATCACCTAACGACAGTGTTCTACCCAATAAGGGGGCTTATAGAGTCATCCACATACAGACTGTTTCGCTGTATCACAACTCTTCCATGTGGCTAGACTAGCGCCTCTCACCTACCCGGTACCGAAAGAAAGAGAAGTAGAAAGGTGAATAGACAGACAGACTTACATACAAGGTGTGGGTGGGTGTGTGCGTGGGGGTGATGGAAGCCCTAATAGTGTTTATGCGTCTCTTTGTATCACTTTTGGTCGGCGATAAGTCCAATCCGAATCACGTGCTCGGGAAATTTTCATTATAAATTGGGTTTGATGGGCGAGTGGAACTAATATATCTTTCCTCAATTTATTTTGTTTATTTTTAGTTGTTTTTTTATTATCTATCTCTTCTCATTCGACACGTTGAACTTTTTTCTCCGAAAGTCATATGTTGAGATGAGAATATTCTTTTTTATTATCTTGTGTTTTTGCTGGGGATAGGGCATCCTACCGATGCTAGACATTCCCTCGCTATTACAGATATACCATCGATAGATTTTTAAAGGATTTTAACCGCCTCTATAAACGCTAATTTTTATAACTCTCTTGCACTTAGTTCACCAGGTATATTCGCCGGGTAGTTTGTGAAATTATCTTTCATGAACTCGGTTGCACTTCTGATTACTGGAATGATGGAGATCTTCGTAAGATTCCAGTTTCTTTTCCTGTTGACATTTGTATTTAAATATCTTTTTCCTCTCAGCTCTGTTTAAGACAGCATCATTTAGGACACTGACTTTAACTAGGGTTGCTACCTTCTCACCCTTGCTCCATATCACTTTACCAGGTTTAACAGCTCTATTTTCTTAGTGTGTAGCAGTAGGCATTGCAGAATCATAGTGGATAATGTATGACTTATTTTTAACACTTTTTTTTATTCTTGTGTGTGTTAATACGTCTGTAAACATAAGTACGAAATAAAATACAAGGTTAAAAAGTTGATTCAACGTAAACGCTAAGGTGTTAATTTTGAGTCATAGTTAAACGATCAATAATTAAAACATAACAATCTTATTCATTTTCTTCGAATAAAGTCGATATTTTCAACATTTTTTGGTGAACTGTAAGTGAAGTAACACATTATTTGAGCAGTGACAGTGTTTAAGAAATATATTTTTAAATAAATTAGTTACAGATTCCCTCAGATCTATTTAGCAATTATATATTTAAACTTTCTTTTATATTAATGAATATGAAATTGACCGAAAAACGTGAAACAATATTTGAAATGCACTTAACTCAGATATTTCAAAGAGACTAAAGGTTTCAAATATAACTTAATACCAGAACTCTTTGACTTATCTTTGATTGCGTGTTTCGCTGGTGTCGATGCCTAGTCTGCCCTCCTTTGTTGTGCAGTGCAATCTCATTGCTCGGGGCGTCATATTCTTCTCAATTAAGTATGGTCAGTATCACAATCGTCGCTTTGTGAACTGCGAATGATCTTGATGCTGAAAAAATTGATACGTCCGTTCCGGACAAGTTTGAGCTGATGCCTTTATTTGGATCGCAAGTTTCTCCAAAAACTGTATGCTCAGGTTTCTTGTTGAAGAAAGTATTACTGACGAACAACACACGATGACAACAGATATAGCAAGCAATACACATTCATTTACATTACAAGTTGTTCTCTCGGATATTGTCTTGTTAAATTTATTTTGAGGTGTGTTTGAAGATAAGATGAACATTACATGAATTGAACTTCAGATTTTGAAAAATGTTCAAGCTTATCCTCTAATTAACACTTTCTACAACGGCTCATCTTATTGTTCCTTTATTGTAACCTTTTATATCACACTCGGTAGTGATCGGACAGACGAGCATTTGCTAGTTCAATGTTTCATTTGGTTGACGGTTAGTGGAACATTATTATTTTCAAAATATGCAATATTACCTGTTTGATCGGAAACTTAGTAAATATCTGGAAGAGTTGATGAAACGGATAACAATGCTGAGTTACAATCAGTTCTATGTGACCCTCTTCTGTAGGTTGAAGGTGTACTCCTCAGTGAGGGCAATGCTAAAGAATACAATTAAGAATAACTTCAGATTTTTAGCCAGTTATGTCTGACAGAACGAGTGCAAACTACCACCGTGGATAAATAGAGGGCCCTTCCTTAGTGGGGTATAAAGAGCACCGAGTTCGACAAGTTACATCAGGCGAAACGTTATGAAGATAGCATCCCATATACAAACTTAGTATTCCCATCTAAAATATGTATAATAGTTGGTACTTAAAGTAAACAACAGAATAAGAAATCGAATAATACATATATAAGCAAATAAATCGAAATGATGAATACATACATAGAAACGGATAGATAAGTAAGTATAAGTAAATATGTAAGTCCTTTGGTTAAACAATCAAATGTCGGCACATTCATTCGAGTCGTATTGCTTTAAACAATGGCATTAGTATGCAATGTTATTCTAGTAAATTCGTTATTCGCGTGTTAATTTGCGTACGTATTTAAACAAATAAAATTATTTCGGCATGTCAACAGAACAGATCTACACACAATATATTCTCTATCAACTGATGGACACGTAAATCGAAGAATTAAACATGAACACATCACCACTTAATTTTTCTGTATCCTTTGTCTCAGGAGGAGAGAAAAATAGATTTCTGGAAAAGTTGATATGAAACAACTTTATATATTTTTCGTTTCTTGCAACATGTTTATCTAAATGAATATCAACTGCTTCTATCGCTCTCTTTTTCTTTATATATATATATATATATATATATATATATATATATATATAAATCAATAACAGAAACTATGTATATATTATATATATGTGTGTGTATGTGTTAATAAGGTAGAATTCGTTGTATTCAAAACATATTTTCAATAGAATTTAAAATATTCAAAGTAAGTTACAGAAATAAAATTCAGAACACGTCCTCTATATGTAATCATGTTTCCAAGATTTCAACTTTATTCATAGCCAAATTACACTGTTTTACAATTTCGAATAGATAATGTATTCGAATAAAGAAAGCATATTAAAATGTTATCAAAGTTTCAAGTAATATATATTCGATTAAATGAATATCCTGGAAATTATTAAAACACATATTTTAGTCAAGAGGATAGATTTAGTTCTAAATTAATCCATGTCATATCGGATCAGCATAATGTCTTAAAGAATAATGGTGTTAGATATAATTAACGTTAAACAGACAACAAAGAAAAAATTAAAAAAATCATCTGGTAAATTATCACAATGTATTAGAAAAAGCTATAACTTACCCTAATCTACAAACGACGCGGCGCGTCTTAGACAACACCGAGGAGATATCAGCATCCAAACCTCAAATTGAAATACACGAATAGTTGTGAAATGTCACAGAAGTTTGTTGTCACTCAAATTCTAGAGCAAACAACAGGCTGCTATCTGGGAGACAGCACTTGTAACGGTTGGTGTGAAAACACCAAGTGAGTTAAATAGTAATAGAAATAAAAACGATAGGTACTAAACATATGAGGATAGTTGCTGTTACTCAGATTCCAGAAACCCCTGTTTTCATCAGCGATAAATCACTAATAATAAAGTTTGTAAGGACCCCAGTAGAGTAATACTGATAATTATTATGATTTCACCGTTACATCTAGAAAATATCACTCCCGTGTAATTAGTTAGTCCCTATCCCACCATACCCCAAAGCTGTATAACCATAATTTTAAATTACTGGTTTTGTAACAATAATTAAAACAATGCATCTGAAAGTTATCTTGTATAGGGACGTGGTCATTTTCAATTCGGGCTTTCATACTTGCATTTCGTCTCGTCTGGGTCATGATAGTTGTCAAGTCATGAATATCAGTGATGATGGCTGATTGGCAACGAAACCCCTGGAAGAATTGTAACTAAACTCCTTAAGAAAACTCTAATTGATTAAATGAATCAGACCAACCACATTATGTTATTATCTTAACAATCGATATTTTATTTGGAGTATCACATACAAGCACATCGATGGGGGAGAGGGTAGACTAAGAGTACTATTAATTGTTTTGATCTCCGAGCCCATATAACTTTGTGTTTGTCCTGCACCGCTCTTAGCCACCAACTGAATTGACTTGACTTGACTTGGTCCCTTAACCCCCTCCTGGGTCGTAGGGGCGCTGCACCAATGAACTCCACACCAGCTGTCTCCACTTCTGACGGTCATGGGCAATGGACTGTGTTGTAGCGAAGTTGTAGCCCGTCCACTCTTTGATGTTGTCCGTCCATCTTTTGTGTTGTCTACCTCTCCTTCTCTTGCCTTGCACTGCTCCATGCAGGATGGTTTTGGAGAGACCACTGCCCTTTGTCACGTGACCATACCATCCAAGCTTTCTTTTTCTTACAGTTGTCAGCAAATCTTTGTAGTTGTTCAGATTTGCGTTGATGAGCGCGCGAACTTCTTCGTTTGTGACACGGTCTGAGTACGAGATGCCAAGCACTCTTCTGTAGCATCTCATTTCTACCGTTTGGATTTTTCTTTGGAGCTCGGCTGTCAAGGTCCATGACTCGCATGCATACAAAAAGATGGATGATACTAGTGTATGCAGCAGCTTCAGTTTGCAACGGAGACTAATGTTTCCGTCTTTCCAGATTGATTTCAGTTTTGCAAGTGCTGCTGCCGTTTGTTCTGCTCTTGTCAGGATTTCAGTCTTGGATCCTTTGTTGCTGAGTATAGCGCCAAGGTATTTGAACTGGTTTACGGTTTCCAGTTCTTGGCCGTTGGCTGTTATCGTTGTTGATAATGGTTGTCCACTATTCGTCATCAGCTTCGTTTTTTCAGCATTCATCTCCATTCCGTACCTCGTGGATGTTCTGTCGAGGCGGCTCACTAGATTAGAAAGTTCTGTTTGATTTCCGGCAAGTCCATCAATGTCATCGGCGAATCTGAGGTTTGTGATGGTTAGTCCACCAATGCTGACGTGATCATCCAGAGCATCTGACATGATTCGTTCAAGGAGGATGTTGAAGAGTGTTGGCGACAACAGACAGCCCTGGCGAACACCAACCGCAGTGTGAAACCAATCCCCCACTGAACCCTGAACGAGAACTGCACTTGTGGCTTTAGTATACAACTCCTGTATTATTTTGATCATTTTTTGACCCATGTTGTATTTCTTCATTGTTGACCACAGTGCGTCATGCCAGACTCTGTCGAAGGCTTTCCTGAAATCAACAAATACATGATATAATTCTTGTTGTTCTTGTCTGTACTTCTCGCTCAGAACTCGTAGATTGAAGATTTGTTCTGTGGTGCTTCTACCCCTACGGAATCCAGCTTGTTCTTCAGCGATGATCTCTTCTGCTTATGGTCTAAGTCTGTTCAAAATGACCCTCGGCATTACCTTGCTGGCATGGCTGATAAGACTAATGGTCCTGTAATTTTGACACAGCTGTAGATTATCTTTCTTGGGAAGCGTGAATTATCGTTTTATAAACCCCTTTTTCTTTCTATGATGACGTCATTTCCCATACGATTCCTGTTTACTATAACTATGTTTTTGAGGTCATCTGTTTTGACTTCTGACTTCGTCAGACAATTCTAACTTTGACATTTCCCACTAGAGCCGAACAAAAAAATAACTGTTATTAAAAACTAACGTACCCATCTCGATATATTACAATTAGCTTAACTCGACGTTCCAGCTTAAAAAGTTAGTATTATTCGATCATTTTTCAATGGATCAGATATTTGATTTTTATCAAGACAAAAAAAGGAGACTTCAAAAAACAACATTATGTAATTATTTGTCGTTATAACCTTTAAGGAAACCAAAAACAGAAAATGAAAATAAAACTTTAGGAATATACATAAATAAAATTAATAGATAAAAATATATTCATAAATAAGACAAATGAGTTATGCCATCTCATTAATCAATTCGTTGCACTCGTTTTATTACACATTTCTATTACTTAAAAAAATGACGTAACTATACGTTTGTCCGGCAAATTCAATATTCGCGTGTTAATGTGCTTCCTTATTTGAATAAATAAAATTATTTAGGCCATCAAATTTGTACAGGACTGTTTATTCTCTTTTGATAATGTAAGCAAGTCGAAACTTGGACATAACGACCGAGAGCTTTCTCTGAAATTACAATAACAATAAACCCCCTGAGGATTCCTGTACTCTTCGTGCTCTTTCAAGTTGAAGTCTGCATTGTTTCTCCCCTCCATTCTCTTTCCATTCTCTTAGACAATTCACAACAGTGACACCAGCATCTGTTGGTGCCACTACGCTTTTTATTTGAGGTTTTAAATTATGTTTATTGGGGGTTAAGACCATGTATATTTAAACGTGTCGTCACCTTATGTTTATTTAGGGAGTTAAATTATTATTATTATTATTATTATTATTATTATTATTATTATTATTATTATTATTCACTAGGAGCCCTTAAATTGCAATTACAAGTGATCGCTCATTGAGATGAACAATTGATTTCTTTGAATTCTGAGTAACAAGACGGTTCCCTGGATCTCTAGTACACATACTCATTCTATCACCGTTGCATCTAATGTTGCGTTCTCGCAACAATAGTTTATTATTACTTTTTTCTTAAATAAAAGTCAGTCAGTTTATTTTTCTATCTTTCTTCTCATTATATTTAAACAGTCGCCAGAGAGAGGGCGAGAGAGAGAGAGAGAGATAGGGGGGAGGAGCGATGGGGCGTCGGATGGAGAGGTAGAGAGAAAGTAAGAGATGTTTTAAAAGAAAGATGTTACACACACTTTTTAACATTCTCATTTTGTTGTCCATACGACTGGGCAAAGCCGGGTAGCCCTTCTAAAATACATGTCTGACGATTATTTCTCAGTCTTTAGCCTGGTTACCACGTTGAACAGGTGAGCATCATTTTTTTATGCCGCAAATTCATACTGGTCAATAGACAGGGTAATTGGATTAAGTCTGACAATAGCAACTTGGACGTATTGATGGGGGTCTTTGCTCCGCACAAATCGCAGACTTAGTGAGCATTTACATACTATACACACTGAGAAGAATAATAGATCCCTATCAAGTAGGGTTATATACAGACGGTGATCTAATAATAGTACCGAACAGTAACGGCCCACTTGGATCGGGTATAAAAAATCTAAACAGGGCATTTAGATAGTTTGGACTGAAAATAGACATAACATCTAACTGCAAGGAAGTCAATTGCTTAGAAATTACAGAAAAAAATAACGAAATAATCTTTTAACAGAGATGTCGCCAAGATCAAGTCCAAATGGAAGAAAAAAAAACCGTCTCTCTCAACTGATAACAAAAAACGTAGTTCAGTTCTACATAAAAAAAACATCCAGCACTCTTCTTTTCTTTCGTTGACTTTCCAATCCCACGTTCAGAACGATCTCCACGAAAACTGACTGAATCTTCACTTTCGCTCTCTTATTGAAAAAAACATGCGACGCATGCAAATCAACTTAATTTGCATGAATCTCTCACTCGACACAGCTGCCCGGATTTTCAAATAAAAACCTTATTTTACTCTCTGACGCTTTTGTCCTCCCACTCCTCTGTCTTTTTTTAAGTCAGCGGGCGTTTTCGGGTTCGCCCCACACACACAGCATACCAGACGCTGCCTCTTTGAACGGCAATCGGCCGCTCTTCGTTACACCCCCTCTGATCTCATGATCACACATGTGGCAACCTGGTACAGGTCTTTTTTGTCTGGTGCTTCTCTGCGGTAATACGGTTTCGACTTCTTCCTCAGATAACTCGTCCGCATGGGGAGCATCCGATGCATTTGTACAAAACCTTGGACTGTCTGGCCTTCTCCGCGGTGATGCGACCACAACTTCCTCCTCCAATGACTCGTCTGCAGAAGAATCACCCGATACATCTGTGCTAAGAATGTGGCTATTTGCGCCGCTCATAGTGATCACTCGCGCACTCTGAATGGACGAATCACTGTCACTTCAACTTTCCGATGTAGTTGAGCTTATAACGGGTCGTAGGTCCCTTACGTGCCGAGGCATCCCATCAATGAGGACATTCTGTGGGTTAATCACACCTGTAACGCGTCCAACTGCATAAGGGGATGTACACCGTCCATTCAGACTTCTCGTCAAAACACGATCGCCCACCTTGTAACACAAGTGTTGTTGTTCGGGCTCATCGGGGGACACCATATCGATGCACTTCAGTCTGACCGTGTAACAATGGATCATGTTAGCAGGAGCTGTCAGGGGTGACACATCGGCTTTCGGGGTGGCATTGTACCAATAAACTGCTTCCATCACTGAACACAGTTTTCTTGCGGCAATCCGCTTCACACTTCGATGGCACCGCTCTGTAATACCATTACCTGATGGTCTATGTGCACAGCAAAATCGCAGTCGAACTCCCCACTCATTTATAAAGTTTCTAAAACTCTTACTGCAGAATGCTGGGTCATTATCCAGGAGTATCTCAGTTGGTTGTCAGCGCTCGCAAAATACATTTTCTAATTGGTCCATAATGCTTGCTGCGTCTTGCCGTCTGAGAAAACGCCAAATAGAAAACCGTGTAGGCCCACAGTCAATGATCGACAGATAGTGTTTATATCTATCCCTACTCGATACCAAGTATCACTGACATCCAAGTTCCCCTTCGGCCAGCACACGGACGGCGGATCGATCGACTGACACTCTCTGCACTCTCTCACTACTGTCCTGACGGATGCCTTAGAAATCGTGGGGTCGACCTTGCTAACAAAGTACCACGTCCTTTTTATGCCAGGGTGACCACTTTTGCGATGGATAGCCCTGATTTAGTCGGATTCTGGACTGGGTGTTGATACAGCACACACATGGCCCTGGGGTTCAGTTGCTTTTCTAATTTAGGTACGAGTGTAAGACTATCCGCTCGGTTATATTCTGACTTTATTAAGGTAATGTCCACTGAAAACCTGTACTCTTCTATCAAGCTTCAGAGCGCACCCAGTCGTCGTCTTATCAGCATTTCGCTTGCTGCTTTAGTATGCACTCTAGACTTTCTTGTAAGGGTATCCATTATTCATTTGTGCACACAGGCAGAGTCAGTAAAAAGATGCAATATGGATGCTTCCCACATCAACGCAATATTAATGCCTTTTAGTACAGCATCAAGTTCTGCCTAATTTATGTGCTGGGTATCCTTTGCTTTGCGTATCCAACTTGCATCTTCTATCCCATCTCCATCCTGCTCCAGCGAAACTCCGATCGTCAAAGAGCTTGCATCAACCCAAACCCCGACCTCACGACCGTCAACAAACCAGCTGCCTCGTACGGGGTCTCCTTCGTGCACTCTCGAAACAATTTCTGCTATCATCGTGGTCAACTGAATATCGTCTACCTCATCGTCCCAGCTCTTGGTAACTGCCACTGCTCTCCATTTGATAAATGCGGCTGACACTCTGATCCATCTGCCCACTGGGAAGTGCACAACTAGTTTTCCACACAATGAAAACACGGCACGTCTGATGAGGTTGCGTGGCATACTCGGGATCTCGTTACCTCGTTCCCATTTTAGCATATTGCATTCCTGCCAAACTTTCAGGCCGGGTACTCGCGCACCGTTCTGCAGCCGTTCAGGTTCCTTACTCAACAATCCAAAGTCGGCCAGATGCTGCCTCACTTTAGCTGCGGACACTGTTTCCATTTATGAAAACATCATCGATATATGCTGATGTTGCCCGTTGAATAGAGTCGTCCCTCGACAATGCAGCGTCTACAATAGCTCGCATAATGGATGTGCCACATTGAGCCCAACACCCATGCGCGTCAAGCAGTACCTCTTCCCCTCCAATATGACAGTCTAGTATGGCCACAGGGATTGATGCACATGCACCTGTAGGTAAGCCCTCCGCAGATCGAGCACTGATACATTAGGGCCTTTCGTTCGTCACTCTCACAGCTTGTGTGCACATATGTCTGCATGTGCCGTGTAGGGATCGACGTGCTCATTCAGTTCGCGAAAATCCAGAACTGGCCGCACCTTAGATTTGTTCTGCTGGAAGATTGCCATTAGCGGAATTAGGCCCTTTGGGGGTCCTAGTTTGTCTTCAGGATAGGGAAGTAGCCATCCATTGTTCAGCCATGTTTGAAGCTCACGTCTATAGTCCTGGCGGATTTTAGCGGGTACTGAGTATTCAGGCACCCTGGTTTTGAGTTTACCAGGTGGTTGATCACCTGACTACTTCCACGACACCGTCCACCCTTTGGCCTGTTCGTCAAACGTGGCGCTAAATCGGGTTCCTCTATCGTGATCGCAGCGCAAGCATGTGAACTCGTTTTTTTAAAAGATGGCTTCGCCAGACTGGTCAATACTGACTCCACCCAACATTTAAATAACATCCATCCCAAGTAATATGTCGAAACCTAACAGCTGACTGTGTACGACCAAGACATTGACCTTTATACGGCTCATATCGGTTATTGCCAACGAAATGGTTCCAACGCCATGACTATGAATAGTTGTACCGTCAGCGGTCATAATGTTCGATCTCCGACAATTTCGATGACTACATATTGAACCAGTTACTATAGACCGGGAACATCCAGAGTCCACCAGTGCGCTGCGTTTCTTTCCATCGATCCACACTTCAACGGTAGGGAACGCCTCTCTTAAATTGACTGAGGAGAGACCGGCCCTGATATCTAGCCTCTTTTTTCGTTTCCCGGACACTCAGATGCAATGTGTCCTATCTTCTGACATCTGTAACATTGTATCTTTCCTCGTGATTTATATTTGGGGAAAGTATGCCCTTCACCATACTGATACTGGCAGTTCCCTGCAAATTGTTTGGTCCAGAGCATTTATAGCACATAATGCTTCCACTAGCCGGCACAGTGCGTGATGTTTGATTAGCTTTAAACTGAACCGGTTTTATAGCTGCCGCAACTAATTCACTATCGTCCGCCATGATAGCCCGTGCTCTCGTTACAATCTGCCCTAGACACATGTCATCCATTCTCGACGACGCCCGGAGATGTTGCTTTACGTGGCTTGGCAGTCCTGCTAAAAATTCGCATACAATCCATTTTTCTGGAAGTGTCTCTTCCAACAAGGAGGGCGAGTCTTCGAAGCTCAGCCAAAACACATCTACAGTCTCTCCAGGTAGTAGCCGTCGCGTCGTGAAGTCCTCATATGCCACAAATGAATCGGTGGCAAACGCAGTTATTAGCGCCTGCTTGACTTGATTTACATCTGCCCTCTGGTCCTTACCTAGCTGTCGATACGCAACAAGAGCACCCCCTCTTAACCGCAAGGGAACAACTCGCGCTACTTCGTGAAACTCACATAATTCGCAAACAAGTTCTACCTGTTCGATCCATTCCACTATCGGTAGGTCAGCAGTAGTTCCACTAAATTCTGGAATCAGATGAATGTCAAATTGCCTGTTGGTCATGTTAAGGCCGAAATAGCCTGTAGAAAAAATAGCACTAAACCTTACAGATAGTATATATAAACCACTAAAAAAAGAGAACCGTACACCTACATACATAAATATTCACTCCAACCACCGCAAATGCATGAAAAACAAATACCGATAACTATAAACACTAGGATAAATAAGCTTTAAGCCAACAAAGATATAGTTGACACTAAAAAAAACATCTATGAAAAAGCTGTAAATAGTAGTGGGTACCCCGAGAAGCTTAAATGCACGGGGCAAACTAAAAACAAGTTAAAAATAGAGACCTCAAAATAATATTTTTTACTCCGACATGCTGTCAGCTAGCTCACATCAACATCGGGAACATCTTCTTGAAAGTTATAGACACACACTTTAATAGAGACAACCCTCTGCATAAGATATTCAATAGGAAAACAATGAAAATAAGCTACTCGTGCACCAAGACCATGGATCAGATAATTAACACACACAATCAAAAGCTATTAAATACACCGGTGAAAGATACAAACAAAAAATATAGAAACTGTAACTGCCAAGTAAAAAGTGAATGTCCACTGGGTGGTAACTGCAATGTTGAGTGCGTTGTATACAAAGTGAGCATTCATCGTGAGGAGAACAATAAGAAAACTAGAGTCTACAATTGCATATCTGTGGGCAGTTGCCCATAGACACTCCTTAAATCCAGAGCGGAAAAACTGAATTGGCGAAACAGTGGTTGTTTCTTTAAGAAGGGAACCTCACGTTAAGTGTCTCCTGGTCAATTTTTATGAAATTCCAATATCTCCAAACATAGATGCAACCTATGTCTAGAAGGGAAAACTGGAATACTTAAATATGGGCATAATAATAGATTGAATAAAAGAAACGGATTAATGGCAAAATCAAGACACGGACACAGGCAGTAATGATTTGGTTCTGCGCCTTATCTCAGATCATCATTAGAGCTGAGAATTGAGTCGGCAGAAGGCATGACTTGAAAGGGAAATTCGCGCTTTGATGTCATCTCCACCTTGACTCGGGGCTGTGATAATGACACCAAGATATTTGAAAACCGCAACCTCTTCAGGAACATCAGCATTGAACAGCACATGGTTAATCGTTGATCAGATTGTGTTCAGTTAAGATTGCCTACCTGGAAAATAACCAAAGATATAGTCTCATTGAACTTTTGAACATAATAGATATTGATCCTAACTATCAACGTAGTTTGGGGTGGGGTTCAGTTATTATGCATGCATCTTGTGAGAAATGGGTTAATATAACCGTTATTAGCAGGCCTTGTGCCGTACTTGTAGTCTATATTTTGTAAATGATATCAATGGTGTTTTAGAAGGGGGTGATGCACTGGTAAGAAAAACACGGTAAAGAAGAAATGCATAGACACACCTAGTCGACGAGAGAGAGAAAGGTAAAGAGATGGTGCGAGAAGATGAAGACAAACATGCGTGTAAGAGAGATAGAGAGAGAGAAAGAGAAAGAGAGAGAGAAAGAGAAAGAGAGAGAGAAATAGAGAGAGAAAAAATAGAAAGAGGGAGAGAGAGAGAGAGAGAGAGGGAAAAATATAGATAGGGATAAAAACAAGGGAGAGAGAGTGAAAGTTAAAGATGCTGCGTGAGTAACACGCATTAAAGATCAAAAATAAAGATATAGATTGATAGAGAGAGAAAGAGTGATACTATGAGTGATAAACAGACATAGACGGAGAATAAGAGCGAGAGAGAGAGACAGAGAGAGAGGGAGAGGTAGGGAGAGGGATCGACATATAAAGAGATAGGCAGTAAGCGAAATTTATTTTGAGAGAGTGAGTGAGTAACAGACATATAAACGAACAGAGAGAGAGAGAGAGTAATAAAAGAAAGGATTAAAAACAGAGAGAAAGAGAGAGAGAGAAAGAGAGAGAGAGAGACATAGAAAGAAGGATAGGGGAAGATAGGGAGAGACAAACTATAGAATATCCTTAGTTAGGCACGTATGTCACACCCTCGACGACATGTACACATTCAGCACGTGTGTCATTTTGTGAAAGAGGGCACTGCAACCGGCACCGACTCTCATCTTTGTGTGGGGCTGGGGGTACGAAATGAAAAGAGGGCTGCGGTAAAAAAGAAAGATTAAAAATTTTAAAATACAGCGAAAAGAAAAAAAATGCTTTCTATTGACGTGTCAGCCGACCGGCCTGTCGGCCATTCGCCCGGCCTGTCGGTCAATTCAGCGGGATTATCGCTCTCTGGCAGCGAAGCAGGCAAGCAAAACTAAGTGTATATGTAGGTGTGGCGGTTTGGCGGGCATCTAAAACCTCCCTCGACTCATCAGGCGATTTCAGAGCGACAGCGGTTCTTCGGGTCCAGGCTGTCGATCGTTAAATAAAACTAAAAAATATAATAAAGAAAGAAAAAGAAGAAATTTATAAAAAAAAGGTGGATACAATGAGGATAACAACAGATGTGACTCTCTTCTACTGGATCGAAAAGACAGGCGCACACGCACGCATGCGTCAATGGTCAAAACGAGGCTTGAAAAACAAATTAGAGGAAAGGAAGGTTATGGGAGTTAATACACAGCTATTTAAATGTTCCCCTGTGGAACCCGAAACATATTCCACATATTCAGAGTTTGGTTGAATTTCCATTTTTACTCAGCTCTTCTCAATTTCAGTCTCATTAAGTGACTGACGGAAGGCGGCGGAAATTCGAATATTTTATATTGCACAGTTCAATTATATATTACTAGTTACAGTAGCCTCCCCGGAAGCACTATAGGACATGTAATGAGTTTCAGGTAGAGCAACCCCATCAAGTACTTCACACCAATTAAAAATATACAGCTATGTTGATAAATGTGGGAAAATAGAGCTGACATGACTGAATTTATTTATAAAGTAAAGTGAGATTTTTCAATATTTGATTGACCGGTATATATTCATATATAAAAGATACACGTAAAAATCTGTTTAGTGTGCGATTTAGTCCAGTCATCGGTAGCTGTTGTCACAAAGAATGTTAGTTTCATTCGAATTCAACGATTCTTATATTTTATCCTATCAGCCGTTTTGTCTTTTCTTATTAATATTTGAGAAGGAGTAAATACCCACCTCATCCACATTAATCTCCTCATCTGTCGACCCAAATCACCGTAAGATGAATACGGTAATCATCTAATTAGAGTCACTTTTTCGCATTACTCCATGCGTTATGTAACTTTATATTAATTGCTAATCCTACTAGCGAGTAAGCGGCTAATCATAAAAATAAAAAAAATTCGTATTCCGATTTCAAAAAAATATACAGATTTCCCACAAGAAAACTTCCTCGGGAGGTTGTTAGAACATACATAGAAATACGGAATCTGTAATCTTTGTGTGAACTAAAACATACTAAAGTATATGCGATATTTTTCATTTTAGTTGTACAAAGACCCTCACTGTCAACCAAGCTTCAGCCTCT
>OY744520.1:72219461-72441961 GCA_963556195.1 Sepiola atlantica | reverse complement strand
TTTTAATTTTCAAACAACAGGTTGTGCTCATATTATTCTCCCTAAAATACTTATAAAATACACCAAAGAGACTGAAATTTGGCAAATATGTATTAATCGTTGTCTAATACCTATTGTAAAAATTTCACACAAGTAGGAGATATCTTGATTTATACGAAGGAATTCCACGCACAAACTAAATATAGTTCACTTTACCCATCCTTACGACTATGTTCCAAAATTCGTCATTGTTGATTAATTTGTTTAGGAATGAATTTTATACATAGAAATCTATAACTATATACCTAACTTTATAGAAATAGATATTGAGAAGCATGGTAAGAATATTATTAGTTAGGTAACCGGGATCTTTTCAAGGTTAATCTGAAAGAAGTTACTAGTTGTTTGTGGAGAGGCGATATGTCATAACGAATTGCTCTCCTACCGAAGTATCTCTTACTTCTAATTCTGTTCTCGTTTGTCTTCTATTCTTTACTTCGTTCTCTACTCCGTCTCCGTTGATAATTAGGCCTCAACAACTGCGAATCTTGATTGTTATGTATGTAAGGCGAAACAACCAACGCATGCGTCTTTTCCAGATTTAAAATGGCTGACAAAGCATAAGACGTATCGTTGCCTTTAAGCTTTGGGGGAGTGACTAGAATATGCTCAAATTGTTTAAAGTTATAAACATCCCACCCGAGGTGTTGTACTTTCGTTTCCGTAAGTGTTTAAGCGACTTTATTTGGGCTCTACCATGTGAACCGTATCGCTGCTCGCTATGTTGTAATCTTTGGAACTGGAATCTTTCTGAAATGTAATTAATCGCTATAGATAATGCACATCTTTGTAGAATATAACATAAAATTAACCGACGCCTTGTACATTTTTTAATGTTTAAAAGTTCCTAGAACACTTTAATCCTGATCCAGGATATGAAAGAAAAGGTGTTTCGCATCGCCACCTGTATAAAAGCCCCGTGCATCACTTATAAAAAGGGGTTAATTCCACTTTTTATCCTAAATGACTATATTTCTTTGTCTATTGCGACAATGAATGTCTTCTCTTGTATTCCGAAATGGCTGCATTTGAGTTGGCAAGACAATTCCCCTTGATCAATCATCGGAGATGATACTAAGAAACGTATCTCTCCTTATTGAATGATGATGCTGTACTATCATCCTTTTAAGGGATTTTGTCTTCATTTCATTTTTAATCAGACGAATTCAGGGAGTCGTATGTTACGACGTAAAATGAACATTTATAGTTGGTTTTTGAAACAAAAATATAATTAGTTTTTAAAGGGACATTTGTCGACTCATAACTTAATACATATATTATCATTTATCAATGTATTCGGTGCCTTCTTCTCTACGCTTTATTTCAGCAGGTTACTAACATTTGGCAAGCAACAGCCTAATTATTTAATGCCGCAATCCCTTCACACCAACTGACTATTTTTTAAATCATTTTCAGTAACCTAGCGTGCCTACCATATTTCTTCCTATCAAACGTGTGTTGCCCATGTCGCTGGTTACCATATTATTCGTATCTTCCACATGTTATGAATCCATGACTACAAATCCCGTCTAATATTTTAAATATTAATGTATAAATTCAGCAGGCAACAATACCCGACCGGTTTAGTTGCTACATAAATCTTTAAGATTTTTAATTATAATTTATTTCCTAGGTAGCCATAAGGAAGAGACTCCTATAATAACTACCTGTATGTTCCGTACTTCTCGCCGACTGTTTTAACTTAACTGATAATTTAAAAGCCATTCTCGCCAAATTAAGATATGATCCTGTTCGACCAATCACAGCTTTGTATTTCTCATCTGCACCTTCATTTTTTGACACAAATATTCTTACAGGTGCAATTAAGATTTCGATACACTTTTGCGTCGAATTCGTAGTAAATATTTTAGACCACAGTTTTCGATTTAACATATGATGTAATTGAAATTGTTTAGCGATAAAATAATTCGCGTGAATTTTCTAAATTAAACCTAAAGTAGCCAATTAAAAAAGAGCATATTTTTAGCATTTCGTTCCACGCTGTAAATAAAAAATATAAATAATATATAGGTTTTTCTTACGATTACACGTTAACATATTAAACATACCAGAAAATATGCTAGACTTTAGAGTGGTGATTCCATTAACTATATTTATTACAATAAACGTAAAATAATCACTCAGTTTTTGACCACATAGAGTAAAATAGAACGGATAACGATTTTCTTGAATTTTCAAAATGGCGGCTATTTCGTTTTATCTTACACTGTGTGATTAAGAAGTGGGTTGTGATTGTGCGTTACATTAATATAGTAAAACGAACCCCACTCTAAAATCTAAAATATTTTCCTAGGTATTTCCCGGATTTTAAAATGTAATCGCACGGAAAAACAACAATTATATCTTATTTTTATTTTACATTGAGAGCGTGTGGGCAAACGGAAAAATAAGAAAAATGTGCCAAAACAAGAAAAATAAGATTTCTTTCTTCATCATTTTATGTACTTAAAGTGTGTGATACCACGAGAACACCTAATCTCAAAATCACAATTGTGCAACGTAGTCATATTAGATGTCATTCCTCGTAGCTTAGGTAAGTGGGAGAATACGGCAAAAAATGAAAATTCTCTGGTCAGGCTTATTGTATAATAATAGAAAAATAGATACATATAATTAATAGGAACTTTCCATTTAAATCTCTAACTAACAGCCAACCTTATCTTTACACGTCTCTTTGCTAATTGCTTAACCTAGCTCTCACTATATCAAATATAACCTCTCTCCAATCACGTGACAATGATGTATCAATCGTATCCGTCTGCACTTCTAACTTTCTTAAAAATGTCATCATTTTGTTAAACTGTTTTAAATGTGCATCTTACAATGTAAACGAAGACGGGTCTATTTTCAGGTTGTCTGTTGGAGAGACGATAGAACGTATAACTGTGAAAAAAAACCCCATCGCACCCTCCCCAAATGCAAAGTTTAAAAGATCTTTGTGAATGTTTACATTTTACGAGACGTGATACTACGAATTAGAAATCTGGCCAATGCTGTGTAAGTCTGCTAGTCCCAATATATTAAATACCATTTTAGAAACTTACACATCAGATTAGACACCGACCGGCGTTCTATACTGTAAATTCATATTTATATTTGCCTTAATTTGTGTCCCGCTGCGATGGAGCCCGTGCTAAGGAGAAGAGTCGGTCCCATCTACAGCGACACAGTCCAACAGCTGTTCCTGATTTACAGTATCTTACTGCGTACAAAAATATCAGCTTAATGTCAATTATAATACGAAAAATGAAATTAGGAAAAGAGTTATAATTAATTTTGTTCTTTGCGCCAACGGCGACTGTCATAAACCAGCCCAGCTTTTAGAATGTGTACGTAAGTCATTGGCTGAATAACAAATAATCCCTAACATGAACGCTTATTCAACTGCTAAAAGCTAAGCACGGCATATTATTATAAAGTGCCTGATATCTGATATTCTTCTTCGAGATGTATTATTTTCAATGTATACGAAAAAGGCATGATTATATGTATGTATATATGTATGTATGTATGTATGTATGTATGTATGTATGTATGTGTAAATATTGTCAATGTGTGCCAGGCTAAAACGGAATATGAGAGTCCACAACGATATCTGCCAATAATGGAACTCCCAGTGTCGCAGTAAGTCCTGGGAGTATATCAGACAGAACTGTTGGTAATAAATCATACATAATCCACTATGACTATGCAATTTCTAAGCTATATACTTCGAAAACGAAGCTGTTAAACCTGACATAGTGATAGAGGACAAGACGGAAGGAGGAGCAACCCTTTTTTAAGTCAATGTTTTTATGATGCCGGCCTCAACAGGGATGAGAGAAAAACGAAAACACAATACGAACGAGATGAAAAGAAAATGAAAACTTTACAAGATTTCAATCATTCTACTGAGCTCATCAAAACGATCTTTAAAAACAGCTGAAGAAAATACAAGGGGAACCAAGTGTAGGAAAGATCCAAATAATAGGACTAAAAGAGCCGGTAGAATCCTGAACAATATGTCCAGGTTAGAGTCCTAAAATAGCGGGTGATTTTCTGGCATCCAGTAGGCTTTCAAATCCTTAGGAGAAAAACAAAGGAAAAGAGTACATCGAAAAAGAAATAGATCCCAATTAACAACTTGCATGGGACATGTATGCAATTAGTGTAACAGAGAGGGTAAGAGTATGACGAGCTTGAAACGCCATATTCGATATGCTTACGTGTGGATTGAACGAACAATAGATGGCAGAACACGATATTAGCTTTTCTAACAACATGTATGTATGCCGAAGTAAAATAAAACATACATATATATATATATATATATATATATATATATATATATATATATATATATATATAGATACATACATACATACATACATACATACATACATATATACATACATACATACATGCATACATGGTGCTAGAAAAAACATATCTTGTATTGCCATCACTTGTTAATTCAATTCAGTATGCATGCATGTATCGCAAGGTGTGTGATAAGGCTGATGGATATTACAGTGGTATATGAAATCAACCCCCATGTTCAAATATATTCCGTTCTTTTAACGCACCAATGCGACTATGTGAAAAGTAGCAACTTTTGTTTTCTCAATAGCATGAAATCAATCTTTAAGAATATGTATAATTTTTCAGCATAGCCCTCGTACAAAAGTAGTCGTTTTTTTTTCAGGAAAAAAAAAACACCACCCCAAAAAAGACATTCAGCTGTCAAGTTGTGTAAGTCAATATAATAAAATATTTCAAAATTTTTGCGGATAATTGTATTATTATGATACCAGTTTAAATTTGTAAAATGTTCACAATTGATTTCTTAAAGTTTATCAATTCGATATGTGAGGTTTTCGTAGATATGCGAATATTGCTTAACCTAGCTCTGACTATTAAAACAAAATAATGAAAAAAGGACGGTGGAGAAGCGCGCATAGAGCGTTTTGTGTATTGTTACATCAATTCGTTCATAATGTTTAATTCAGCAACGGTCGATTGCATTTCTTAAAAAAATCGACTTTCGTTCAGCATTTAAAAATGTAACGACTGGTTTTATATAGGATTTTTTTAAAAATTTTAAGTTGTGTTTTTTAAAAAGATTGCTTCGAGCATTTTTACTTTTTTAAAATTGGTTTCGGAATGTATATATGTTGACATGAATGAGAAAATGCTGCCTAAAAACACATATAAATACACATATACAAATATATATGAATATACATATAAATATATACATTTATCTATTTAAATATACATACATATATAAATATATATGCACATATATATACACACATATATATATATACATATTTATATATATATATATATACATATATATAAATACATATATACATACATATATATATATAAATACATATATACATACATATATATAAATACATATATAAATACATATATATATATATATATAAATACATATATATAGAGATACATATATCTACATTCATATATACACATAAATATACATATATACATATTTAGGCAAACATTATTAAATAACACGGAGTGGTTTTGTTTGATGCGACTTTTTTTTTATTTTTTCAATTTTCCAAATTGTCCATCTAATGTTTCGGTCAAATTGATGTAAATATGATCCATGGGTTTCTTGTTCCATTCTTTTTTCTTTTTTGCAAGCACTTTCGATTAGAATCGTCAAATCATCTTTTGGCGGTATTAGTTTTAGTGTCTTTACAAATTATGAAATTACTGTTGTGCTCATTTTTTAATTATAACGGCAAGTGGTTTATTACTTGAAAAAGCGTCTGTAAAGTTGAAATGTACATGAGAGCGTGATGGCGTTCTACACATATGAGAGATTTAAAAGTTTGACTGTTAAAACCGTTAAGAAATTGATGACGTTAAAGACAGTGCATACAATTTAAACGAATAACTACCTAATGGCTAATAACTTGGTAATGTTAATTATTATGCTCCACACTTTAAAATGTTGCGACTAATTTCATAATTGACATTATTAATTGTGGGATGTTACGTACCAATGCGATATGTATATATACATATACATATACGTATATATATATATACATATATATACATATATATATACATATATATATATATACATATGTATGCATATATATACCCGTATATATATATACATACACATACATATATATATATACATATATATATATATATATATATACATACATATATATACATACATATATACATATATATACATATATATAACTACATATATATATAGATATATACATATATATATAGATATATATATACATATATATACATATATATATATATACATATATATACATATATACACACATATATATATATACATATATATACATATATATATACACATATATATACATATATATATATACATGTATATACATATATATAAATATATATACATATATATAAATATATATACATACATATATATACATATACATATATATACATACACATATATACATATATATACTTATATAAATACATATATATACATATCTATACATATATATATATACATATATATACATATATATACATATATATACATACATATATATACATATATATACATATCTATACATACATATATATATACATATATATATATATACATACATATATACATATATATACACACACATATATATATATATACATATATATACATATATATACATATATATTCATATATATATATATAGATATACACATATATATACATATTTATACATATATATACATACATGTATATATAGATATACATATATATATACATATATATATACATATATACATATATGTATACATATACATATATATATACATATACACATACATATATACATATATATACATATACACATAAATATATACATATATATATACATATACACATATATATATACATATATATACATATACACATACATATATATATATATACATATATATACATATATATACACATATGTATACACACATATATATATACATATATATATACATATATATATATATACACATATATATATACTCACATATATACACATATATATACCTACATATATACATACACACGTATATACACATATATACACGTATATACATACACATATATATACATATATAAATACACATATATATACACATATAGATACATATATATACATATACATACATACATATATACATATACATATATACATACACATACATATACATATATATATACCTATAGATATATATACACATATATATATATATATACATATACGTACATATATACATACATATATAAATACATATACACAAATATACATATGTATATACATATATATATATATATATATATATATATATATATATATATATATACATACATATGCATACATATATGTATACATTCTTTTATAACCTCGTCATTTAGGTTGTAATAAATAATAACTTGTAAATAAAATGGATGAACTATCAAAATAAACGTTTAACAGATTGATTAAAAATGAACACAGAATGAATTAATGAGTTTATTGGCCGCTGTATGTGAATTTAGATATGCACAGTCTGAGATCGTGATCTTTGTTTATCTTCTCTCTGGACAGGACTGCATTTCCACGCCGATCACTCTTAACTCCCGAATTGGTTTTAGGGGCGTAACTCGTTTTCGTTAGTTGTCCTAACATCCACCCGTTTTAGTATTTAACTGTATTGAGCGAACCTGGGGTCAACTTGGAGGTGCTTGACTATAGTGCGATTGCGCTTTGGCCAACTCGTGTGAGGTATTTGACAATTCTCACTTGTACTTGTCTGCATGGGAGGTGATGGAGATGGCAGTTCAAATGCGTCCATTAACAAATCAAACGAAATGGTTGTGCTGTTGTCCACTAAGTTGTCTACAGAGTATCTGAGACGCAACTGTTTTTTTTTTGTGCCGTGCCCAGAATTGACTCCCGACTTGAACATCATACAGAAATTGTCCATTTATTTTTCGGATGATGCCTGGTACCCAGTTTGGCCGGCCAGGTCTGTAATTCCGAGCAAACACTGGTGTGCCAACTGAAAAAAGCATTCGTTTTGTTTGGGCTTGGTTGTTGCCTTCGTGGCTGGGGACGTAAAGCGTCCAGTGTGGTACGGAGTTTTCGTCCTATGAGTGCCTCTGCTGGTGATAGACCATTCTTCACAGCCCCATTTAGTGTTATTCTATATGAAAGGATGAAAGCATGTAGTATCTCCTCTGTTGTTCTCTCCCCTCTTGCTTTTAGTAGTGCCCTTTTTAATGTGTCTACAAATCTTTCGGTTGTCCGTTGGATTGAGGATGATACGGTGGCGACCAAACGTGTGTTATGCAACACGATTTACAGAATAGTTGAAATGACTCACGCGTAAATTGTGTTTTGTTCTCTGAGACTTAAGTCTCGGGTAAGCCGTGTTGACTAAATAGCCGTCTAAGTACTGTTATTGTAGACTGGGTGTCAGTGTGTTGCATTGGAAACACTTCTGGCCATTTGGAATGGGCATCAACAACCATCAGGAAACTAAGGCCATTGATAGGGCCAACAAAATCTATGTGTATTCTGGACCATGGTCGCTATGGGTATCTCAAGCGGGAATCAACAATCTGAGGTGGATTCTTCTGCGCTTCAATACACTGGATACAACGTTTAACAGTATGGTCAATGTATGTGTCTATGTCAGGCCAATAGACCCACTGCGGGCTAGTGATTTCATTCGGTTAATGCCTGAATGGCCCGAATATAGTTGCTTAAGGACTGCTTGTCTGAGTTTAGTTGGAATAGTAACACGATCTGCAAACATCAAACAACCATCGATGACAGAAAGAGATCCACTGCGCCGTTTGAACTGTTGGAGGTCTCCCGTGAGGTTAGGAGGCCATGTATGGTGGAGAAATCTGTACACTTTTTGTATCGTTGGATCTTGCTGTGATTCTCGCTTTATATCATTCCTTGTCACTGGAATTGTCCGGGTACAATCTGTGAGCGTGCGTTGAAAATCGTCCTCGATGTTGATGGCAGCGATGAAAGGGTCGTCATCTGTAACTGATTGTGCACTAATGAGTCGTGACAAGGCATCAGCATGGCCGAATTCTGTTGTCCGGCGGTACTGTATAGCGAAATCGCACACCAGTAGAATGATTGCCCACCGTTGTAATCGGCTGGCTGAATATACCGGAATGTTGTTTTTTGAGCCCGATATTGATAGTATTGGCTTATGGTCTTTCAGAAGTGTAAAGTGACGCCCGAACAACATCTTATAAAATTTCTTCACAGCAAAATCAGTGCCAGTGCTTCTTTTTCCACTTGACTGTAATTGCGTTCAGCGGATGTCAGGGATCTGGCTGCATGCATGATTGCTTTCTCAGTTCCATCTGCGAATATATGCGAGATTATGGCTCCAACGCGATGATTTGATGCATCTGCTGCTACCACAATTTTCTTATTTGGATCAAAATGTGTGAGCAATAGGTCCGAGTTAATGAGTGCTTTTATTTTGTCAAATGATTTGTGACTGTCCTCGAGCCAGGACCATTTTGTGTCTTTTATCAACAGTTTGTTGAGCGGTGATTTGATTTGATGGAGTGAAGGCAAAAAACTGCCGTAGTAGCTCACCAGTCCCAGAAATGCGCGTAGACCGCTAACGTCCGTTGGGGGTGCTATATGTTGAATGGCTGCCACATTAGCAGGATCTGGACGATGACCCTGACAATCAAACATAAATCCCAAGTATTTAATGGAAGGTAAATAAAAATGGCACTTTTCAGGTCGAAGATGGAGACCAAAGTCTTGGATGCAGGTTAGGACCTTGCTGATCCGTTTTGTCAACTCCTGGTTGGATTGTCCAACAACAATGATGTCATCCAAGTATGCAGCTGTACCTTCCATGCCAGTGAGCATTGTGTCCATAATCTGTTGAAATATGGCAGGGGCTGTTTTTACCCCAAAAGGTAAACGAGTGAATTGGAATAATCCACGGTGTGTGTTTATAGTAAGCAGCTCCCTGGTGTTTCTGCCACTTCGACTTGCAAATAAGCCTCTGCGAGGTCCAATTTTGCAAAGCAGGTGCCACCATTAAGTACGGTGAAGAGATCATCGGGGATTGGGAATGGGTATTGATGATCCTCTAGTGCTGCGTTGAGCCCCGGTGAGAAATCAGCACACAACCGAATTGAACCATCGGCTTTCTTTACAACCACGATGGGTGCTTCCCACCGTGAATATGTTACTGGTATGATGACCTTTATTTCCTCAAGTCGTTTTAGTTCCTGGTCCACCAGGGGCAATGCACCGTATGGCACTGGGCGTTTGGGTCGAAAAACAAGCTTAGAAAATGGTTTCAGGAACAGTGTGGCCTCTGCCTGAGTGCAACGTCCCAATTTGTTTGTGAAGACTGGAGCAAATTGTTTTATGATGTGTTTGGTCTGGTCGATTATGCTGCTCTGAGGTGACGATCTAGACACCACCTCACATATCTGGTTGAGTGGAATGTCGAGAAAACCTAGTAACTCGATAAAATCAAATCCCAGCAAATTATGGCATGAGTTTGTTATGTATACGGTACCTGACACCGTTTTTTCTTTCATTTTGATGGTAGCGGGTAATTGACCCGTGATGTGAACACAATCTCCAGAAGCACTCTGTGCTACCTGACTTGTTGGTGTCAATGAAGGCTGGCCTATAGCTTCCCATATTTTTTGCGATATAATAGTTGTATCTGATGCTGTATCGATTTGCAGTTTAATAGGATGGCCATTCAATTGTACTGCAACATATTTTCGTTTGGATTTTTGGTTTGGGAGAAAAGTTGCTATCAGACTGTTTTTGTTCTGTGCTGCTGTCGTTGCCTGTTATGTGAGGTTTGCCTATTATGGGTTGGTTTTAGTCCTGGAGAGGGTGCAAAATCCCTCTTTATGTCCGAGTCGATTGCAGTTGCGACAGCGATGTGTCTTGAAGGTGCAGGTTCGTACAAAATGCCAGTTGCCACAATTCCAAGAAGCTGTTGGGGGCTGGACAGATTTTGAAGTCGGTGAGGTGGCCCGACGTTGTTTTTGGACTGTGTTTACCATGGATGATGATGCTTGTTGTACCATAGTTGAATCATGTTTTAGATTCACTAGACGCTGGCATTCCACGGCAACTTGTTGCAATGTTATGTCTGGATTTTGTTCTATTGTTGACAAAATCCGTGTGCGAATATCACACTCTTCCACCGATCTCAAACCACATACAAAAATCAAACATTTGAACTGAGCGTCTGTGATGGAAAAGATTTTAAAACGTTCACATTCTTTGTTTACAAGGCCTGCATACGTTGTAAAATCGGTCGAGGAAGATTTCGTTATGCTAAGGCAATTGAACCGCATATTGAATAATGAAATATGCTCACCGAAATTCTGAGTGAGGATTTCTACTGTGCTGCCGAAACTGCAGTCACGAGAATGATTTGGTTATATGTAATTTACATACCGATCATGTTCCGACCTCCAAAGCTTCCGTAGCAGAAGTCTTACCTGGCAGTCGTCAGCTTGATCCTTGAAATCCACTCGAAAAATGTCCTCGAACAGCGCAAACCATGTTTCGAACGTCGAATTTGCCATTGGGTCGTAATGAAATTCCGTTATTGTCCGCGAAATTGAATCTGTAGCCGTCCCAAGATTTGTTTCTGAAATCGACGATGTAGGCATGGAAAATCTCTCTGAAAATAATTCCATCAAACGTAATTGTTGTTGTAGTAATTGCTGAATTGTACATTCCATTTTTTTTTTGAAAAATGTAAATTGATCTTATCTAATCCTCCGTCGCCACTTTTATAACCTCGTAATTTCGGTTATGATCAATAATAACTTGTAAATAAAATAGATGAACTACCATGATAAACGTTTAATAGATTTATTAAAACTGAACAAAGAATACATTAATGAGTTAATTAGCGAATTGAGATATTAACAGTCTGAAATCGTGATCTTTGTTTATCTTCTCCCTGGACAGGACTCAATTTCCAAGGGGGATCACTCTTAACTCCCGAATTGGTTACAGGGGCCGTAACTCGTTTTCGTTAGTTGTCCTAACACATAGGTATATATACACACATATATATATAAACAATATATATACACATATATATATACATACATATATATACATACACATGTATGTTTGTGACGTGGGAAATAAATATCCCATTGACGAACTTTTGACATTTAATGGGTAAGTCAGAATAAGAAAAAATAAATAACAAGTAGAATGCTAGATATAAAGACTTTTATAAAAAGAAAAAAAGTGTAATTAATTACTCAAGAGGATAGAATTAATTCCTTTAATAATTATTATCGAACACAGTATTTATGAACTTTTAACACTTTCTTGAAGACTTTTTTCTATTTATTATTTTTACGTTAATTTTGATACAGAATCGATTAAATCACCAATTCCATGTGGCATTGCTGCCTTCACTTCTGTAATGACTCGTTTTTATTCTTTCATATATAAGTAGTAGTATTCTTTACATCTTCACTATCAGAAGTGCATGCTAATCAAGAACAGGCATCATTCTTTTTTCATGGCCTATTTCTGTGTAAGTTACGCTGTGTGGAATGGAGCAAATCTCATGCTGCAAGATTAATATTCCTCAAACTTTTCTTCAATGTATGGGATAAAACAATCATCTATGACATTATGGTCAATAAACGTATTTATCATTCTTTTCAAGAAGCAGTTTTTCTTGACACCGGTGGCAAACATATCTCATCCAAATTACAGTAAGAGAATTTAACGCGTCTTCGCGTATTTGGCACTATACCTCTCGTATAACTTTCTCGATACATACGGACTACAATCACCGAAAGAAATACAGAATATTTAGTCATTACTAAATATGTCAAGCTACTATTAGTCAAGAGACTCATTTTGCTCATCTGTTACCCATATTGAACTCTTTCAATTCTCTTTAAGTCTAAGTAGTGACTTTGAAATTGCTATCCTGATGCGATATCCGAGATAACGAAGTATCCAGATTGTGTGGAACGAGAAACAGCAACAGCAACAGCATTATAATTTGAGATAGCAGACACAGAACATCCCACTTAGACAGCTACCTACTTTTGGGGTCGTTCTTGATTTTTACAACGCATGTGATTTTTACAAGGCATGTACCTTCGACATAGCTTTTAACTTAGATAATTCATGATAGTTAAAAAAAATGTTACACGTCAAAGGATGTAGTTTAAGACGTGTTCGAACGTTTTAGTCAACGATGTAAACATTATCGACAAACAAGACTCGTAGGTATAGTGTAGTTTAAACCCAGTTTTTATTACTCATCGAAAAAGTTAAGAACTAAAAATAAAATTTAAAAAACATTGTCTCAGCAAAATGTGAATGCACAAATGATGACGAGGCAGGAGACGAGCAGTTTAATAAATCTAAAGGGTCGCCGTGAGTTAATCATTTGCAGAATAGAAAATATTAGGAGACAGGAGATACGTAAATTACAGGCGGTTAAAATGGAGATTTACACGTGGTGGGAAAGTGTGAATAATGTTCGCTAAGATAAAAGAAATGTACAAAGGAAATGATATTCATGCCATTTAATTCTATTTTGAAAGAGAAGAAAGGTATCGTTTCTTACTGGAGATGCCTAAAATTTCAGGATATTTAAGTGGATAGAAATTCTTCCATGAACGTCCGTAACTAAGCAGGTAGGAGATAAGGGGCAGAACACCGGAAAGCCGCTCGGCCGGTGTTGAGGCTAAAAACTCCCTTACAAGAAGGAGGGCCGAGAAAGGGAGATCAATCTAAGGGACCTATTTTAAGCTAGACAGAACACTCCTCGCCTGGCGTCTTCGATGTCATGAAATTGCACTGATCCTTGACACAAAGAACGGGTCTGATGAGTCGGTGCAAAAAGGAGATGGAAGCCGCTAGAACGAGCAGGAGCAGCTGAAAGGTGCAGGGAGGGGATGCGCTGGAAGGATGTGAGGACAGGAGTCACTAGAAGGAATAGGAACAGGAGCTGCTGGAGTGAGCAGGGGAGACACGCCGGAGCAAGATTAACTGGAAGGAATAGGAACAGGAGCTGCTGGAACGAGCGTTAGAGGCAGGCTGGAGCAGGTGCTGCGTGGAGTGAGCTGAGGAGGCAGGCTGGATCAGGGTTTGTGGTGCCGTCCTTTCGCGTTGGTGTTGCTGTAGATACTGTTTGACAGCTGACCGTATTATGTTCTTTAGTGAATTCGGAGGCGAATGGTTTCTTGACAGCTATAGCCGTGATGGCTGGAGATGCATTCCATCTAAGGAGTGATTGTCTTTGTTCCTGTTTATCTTGATCGTTATTGACAGGATTAACCTCAAGTTTTGGTTGTGGTTCTGGTGGTGGCCTGTCTACACCAACGAATTTACAATACTGTTCAGTCCTCTCAACAATACTCTGGATCATGTCGTCTTTAGCTGTGCTCTTAGTTGCGGTCGTCTTTGATAAGGCTAACCTGGCTATTAGGTCGTTTTTTAAAGCGGTGTTTGTTTTTGACCGAACAAAACATGTCGCCTGAGGTGAAGATGTATCAGATGTAATCTTAGAGACGCTTGATTTAGCAGGTGAGACGGAAGATGATGGTGAGCCTTCATCCACAATTTTTGACTTATCCACAATTTTTGACTTATCATTGATGAGGGTTGAGTTTTTTGTTGCGTCACACGTTTCTTGGGTGTAGGAGTAATAACAGATTTTACTCTTGCCACACATTTTGAAATCTCATTTTTAGATTGTTGCTCAGCTCTTGCGTGCATCGATTTGGTTTGCAGTGGTGTACTTGTCAAGATGGGTTGAATGACTGCTAAGGCGAGAGAATTTAAAGGTTGCTTGAAAAGAAAACTATTTGTAGTAGGTGATGCAGATGATTTAGAAAAAGGCGGAAATCCGTAGTGAGATCCAGGTGGAGGAGCTGCTTCGGTGGCTTGAACATATCGAAAAGTGTCGGCGATATGTATGAAGTTGGGCGAGGCCTTGGTTATTGACAACCAAGTGGAGTGCTTCCCAAAATGTAGGGATCCGAACGACATGTTCGAAGAAGATGTGGTTAATGTAGAAACTTGCAGACAGACATTCGTGTTGACCATGTCGTAACCGACTGTCTATGGGTAGCCCTAGAATCCCGGTAAGGGAAATGCAGGACTATTAAGCCAAGTGGTTCTCAGGAAATGGGATGCGGGTACAGAGCGGCTGCGAAGATGAGGATGGTTTTGATCGGTGTGTACGTATTTCAACTGTTTAGGATGAGAAGGTCTACGTATACGCAACACACGCTCGCTGAGGTACATGTAGAAACGTTTTGTTTCGATTTGAATGTACCCTAAGACTACCTTACTGTCCGTGTACAAGGTAGTGGAGTGAACCTGCAAGTTCATCTCAAAAGAGATTTGTTCTCTTGCCAGGAGTGCAGCACAAAGCTCCGATTTGTGGACGGAATGTTCGGGTCTTGGGGTAAGTTTCGCTTTCCCCGTGATGAAGCTGATTTGACAATTTGCTTCGTTGTCGGTGACTTTGATGTACGCTACTGCGGCAATGACTTTGGTGGGGCCATTGTTGAAGTATTAAAAACATATCAGAAAGTTGGTGTGTTCGTCTTTCGCGGGGAAACAGTATAACGTCTGTTCGGTGTTCGCGGTAACGGTGGTGACTACTTTAAGGAAACCGGTGAGAACTCCGACCAAATTGTTGTTTAGATCTGGATTGTATAAAGCGATCCAACTGTTGTTTTTGTCCCTCTCAGCTCCCAGTTCCATTATGCTCGAAAAAGCGATATCCTCGAAGGAAGGCGCTGCCTTGTCGTCGTCCTCCTCGATGTGTTAAAGCACGTTTTTTTAGGGGTTTCTGTCACATAACTGTGTACGCTGTGAAACCACTTCAGTTGCTGTTAAGAGGTCATCCTCCCCACCGTGCTTGGGGGAGGATCTCGCGTGTACAGTTCAAGCTAGTGGCGGTCTAGTCGTCTCCCGTTGGGGTCGACTTGCCAATGCAGCTGGCATACAGCCGAGTTTTGTTGAGTGGCTATGGCCGGACCGTTTGTTGTACTTGTTGGCGGCTTCCCTAAAAACCTTTGCTTCGGCCACGGCAGCGGCCAATTCTCTTTCGAGCTGTAATCTTTCCAACTTCCCCTTTATTTCCAGTTCCCAGTCAACGCAGGCTAGACGTGTCTTGGCTGCTTCAGCCCTTGCCCGGGCTATAGATTCATCACTTGTAGACGTCCTGCTCGAGGAACGAAAAACGAAGAGCTAGAAACCAAAGCTGAAAAAGTAGTTGGAAAAGGACGAACTGTATGGGAACTACTGTTGTTGAAGTAGCGTCCGTAGTTCAGATGGATTCTTCCTTTGGCTTTTCTTCATGGAATGACCGTAAGTCTGCACTTCTGGCGGTTGGTGTAGAACGGGTATTCAAGTCATTACGAGCCCCTCCGTTTCTATTATGCTGGAGTCCGACCATTGGGAGATATTTCCGTTTTTACTACGCTGGAGTCCGACCATTGGGAAGCATCTCCGTTATCATTATCCCACAATCCTACCGTTGGGAGGATCTCCGTTTTTACTGTGCTGTCTTAGGGCTACTTGTAAGAGTCGAACAGCTAGCCTAAACTCTTATCGACAAACAAGACTCTGAGGCAAAGTGTAGTTTAAACTCAGGTGTTATTACTCGTCGAAAAAAGTAAAAACGGTGATGCCTAAAATATCGAGATATTTAAGTGGATATAAACTCTTCCATGAAAGTACGTCACTAAACAGCTAGGAGATTGTGGATATAACACCGGAAACCCGCTCGCCCGGTGTCGAGGCTAAAACATCCCTTACAAGAAGGAGGGTCGAGAAAGGGAGATACATCTAAATTGCTTATTCTAGGCTAGACAGAACAGTTAACATCGCAGATTATAGAATCGGGTACTTTGAGTTCCAATTCTATCGGATATTTTCACAAAAGTGTCAATATTATTAGAAAACTTTGCACTCATACTTTTCTCTAGCTTTGGATAAAATAGCAACATGTGTTCAATAAATTGTATATAATGAATTATTACAACTATTGTGCTTGGGCATTAAACGAACTGCATAAAGCATGTGTTTTGCTCAGAAAGACTACGAAATAAAGACTGTGACACACATTGCATAGCTAAACATGCCTTTGTATTTCGTTGTTTTAACAAAGAAAAAGGGAAGAGAGAGAGAGAGAAAGATAGAAATTAAACCATGAAGGAAGAGAAAGAAAGATAGAAATAGAGAAAGCGAAAAAATGAAAAGCTCCTGTTGTATTTGCATGTTTATTGACCAGTAGCGTTACTCCTAAAATAATTTTGCCTATGTTTTATTTAACCAGTTTAGATGTAACCAAATTCCCTTTGTTTAATGTTTTAAAACTATACATTTAATGAAAAAACTGTCAAAATATATTCTTCAATATCTTTATTTGTCTGGTTGATAATCGTGAGAGCCCAATTTTAGTTATCTCATAACAAAAACAAAGCAACACTTAGTAATTAGGTGTTCTCATGGCGGAACTATATCGATGTTATTCCACGAAAACGCCGTTTTGCTCCAAACGTCTCAAAGTATTAGTCAGAACAACAGAGGTACCCAGCATATTCTGACGGGTTTTTCTATTAACTGTGATACTGTGATATTCAGACAAGTATAATTTGACAGAACATCTTGACTCCAAACTTGACCATATCCGAATTATTAAACTTGCTAGAGAGGAGCTCATGTAGAATGTCAGGGGTCGCTATTATCTGGGTTCGAATATAGTCAGAAGTTTTGGAAGGAGTCAAAATCGAAATGGGACTCGGAGTCAGAGATGGATATTTTGGTATTCTATGAGTCAGAGTCGGAATTTTCGGAATCCTAGGATTCGTAGTTGGACTTGAAGTCGGCCCTTATTTCTTTCGACTTCGCAATAGTCGTTATTATCATTCTCTAGATTAATATCTCACGGGAATTGTAAGCATTGTTCATAATACTATTTTATCATAGTTGGAGAGAATGGATATACACTAGTTCCATTCACACTTATTTATTTATGCAATATCGACTCATGGTAGTATTGTCCATTGAAGATTAATGAAACTTTTGCATCTTAAAAAATGATCAACGTGAGATTCTTGATTGGCCTTTGTAGTACCGTTGTGATCTCTTAACTAGTCATAGCCGAGTTAAAATTCAATTGGATCTATTGTGGTCATTTGGCCATCGACCTATTTAGCATGATGGTTAGAGTGTTCCCTAATGTGCCAGCAGATATGGGTTCGATCCTCGATCGAGTCATAGCAAAGGCTAACAGAATAGTACATGATGCCTCCTTACTAAACACTCAACATTATACAGTGAGGGGCAAGAGTAAGTAAATCAAACCAAAGGAAAAGATTGGCACCCTCTCATACGTCTAAATGTAGTTGCAAATGAAAAGGGAGCCTTCGGGTTGCCCTCGACTATGGTCGACTAGTTTACTTTACTTACTTAATATACTACTACTATTGGAAAAGGCATGCATCTGTCATTCCACCTCGAGCTCATGGTAAAACAACTTCTGTTCAATTAATCATATACAAAGAACCGTTTAGCAGATATAGTGTGCTTTTGCATTAAAATATCGAAAATGCGTCGATATGCCATTACACTTAAAATCTAGATTTACCCATTTTTTATAAATTACAACTGAAAATTCAGTATTTTCTACGCCATTTAATCAGTTTCTACCTTGTGCCAGACTTTGTGAGAGTGAAAATAGCTCTTTGGGAGGTGGCAGTGTTCGATGGATAACATCAGCGAAACGCGAATTTGTCTTTCGGCGTGGATGACGGAAGTTGTAGCAGCCGTCGTCGTAGCACCGGCTGCGTCGCTAAGGACCCTGGTGGCAGCCCGGCGGCGGGTGGATGGCAATGATAGGTCGGAGGCGGATTTTCCTAAAAGCCGCCAAGAGCTTGGCCGCCCCCTTAGCGCCCTGGCGGTCGTCGAAGCCACATGACACACATAGAGCCACGACAGTGGTGTGTATGCCAGCTGTCGATAGCGGAAAGCGATGGGATAGGACTGAGAGGGCGATGGGCGCTATCGATCGCTTTTACGTCTCCCTCTCCGATCCACACCGAACCTTCTCCGCCGACAGTCGTTGGCGTCCCAATAACGCGTCGACACAGACAATCGAACAAACCGATCAATAATAGCACGTGTTTCGTTGGAAGCGAAGGCGGTGGCGACGGCGTGCACCGTTTAATGACTGCGCGGGGTGGGAGAATACGTTCGGATAGGGATGAGGTCGGGTAGGGGACCAGTAGATCTATAAACGGGTCAATGCGTCATTTGTATACGTGGGCCTACTTGAATTTCTTTTTTTATTTTATTTATTTTATCTAAATTATTTTATAATCCAGTCCCGCAGCCGACACCCCTCGTCCAAATAAAATAGTAAACTTTAGGTCAGCACAAACACGGCATTCCCTGATGTCTGCAGCTTGATTAGACTATCAAATTATGTGTTTTTGTGAAACTCCCAAAAGAATGACTATTATATTTTAAGCAAGTAACAAATAAGACGACTTTTAGCCAACCTTAACTCTAACATAACACATCAGTCCAATAAATGGGCAACATTTACGCTATATCATGATGTTGATTGCAATTTCTTATTTCCAAGACCGGGATTCGAAACCTCGGACACTAGACTACTACGAACCGTGACCTCTAGTATTGAATGTGTGAATGTCGTCCAGACAAGGCATGAAGCCACTTGATGTAAAGAGCTAAACAAAAGTCTTATCCAAGGTGAAAAAAACAAGCCAACTATATGTTTTAGATGGATAGGTTCCAGCCCCAAATCAACAATTCTTCCCCCTTTGTCAAAAACATCGCGCATTGGATGTAAGGACTAAAGGACAAAATAAGTGAAGCGAGAGTTATAAGGCTGCTGAAAGTAAACCGAACGTCCACTTTCTACTCTCATAAGCTAACGAACCCGCTATGGAGTATGGTAGAAATGCTATCGTTTAAATGAATTTATTTATTTGTTTTAAAATGTTATGATACTGGTAACCGATAGGAGATGAAAATTTCAATAAACCTGTATACTGAATAGAAACGATTGTTTCCTCCACCGGTTTTCTGACCCATATAGAAGAGTTATATAATATATATATATATATATATAACACAATTTGTTTAAAAGCAACCAATAAAGTGCTCGATAAGAATTCTTGCGAGAGCTGCTATGAATTATTTTATTTAAAAACTGTACATTTCAGTTTCTGTTAGGCGAACTTTTTCATTGTTACAGACAGGCGGTTTCTGGGTCAGACTCCGCCATTTCGAGCGTTCCAAATTTTCAGCACCTCAGAAAACGAAGAATAAAAGTAAAGGAATTAAATAACGTGGAAAAACATTCACCGGCTATACGCGAGCGATTTCTTGTTTTTAATTTTCTTTTATGCTAAAAAGTTTTGTCTTTACGAGGCACCACCTAGATCGATCATTTTTTCTGGTGTTGGTGTGTTGTGTTTAATTTAAACTTAATATTATTTATTAAATATGTCATTGATTTGTATGCTTATATGTATTTGGATTTAGAGGTATTAGCTTACAATTAAAATAATATATTCATGTTTTAAACGACTGCAAGGTTTTAATTTGTATTTCATAGCGTCGAATATTCTATGTATCTATGTGGGTGTCTGTTATAAATTGTATATTCTATGTATATTTATGCAATTAAGGGGGTCATATATCTTTTAAATTTATCTTTGAAGGGTGTTAATATCTGTGTTTAAAGAGGGTTATAATATATTTATTTTATTTCTTTATAAGGCTGAAGCGAGAATGCGAAGTGTATCACGGGTGACAAATAACGACGTTTATGTTTGAGTTTAAAAAGGGCTTATTATGTACTTAATTAAAATTATTTGAACATATAAGCCGACAGATCCGTCGTTATTTGTCACCAGTTTTAGGTGACAAATAACGACGGATCTGTCGGCTTATATGTTCAAATAATTTTAATTAAGTACATAATAAGCCCTTTTAAACTCAAACATAAACATCCTTCAGAGATAAATGAAAAATATATATGAACTCTTTACTAATACTAATATAACTTGAATATACAATGAATAACAGACAGCCAGATGGATACATAGCATATCTGACTTCAAGAAATACAAAATCAAACCGTGCGCCAGTATAACACATGAATAAAAAAAATACCCCTAAAACGAAATACACATAATAAACATTTAAATCAATGACCACCGTAATAAATAATATTAAAGTAAAATGAAATAACACAATTAAGTAACAATCTAAATTTGAAACGTTTTACCTAATAATAAAACAGAACAACACTATGAACTCAATTTAAGCAAAACACGTCTACTATATATATATATATATATATATATATATATATATATATATATATATATATACATATATATATATATATATATATACATATATATATATATGTTCACTTGTTCATTTAAGGAAAACTCTTCTTATTATCGAACTCGACGATTGACTACACGACCACAACTCTACCCCGCTGCCTATAAGGCACAAATTCAAGCTAACCACAACAAAACACTACACTCGCGATTAAGTAAACATTTCTAACCTCCAGGACTAAATTCATACACTACAATTATTGTACACGACGTTTACATATTATATACATGAAAAGAAACTACCTAACATTAATATAATAGCAGTAAATATCTGCATTTAAACGTTTTCATCAATTAAAAAAGTGAAAATCGATAAATATATAAGTACATAATATATAACAGATTAAATTAAACTTTATTTATTTTATAGGTTAAACTAAACCTTATCTCCTCCACAATATAAACAAAACTGACAAAATAAAAAATAAAAAATAATAAAACAACAAATTAAAAAAAACAATAAATATACAAATACATAAATAATAGGTTAAACTAAACCTTATCTCCACAATAAAAACAAAACTGACAAAATAAATAAATTTAAAAAAAACAATAGATATACAAATACGTAAATTAATAACAGTCGATTACACTTATTTTTTCTCCCGTCAGACCTTTAGACAAAATAATAATACAACCCCTGAAATAAAAAAATCCCCACAAATATAGCACTAAAAACAATACTCCTGAAGACGATTTCGAAGATCGAAAGCGATCGAGGTGGACAAAAAAGAACTTTCGAATACATGCAATATGTTTAACACACGAAGCCCTAAACTAGCTCGCCGAGTATAGACAACAATTTGGAAAATAACGAAAAGAGAAACTTCCGTTGTCCTTAATCATACATCTATTGATAACGATTTCCTGGATTATATATATATATATATATATATATATATATATATATATATATATATATATATGGTACATTTATTATATTAGTTTTGTAGATGTTAATCCGTTTAAACTCCAGTGTTTATAAAACGTGCTCAATAACAGGTAGAGCTGTTCTTTAGTATAATTTATTATTCATACAAACATTATTGATTACATATGTGCATATATGTTTCGGTTGTACTCTTCATAAATAATCAACCTCTTCAGACCAACACAAGGAATTAATTTTGTATTATACTTTATATGATTCCAAAAGAGTCTTCTTCAGCGATCCTTATAACATCACAAACAGAAGTCAAGGAAGAAAACCATGACATTTTATGATTGTTAAAACTACCTATAATAACAGTTTTATAGGATATAGACCCCCTTAGTATATACTTTTATGCCACGTCATTTATACTACTACTACTACTACTACTACTACTACTACTAACAATAATAACAATTCACAACCCTACATGATATGCTATACATAGTTCGGAAGATCCTGAAGTATTACAATTTATTTAACCATTCGTTATGGAACGTTACTTGAAAGCCGATCGTCTAGACCTTGATACGACCGACTCGGAATCTACTGACAAATGGCGGCATTGGAGAAAAATGTTCGAAGGATTTCTTACAGCTCTACAGTTATCTTCAAACGCGGCTTTAACAGGTACTGAGAAATATACCCTTCTTTTACATCATGTCTCCACTGCTATTTAAATTTATCTGAATGTGAAAATTATGAAACTGCGGTGGACATTTTAGAAGCCATGTTTGTCAAGAAAACAATACTATTTTTGCTAGACATTTACTTGCTATCCGGCGTCAACAACCAGAAGAAAGCCTTGAACAATACCTTCAGATTCTAAAGACGTCAAGTCGCGAGTGTGAATTTACAGCCTTAACTGCGAACCAAGCGAGAGATGTTTTTATCAGGGACACATTTATTAATGGAATACAGTCCAACCAAATAAGACAAAGACTACTAGAGAATAAAGACCTAGACTTGCCAACAGCTTATGAACAAGCTATAACGTTGGACATGGCACAGAAGCAGTCTGTCTTCTATTTACAACCCGATATTTGGGAGCTGCTATCGTAGCCCCTCCTCTGCATGTTCAAAATTCTTCCATTGTTCAAGATGCTGCCACCCCCCTTTCTAAGGATCACGAACAACTTATCACTGCCGCCTCAGCTGGATCCACATGCTACTTTTGTGGTCTTCGTATACATGCTCGTTCGTCCTGCCCGGCTCGAGATGTTAGATGCCACAAGTGTGATAAGCAGGGACATTTTTCGAAAGTTTGCCAGTCAGCTTCTCAAAAAAAACGTTCGGCTACTCTTGCTACTGTAGCACCAATTACAATATCAGCTGCATTCCCCGGCTGCCTCTCAAAAACAATCGTGAGGGCAAAAATCAATGGATTGACTATTCATGCGCTTATTGATACAGGCAGTTCCGAAAGTTTTATTAATGCCAGTATTGTAAAAGCGTATAAATGGGAAATATTTCCTTGTTCCAACCAAATATCAATGGCAAATTCATCTTTATCGTCCCATGTTATTGGATATTGCATGGTTAACCTGAAACTAAAAGGAAACTCCTATCAAGGGATCAAATTATCAGTAATGAAAAACCTCTGCTGCGAAGTGATTTTGGGTCACAATTTTCTAAAACAACATTCATGCGTTGAAATTCCTTTTGGTGGGGCCAAGCCGGTCCTAAGCGTATGTGGACTAGCAGCTGTCAAAGTGCGGCACCCGTCACTTTTTACAAACTTAACTCCAGCAGAAAAAAGAACATATCCATAGAATGGATTGACTACAAAGAAAAGAAAAGACAACATTCTTAAATCATGGATAGTTGAATGCTTACAAATGTACAAGATACCTGACAGTTTTATTAATCTCCTTTTGAGAGCAATGACATCATGGAGACTAGAACTGCCAGTTGGAGGACACCACCTGACTGAGATAAAAATACAGAGAGGCATTTTCCAAGGAGACTATCACCACTACTGTCTATAATAGCCATGATGCCATTCAAGTACATACTCCGAAAATGTGATGCCGGATATAAATTGACACCGGAAAAAAATTAACAACCCTATGTACATGGACGACCTGAAACTATTTGTAAAAAAAGGAAGTGGAAAAGCTGATGAATACGAACAGAATCGTCAGCTAGGACATTCAAATAGAAGTTGGAATTTTTTTAAAATGTGCATTGCTCGAGATGTAAAAAAGAAAAGGGGAGAGATATGAGGGCATGAAAATGCCCAATAACGAGGAGATGTAAGCACTAGCCGAACAGAATAGCTATAAATATTTGGGAGTTTTGGAAGCAGAAATCATCAGATCTACAGAAAGAAAAGATAAGTTTTAAAAAAATATTTCAGAAGAACAATAACACTCTTAGAAACAAAATTATATCGCAAAACCCCGTAAAACGAATAAACACTCGGCCATTCATAAGCTGGGCTAAAAGAAGAACTCAGGCACCTTGACCAGAAGACTAGAAAATGTATGGCCATGCACAAGGCACTACACCAAAAAGACAATACGAATAGACTAAACGTGAAAAGAAATGAAGATTGAAGAGGACTGGTAAGTATAGAAGACTGTGTGGAAGACACAAGAAAAGAACTGGAAGAAATACATAAAACAAAAGGCCAATCACCGCAGCAGGAAACATCGTCCCAATAAACAACAAGTACAAAATGTTTGAAATGGATGGTGGTGGCGGCAGCCGGCTTAGAACCTGCGTCCGCTTGAACAAAAAATCGAAAAATTGTTTTTTTTATTCTTTAATTATATATATATATATATATTTATAAGAAATTGGGTTGTATCATGACAACATAACATATAGTACGCTACTCTTCACCTAAACGGATATGGTAATCCTTTGAGGAAAGTATCATGAGCACAAAAGAGATGCGACACTAGCCCCTCTTGAAAAATAAACATAACATCTCTAGGATGACTGTAACATTACGAACATATACTATATCACCCCTCCCCCGGAGAAATGGAGGTAATACCTGTAAGGATAGTGTCATGACAACAGAACAGTATCCCCTGAATTGATCATTAAAAGATAGTACATTAGTTTGAAATAGTTTAGTAAACTAAATTGAGCATAAAAAGATAGTACACTAGTACAACTAATATATTTAATTGTATAATGTCGGTTTGAGACAGACATATACCAAATTGTAATTAGTAATAAATAAGCAACACTTCTGTGAATATTTAAATAAACAAATTAAATTTTTAAATTATGTCAAAGTTTACCCGGGCAACGCATGCATTTTATTGTATTATTAACAACTTTCTTTTTAGCGTGGGAACTTTTTATAAAATACTTAAATGTTTCTTTTTTAATTTATTTTAGAAATTACTGATGCAAATCAATTTTACTTTCACAAGTAATTATTGTTTTTATTCTCGGGATTTCAGATTAAAAAATGATTTGTGTGAACAAAAACGTTTCAAACGCCACGCCCAAATTGGCGGCATTTGGGAAATTATTCAATGCAAGTGATATGCCACACCCTAATTATGTATACAATTTATTTTCAAACATTTTGAAACAAGTGTTTTGAATACAAGTTAATCGATATTTTCATTATTTCGTGCAATTTTGACAGCATTTGAGATTTGTATAAATAAAATCTATTTATGAAACGATCTGATCAAATATCGCGTGTGTGTCTGCGTGTGTAATCTTGTTTTGTAAATCGTTGAAAACTAACATTGATCAATCGATTTATTAATTAAAAATTTATTAAAAAAAAAAGAAAAATGCAATGAATACATTTAAGTTTTAAAATTTGGGAAAAACTAACATGCACTTCTGGCTATGAGAGTAAAAAGACTCCCGGGCAACGCCCGTAAGGTACAGATAATGATATATAAATAGTACATTATGTGCAAACAAAAATCCCGACGACCAAAGTATTGGCGATAGTTTTGTTCTAATTTCGGCAATGTTACCATATGGGAACATGCTCTTATCTTAAGAACTGCTTATAATAAAAAGAACATATTTCTTCAAAAAAAGAGACACAAACAAATAGTTTACTTTATAGTAATATTTTTTCTTCATAGAATATATTGAAGTCGTGTAAGTAATACCATATCGCTAGCAAATTACTTGGAAGGCGACATCTATATCCAATGTTAACAAATTCTGTTAGCGACGCATGAAATCTATTCGGGTATATAGGGAGAATCATCCCATTATGTAATAAGATTGTAATAGAATAGTACTACTCAATATCTAGACAAGATGAGGTTTAAAGCATACTAGATCCATACTAGAATTGTCCTCATGGAGTCATGAGCTTCAGTTCGAATATCTTATGTAATCCATCACGGTTCAAATCGTACACTAGACAATTGTTTTTTGCAACAGCACTCCAGTCCAAGCCAATATTGATCATCATCATAAACCTGAATGATAAACATTTCATTACGATTTAAAGTAAAAGAAAACTATTTCTTTTGAACTGACGTAAATAACAGAAAGGTTTGAGAAATCCGTCGATAATAGGTACTTCAGTTAATATATATATATATATATATATATATATATATATATATATATATATATATATATATATAATGTATTTTTATATAATTAGTTTTTTGGTGATTGTAGCGTTCATTGTTATTTTGCTTACTATTATTTCGTTTGTCTCACTTCCTAAGTGATTAAGATGCAGATAATTGCATTATTAGTCGCCCTTAACTTCATAGGACATATTTTTCGTTAATATATATATATATATTTATTTATTTTATACGTACATAAAAGTAATCCATGGACAGGTGTTACTGCCTTACAGACGTCATCAGCATGGCTAACTTACACAGAGATCGAACCTTCGATATTGATGTCTATAGTCCAGCGTACTACCACTGGCCAAAGACGCTCTGTCTAGAAATATGTACGATTTTTATCACCTAAATATTTAATGTATTTTCATGTAATTATTTTTCTTGTGTGAGTGTAGCGTTCGTTGTTATTTTGCTTATTATTATTTCGATTGTCTCAATTCCTAAGTGATTAAGATGCAGAAAATTGCATTATTAGTCGCCCTTAACTTCATAGGACGTATTTTCGTATATATATTTTTATTTATTTATTTTATACGTACATAAAAGTAATCCATGGAAACCTGGACGGCTAGTCTCTTGTCTAGCTCTGTTACTCTCTTTGTATCTCTCCATGTCTCTCTGCTCTCTCTCCCCCTCAATTATATTATATATATATATATATATATATATATATATATATATATATATATATATATATATATATATATATATATATATGAGAGAGAGAAGGTGCGATAGTTAGACACATAGGCAGGCAGAAAGATAGATAGATGGAGAGCGAATAGTACATGTAATACGAATAATCCAGATTAATTACTGGTTTTTACATCTCTTATAATCCGATTATAATCCGGACTGGATTAGGAAAGAGCACTTAAGTAAACTGGATGATCGCGTCTCAAAGATTAGGTTCTGTGACACGCACAGTATTAGCTTTGTCAACTTTCCGTTTTAATAGTTTTCAAGTGTGAGTACGTAGCTGCGAAAAGAACAACTATCGAATGTTGAGAAAAGTCTAAATTCCTCGTTGTAGACAACATTTAACACATTTATGAAAACAACAAAAGGCAAACGAAAACTGGGAAAATGTCCAGAATTTGAGTACTGAATTATATAAATACCAGAGAAAGGGGGAGAGTAGTTCATACCTTTCTACAACAGTATTACTAAAGGTTGACTCAACAGCATCGATGGAATTGCATTTCAATACGTAATCTGAATCCACGACCAGCGCGAAAAATTATTACTCGACTTCTACTTGCATACAAGTGATTTGCAACGGAGATGATGTAGTGACTTTTGTATTCGTTATGAAGAGTTCAAATTCAATCGTATGTATTGTGGTTATTTACGTTGAGAAATCAATCTAGTCCGAGAATTACCAGATCCCCCCCCCCGGAACTGGTAAAATACTAAATTGTGTTATATTAACATATCCGATCCTTCAGTCTCATTTTCCTCGGTCTGTTATCGTTTTAGTAATATTTCTGTTTCACTATATTAAAGGACAGTGCAATTTTTGTTAAAATAGATAAACAAACGCATCACTACTTTTACCATCATGACATTTTTAACTGTTTAATACGTAGATATAAATGAAAAAGGCGGATATACGAAAATAATACAATGAAATTAACTCCTGGCGAGATTTTCTAACATTTCGTCATTATTATATATTAACAGGTCCACCGGATGTTTTCAGAGTCTTAATTCCCGTAAATTATGTAGATTACATACAAAAATAAAATAAAAAATAAAACTAAGCAATCTGCTTACTATTGTAATTCGAAATGTCAAAGTTCATTTTGGAACAAAATCAGAGTAAAAATAATAATCCGCCTCGGGTTCGTACTAACTATTTAGAACGAGGCAATTATATTAAATATATACACAAATAACATACAACCTTCTTTCTTTTGTCCTTCCTTACCTATTTATCTTTATTTTCTCCACCCAGCTCTCTTTCTCTTGACAGTCGAATGCGTGTTACTTTTAATTAACAAGTAAAGGCTAATATAATTTCATACTCTAGGTACTTAATTCCCCTGATGATCTGCCAAGCAAGGACGCGCTTGGTAGTGAAACACGTGTAGGAAAAACTCTTTAATTTGGATATATATGATAAATAAATAAGCTTTGAAAGAAAAAGTATTTTGTGGTGATTAATGATCTCCTGAACGGAATGGTTTGGTAAGCCTTCAAAAAATCACATATAAATGCTCTGTACCCCGTAATGTGTGTGTGGGGGGGTTAGTGTTTCCTTAAAGTTTCTTGTCAAAATTGTTGTGGCCTTGCAGGCCGGTAATAATTAAGACAACCACAGTGAACTAATTAACAAAGGTTTATTTATTGTGTCTAGATAAGTCAATTTATTCCTGAAATAGGTAGATCAGCTTACCTCATAACACCCTAATGTTAAGCCTTTTCTCCGTAAAAAGTCAATATCTTATTCTCTTTGGGTTGAGTTCCATGAAGTCGTTATTTTTTTCTTTTTCTTTTTGACGTTCACAATTGAGAAATTACTTGTGGGGTTGTTGACTCGATCGTGTCAAACAAGAACTTCATTAATTCTTCTGTAGTGTTGTCTTTTACAGCATCGGAATATCTATTCCTGATTTGGCTTAAATGTCTCTTGTGGGTAAATGTTTGTCCTTTCATAAAGCATATTCCCAATTCGTCTATCTACAATCCCGATTTCCCCAAATAAGTTATTCTTCTAAAACCTTCGGAAAAAAACCCTTTTCTCCGGTTTGCAAACGTCGTTTCTTGACATTTATTTTTCGCTCTGGTGTCTGATGATTCGGTCGAATCTAGTTTCGATATTTCTCTCGAATCTTGCTACCGCTGGTAACTTGCAGGATAGAACGTTATCCTTAGGGGTCATTCTATACATTTGTAGACAATCCTGTATAGCTTTTTCCGTGGGAGTACTCCTCAACTTTTTAATGCTGTTTTAGAAGTATAAACAAACTTCTCCTATTACTCTACGTATGTAGTCGCTGAAGCGAATTCATTATATTCAACTATTCATAGCACTCCCGTTTTCTCGCGCCTATTAAATTCTAAGTTGATCTTTTCTTCTGACGGAAACGGTTTAAACTCAAACTTAGCAATCACTTTATTGCATCAACTAAGCCGACCACAAAAAGCTTGTGTAAAATTCTCTTTTAATTCTTAAAAAAATATATAATCCATTTAATGTTTACATTGTGGCAAACAGAAGTTATCGGTCAAATCCCAGAGTTGAAATTTATCCATAAAATCTGTGCTCAGTAAATCTTTTCAGTTATTTATCACAAATAGTTTTTGTTTTTCATTTAGGTGTGACTGTCCCTACCAGTTCGCCTTCGAATTTGATTTTCTCCCCGGTTACACTTTTTGAAATTTTGTTAATCCTCAATAAAGTTGGCTTGCCGATTTTCCTCCATGTGCGAAAATTAATAATTGGAAAACCGGACCCAGACTCTAATTGCATTTTCATTTTATATATTTAATATTTTAACTTGAGCAAATTTCCTTACAATTTTAATTTCGCTGCACGTGGCGATTCTGATAAAAGTCTTTGTTTTATTTCTTGTTAAGCAATGTGTACTTTTATGCCCTGGCGATCGCATTTAAGGAATTTCTTAATCCAGAAGTCTCGGCCAGTAACGTGGCCAGAAATACTTACTCCTCTTAGTGCGGTTGATTATTTTATAATCTTCTCGACGCTCAAACATATACATTAATCTCCTGCTCAACTTCTAATCATGATCATCATTTTAACCGCTATAGTTTCGATGCACACTGGACTCTCTTTACGAAGCTTTGTCCGTTAGTTTAAAATAACATATTCTTCATTTACCGTGCTGATTATGATCGCTGAACACGCAGACTGAATTCCACTAATTCTCTCTATCTATCGCTTTCTCACAGTTAAGTGTGAAATAGCACTTTCCTAGGTATGTCACGTTTCACTTTGGAATATCATTTTTCTTGATCAATCACGTGTAAATTCATCACTAAACACTTATGTTTAGAAAACTCCGTCGTTAATAGTTATAGGTTTCCGTCGACTAACAACTTATTCAACTTGCACATTTTCTACCTATACACCCCCCCCCCACACACACACACACATATATATATATATATATATATATATATATATATATATATATATATATATATATATTCCACTCAGTTCAACACCCTCCCATCTCTTAACATATTGGTGATGCTACTGCTCGTTCAGTCATTCAGTAGTGTAATATAACAGAGTACGTACACTCTTAGCCAGGTCATTGCAACAAGTCGCTTCCGGGTAAAATGGAACGGAAATGGACAAACCATATTTATGATATTGTATCGTATAGCGGGAAGATTTGAAAAATAAGAGTCGGTAAATGAAATCTTATTTTGCCTCTCCGACAGTTGTTTTAATAAAAATTGTATCTCACAAACTGAGGAGATGAAAATGAGATAACATTTTCATTCGATGATAATTTAATTATCTCATATGTTTGTAAAATATGCTTCCAATTTCGGAATTACGTTACACACGGCAGTGGAATACAATGGTTGAAAGGTAATGAAGAGAAAACAACTTCAATCTCATTATAAAAATTATCAGCGAAAGAATGTTTATAATCTATAACATTAAGATGATTACAATATAAGTCTTATATTCTTACGGTAATTTAATATGACCTGATTTACATCGAAATCGTTTAAGGCCAGTTAGTCGAAACTAATAAGATTTGTTTAACTAAAGTTTAGCATCCAAAATATTTTCATTTTTTTTCAATAAAGATTATTCAGATCCATTTCATTCATTTTTTTTTTCGTTTATGATGATTCATTGATACTTTTGGTTAACAGCATCTCAACCTTTTTCAGTCTCTCACGTATGAAATAGGATTCTCATCATTTAACTAGCAGATTGAATGGACACTTTTGGAGACTATCTGATGTCATATTTGTTTTTATCAATGGACTTTTTCTTTTTCTCTGTTGATCCTTTTTATCTCCGATTTCTTGCGTTTCTATTTTGGCACACGCATTCATTCATTTTTATTTTGTACACTTTACTTATATATATTTTTTGTTTTTCAGTTCTAATATTACTTGTGATTTCGTTTGTTTACTTTGTCTCCATTCTTTTCTTAATTTACGTTTATTTATTTCTCTCTTTCATTTTAATGTTTTCCATTCTTACTTCTTTTTGCTTTTTCGTTTTTTTTAGCTTGTTTTCCTATTTTATCTAGAAATAATTTCTTTTTTCCGCTGTTTATTATTTTTTTTATATTCATGCTATTTTTCCTTCATGTAGAATTTATTCTGTTTGTAATTCTTTCTTTTTCGTCCTTGATTTCCTTCTAAAAAAAGACACGTTTGAGAGTATTGACGTCTCATTTTCTAATTATTTCTCTTTGTCTATTTCTCTTCAATTTTTTCCCTTTTTCCTTTTTTCTTTAATTTTGTATTCAGTTTTCCATCGCCCTTCTAGGTCCCCCCTCCATCTCACTTAATATCTCACTCTCTTTCATTCCCTTTGTTCCCCTTTCTGTTACCCCAATACTATTACCCCCTCTTTTTATCTGTTCCGTTCTCTTGTTCGACGTCCACCCAGCCGACGGCGCTTTATTCTCTGCTGAACTTCCTGCCATTGTCATTGCAATGAACGTTGCTGCAATGCTAAGGTCACGTGCCGAGTTAATGAAGTACGCGTCCTCCGCTCCAACACCGCCCCGCCCAATTCAACGCAATTGACCAAAAGCCGGACAAGCAACCAATCAACGCGTCCGATCTCCAAAACGACGGCGCTCGTCCTTCCAAAAAATAAATTAGTACACACACACGACACCCTCGCAAGCACACCCAGCATTTCCACTTTCTCTCTCTATATATATATATCTATAACCCTCTCTCTTTAATTTTTCTTTCTCTCTCTTTTCTTTTACTTTCGTCATTCTTTCTCGTCTTTTCCTACCTTTACTTTTTTAAGTAATTATTTTCTTTAATATCTTAACTTTCTCCCTCTGCGTCTGTCGTCATAAAGATCATTAAACACGGCCGCTAACAGAATCAATGACTTAGATTGTCCACCTCTTTCCCTTTTATTTTCCTCTTCACATCTTTGTCAAAACACCCTTTTTTTCATTCTGATTCCACCATTGTGTTATTATGTGTAGTTTGTTTTTCTCTTGGTTTCTCCAAGTTTTACCTTCCTCCCAATCTTCAATACATTGACACGGCTTATAAAATACAAGTGTGCAAAGTTCCCTGGAAATATTCGGTCATCCGTTGTTTACTGTTCCACTGACCACGTCCCTAGGCCACATGTAAGAATAGACGGTTTCTGTCTCTCTCTCTCTCTCTCTCTCTCTCTCTCTCTCTCTCTCTCTCTCTCAGTCACAAACAGACACACATAATACACACACAGACATAGGCACACACATACAGACATACCCACACTCTCTTGAAGGATTTTTATTCAAAGGTGTCAAATCTGGGCACATTTAGAAGGGCGCTTTTTATCGTGATACATTTTTTTTATTTTGGTTGGTAAGCTTGATACTAACAGCGAACAATGCTGGTTTTGTTTGAAATAAGTTTTTTTTATAAGAATACAGAATACAATTTTACAAAGAAAATAATATTGACTCATACGAATTTATTTTACTATTTTGATTTTATACATTTTTTTATGTGTGTGCGTAATTACATGCTTACCATAGCGTTGCTTTCGTTCGTTTAGGATTTTCCTTGCTATGTGACTTAAACAATGTTGGATTAGTCAAAGTGCGGTAAGTTATTTGGTAACTAAGATCATTTGTAGTACTGTTAATCTGAGTTAGTGACAGAATAACTAAAGTTCCGAAACGCAACTGGTTATATATTATTGTGTAATATTGAAGACAATGTTACATATAATAAGCGTTTCATTAAAGAGTAACAGATAGTGTATGTTATGAACTGATCAGCACAAAAGCAAACTAATTAAACATATTGACAAAAAAACTTATTTAAAGGTTTAGTGAGCACGATATTTCGACTCGATTTATCGAGTCTTACTCATTGAATGAACATTTATTAAGGTTACGTCAATGTTTATACAGAGAACAAATAGTGAGCAAAGAGAGAGAGAAAAGGAGTGGGATAAGATTGTAATGAATAATTACGAGTAACTTTCTTTACTCTGACTTATCTCCCCTTTGGAGAACTCACCTGCTTCTACTAACCACTATAAATAGTAGCACTAATACTGTACCGACATTGTTTGCTGAATAAAGCTTTCCCAAGTTACGTCTGTTCTCGTTAGTCATTACAATTTATTCAGCACACAATCAACATGGAACAATTAATGCGCCCACAACGGTTCGACGTGGAACCTGACACTTCTAACTCTGAACAACGTTGGACTCATTGGAGAGCGACATTTGAAAACTTTTTGCAAACGTTGCATGCAGAAAATCCACTAAGATGATAAACAAATTCGGACTACTAACTAACTATGTATCTCACACGATAAGCGAAATTATTATGGATTGCAGCACTTATGAAGAGGCTATAGAAGCATTACACACCACTTACCGCAAGCCCAAAAATGAAATATTTTCGCGATATTTACTTGCTACAGGGCGACAACCAAATGACGAATCTTTGGAGCAGTTTTTAAAAGAATTACGAACTCTTAGCAAGGACTGTAATTTCCGGGTAATGTCTGCCGAAGACATTCGAGACGAGCACATTATGGATGCTTTTATTAACGGACTCCAAATGTGCAGGTAAGACAAAGACTGCGCGAAAACAAATGTTTGGACCTCAGAACAGCTTACGAACAGGCTTATACGTTCGAAATTGCCCCAAAACAGTCGGTGTTCTACCTGCAGTCGGATACGGTCGGTGCTGCTTTGAACAACACCCACTCTTGTTATTCTGCCCCCTCTTGTGTGTATTCTTCTCCGGGCTACTCCTCTGTGACTTCTTTCCCTAACCAGGAAATTTCGGGCACTGTAAACCTTTCAGAGTTACCTATCACCGCTGCTTACACAGGTCGTAAATGCCACTTTTGTGGGTTAAGTACACACCCTCGTTTTTCTTGTCCGGCCAGAGATGCTAGGTGTCACAAGTATAGGAAATTGGGACATTTTTCTAACCTGTGTAGGTCTACCAAAAATAATTTTTGCTATAAATTCTATCGCCTCTCTCATGGTAGCTACTATAACAGCTGCGTCTCCAGACTCTCTCTCGAAAAGTATAATGCGGGTTAAAATTAATGGCGTTTCTACTGATGCATTAATTGACACCGGCAGTTCTAGTAATTATATTAATTTTAATATTGTAACAGCTAATAACTGGAAAATATTTTCTTGTTCTACTCGTGTGTCTATGGCGAATGCTTCTTTATCATCAGAAATAATTGGATATTGTCTGGTTAATTTACTTTTTAAAAATATTTCATACAAACACATCAAACTTTTGATAATGAAAAACCTTTGCAGTGACGTGATACTGGCGCACGATTTTCTTCAGCATCATTCTCGTATTGAGATTTCCTTCGGAGGACCCAAACTAGCCCTTAGCATTTGTGGTATAACAGCGGTCAATGTTCAGTACCCATCTCTCTTTAATAATTTATCTCAAAACTGCAAACCTGTAGTGATGAAATCTAGACGCTACTCACTTGAGGATAAACAGTTCATAAAAACCGAGATTACGAGAATGCTTGGTGAAGGACTCATTGAAATGAGTGAGTCTCCATGGAGGGCACAAGTAGTAATAACATCTTCCGACCCCCCCCCCAAAAAAAAAGACTAGTAATTGATTACTCTCAAACAATAAATAGGTTTACTCTACTGGATGCGTACCCACTATCACGGATAGATGAAATTATAAACGAAATTGCTAAATATAAACTGTATAGCACACTAGACCAAATTCGTGGATTATATTTTGCCAAGAAAAACCAACGAATTGTCGTTTGACGAGGCAGTCAAACTGTTAATGGAGTTATACTGTCCAAAGACAAGCCTTTTCCATAAAAGATGGAAATGTATGAATATTACACATAAGGAAAATCAGGATTATACGACTTTTGCGTCTATAGTTAATTAAAACTGTGACGACTTCAAGTTGTCATCATTAACGGCAGATAATTTTAGATGCCTAATATTCACACAAGGTTTGATAGCCACAAAAGACGCCGATATAAGACGTCGTGCTCTAAATAAACTGGAATTAGAACCTGATTTAACGCTTCAGAAACAGGCTGAAGATTGTCAACGGTTCGTGGCAGTGAAACAAGATTCCCGAAACATAGAGGACGCAGGTATTACTTACATTAAAAAGATACGCTCCAAAAATAAAGGACACTCACCCGCCAGCTATTACCAACCAAGAGGCAAAAAGAACCCTTCACAAAATTATCAGGATGGACAAAAGCCTAGGATCCCTTGTAGTAAATGTGGAGGACTTCATGGGTACAATGCATGTTGGTACCATAAGAAAATAACGTGTGACCTATGCAAACGAGCAGGGCACAAGGCCTCATATTGCAGAGCAAAAGTAGGAAAAAAGAACTACATAAAAACTGCAAAAAGGGACCCATCACCAACAGAGAACATAAGGAAATATGTTACGATGAGAATCGGAAATAGAGAAGTAAATCTGCAACTCGATTCAGGGTCGGATATATCGATTATAAATGTTCACACGTGGAAGAAATTAGGTAAGCCCACGATGATGAAGACGAATCGCAAGATCGGTAACTGGTGAAAAGATACATTTTGAGGGTGAATTAATTATTAATGTTTCACTAAAAAGAAAGACAAAAAAGCTAAAAGTATTCGTTCTTAGGAACACATCAAATTTATTTGGATCTGACTGGATCCAAGAATTTGAATTACGGGACTCGCCAATGAGTGATTTTTGTCAAAAAGTCGAAAATTTAACGGCCGAAGCCGACAAACTAAAAAAAGATCTAAAAACATCTTTTTCTAAGTGTTTTTTTCTGAAAAGCTTGGATGCTGCACGAAAATAAAAGCGAGATTCAAATTGCTGGATGAAGCAAAACCAATATTCAAAAAACCGCCGAATACTACAGTTCCTAAAAAGAGGTATTTACCTGGGGAAAAGGTATTTTTCCAGGTACATAAAAATAATAGTATGATGTGGGAACTAGGAAAGGTCAAGCAGAGGATCGGGCGGATGGTTTACATAATCGAAGGTCCAAAATTCACTCACAAGAAGCATTTGAACACAATTCGGAAACGTGTCACTGATGACGACAGACAACCTCCTGTTGAACAAGAAGAAGTAATGGACCATATATATGACACGTTCGACCTCATAAACACCACAAGCAGCCGGACAACGCCGATCTTCCAGAGAAATAAAAAGGATCAATCCCATAGAGATCAATCCCAGAAAAAAGAGCTATACGATCATTCCAGGGGAATGAAAAGCTCGGGAGGGGGGTGTTGTGGGGTACAAATCACCCCTATTGAAGAACTAATGGCAGCAATCATCTATAATAAATACCATGGTTGCAAAGACTCAACAGAGGACATTCCTATTCATGTTTTACCGCATGGTAGGAATCCGGTCATCTCCTACCACATTTAGTGGCGTTACTGTATTGCTATGAATAAATACATTGTATATTTTAACCTGTCACAATTTGTAGTTGTTATCTTTGTGACCCCTAGTACGGGTCTACAACAATTAGCAAAAAATCTGGTCTTTGCACTAGTTGTTATTTTGTCTGTGAGATCAGACTGAACTTAAAAAAGCGTTAAATTTCAGTGGCGTGTGTGGTTTTTACTAAAAAACATGTTTGTATGTTGAAATTATGATTGTAAGATAGCACTGGGTGACACGGGTACTCTTGGTATAACGTAACTTAATGACATCGTTGTGAGGGAAAATCTTAGGATTTTGCATTGTTTACATTATTCACTGCCTACAGAGCTCAATTCAATTAACGTAAACCAATGCTTATTATTTGTTGTATTTCTCTGTAATTTGAATTCCAAAAAGTCTCCCTAAGATTCCAGTACTCTACGTGTTTTTTTCTTTTCTTGTCTGTTTGTTTCTAATTTCATTTCTCTTGTATTGTTCATTTTTACGGTGCTTTTGGCTGACGTGATCACCCTTTCTGTATTCTGTCTTATGTATTTTACCAATTCTGTTTTTTGTCTTCCACATAGTTTTCTATACGTACTAGTTCTCTAACCCTTTTGTTCCGTTTTAATGAAGTCACTCAGTTTAATGTTTCGGGTGTAGTGCATTGTGCATAGTCATTAGTTTCCTAGTCTTCTTGTCAATTGCTTAAGTTATATTTTGTACAGCCTATGAATGCCCTAGAGTATCTTATTAGGGATACTGCTTAGGAGTGTATTTCTTTTTACAAGATTTCTACTATAAAATTTCGTTTCTAAGAGTTTTTTGTTTTTTCTCAGGTATTTTCTCGAATATTCTATTACATTTATGTAGATTTGATGGTGTCTGCTTCTAGTCTCTTAAATATGTATAGGTATCATGTTAGCCAAGCGCATTTATCTCCTCTTGGTTGTGCAGTTTTATGCGCTTCGATGTCTCCAGTTTGCCTCTTTTCATCTATATCAGTGAACATCTATTTATTTCGAATTCCATTTGAATGTCCTCGCTGATGATTCTGACTATGTTAATTAGCTTTTCCAGTTCGTTTTTTGCTTTTTTCAAATAGGGTTACTTCTTTATTCTTTGTCTGTAAACTTGTATTCAGCACAACATTTCCTCAGTATGTCGTTGAGTAGCACCATGACGATGATAAACACTAGCGATGATAGAGAGTCTCCTTGCAAAATGCCTCTTTTATTCGTATCTCAGTCAGGTGTTGTCCTTCAGGTGTCAGTGCCAGTCTTCATGTTAAAATTGCTTTCTAAATAAGATTAATCCTCTGGTCGGATATCTTGTACATTCTTAAGCATTTCATTATGCATGCTTGACAGATTCTGCCATAAATTTCCTTGAAGTCAATCCATGCCGAAGCTATGTTTTTTCCGTGTTTGACCTCTTTCAGGTCATTTAATCTTATGTATAACAGGTCATATGTCCCTCTATTCTCTTTCCGGTCTTTTTTTTATTCTCGGGACGAAACCCACGTTAAGTGATTTACTATTTTTATTTGTACTCACTAGGAGTTATCACACAAGTCATCATCAGTGATTGCTCACTGATAATCACAAGTGGTGTTCTCTGGAGTATGAGTGACAACAAGTCTCTCAAGCTTTCCAGTACTCCCCACCTCTTTCGATAACTTTTATAAAAACATTTTTTTCGTTATAACAACAGACGCTTACCATTGATTTCTCGCTGGCAACTACCTTTGGTATTCTGTTGGATTTGAATGACAATAAGCCTTCCCAAGGTCCCAGTCCTCTCTGCACTCTTCCAGTAGAGGTCTGGTTAGTGTCTTATTCTTCGGTCTTTCCATCCTCTTTGACCCTTTACGACTATGTTATGTGGTATCAACCGAGGCTGGTTTCATCACTTATTTTGGACGGGGGGTAGTTTATGAATTTTCTTGACTTCATGTGCCTTGGCTTCATGTAGTGGTAGTCTTTCTGTGTTTTTGGTTTCTTTCTATTGCCACTTCCATGTGACTGATAAGCATTCGTAGCTTATGTGGGTTGGTTTCCGCATTGAAAGATTTTCCTTAAGTATTCAGCTGGTTTCATCATTGACGTCAGTTGCATGGTCTCAGTCTGTCTTTTGATTTAAATTTCTGTCAGTCTTTTTCCAGGTTTTTCGGGATAGTTATTAGTGCTCCTACGATTATTGGTATTATATTGACATTTTTTCATACTCCATATCCCTTTAGATTCTCTGATGAGTTCCGTGTATTTGCTTCGTTTTTCTGTGCTCTACTGATACAGCAAAATCTACGATATGGCAGAATTTTTCCTTGTCGATAATTATGACATCCGGTCCTCTTGCTTGTATAATTTTATCTGTTTGCACCTCCCTATGCCATAGGTGTTTGTGTTTTTGTTTTTTTGTACTGTCTCTGGTTTACGTTGTATCAATGGTCTGCATGTTCGAAAGGTAGTCGTTTGCATTATTCTCAGTGTACTGCTTTTCCCACACAGTCGTGTCTGTCTTTGTATTCTTTTTGGGTTAGTTTACTGAATTCACGTATCATGTGATTTACTGTTTCGTCTCTTTTGTGACACAGTCTGTATTTACTGTTTTCCTGGGTTTTACCTATTTTAGCTTTAATGTAGTTTGTCTAAATCGCAGTGTTTTGTGCAGTCGACAGTAAAGATCTCGTTTCTCTGTTCAAGTGTCGTTTTATTAGCTATGCCCAGCTATTTTCGTGGGTATCTTCTTTTGTCAGTCTTATGTAACGTCCATGTAGTTGTTTTTCTTCCCACTTTTATTTTCTTTATGATTCTGATCTCGATGCTTCTTGAGTTGTTCATTGCGACGATGTCTCTTGCTGAGGTGATTAGGCTTTCTGTGTTTTCGGTTTTTTATTTGTCGGAGCGCTTTTCTGTGTCTTCCACACTGTCTTCTCTTCTTACCAGTCCTCCTCCCCTCGTTTCTTTTTAAGTAGAATCTATCGGTATCGTCTTTTGGATGTAGTGCGTTGTGCATGGTCATTAATTTTCTAGTCCTCTGCTCAAGGTCCTTGAATTATTTGTTAGTCAAGCCTTTGAATGGCCCCAGTATTAGTCATGATGTACATGTGTTTATTTATTTTACTAGATTTCTGCAATATAATTTCGTTTTTAAGACTTTCTTGCTGTTCGCAAATATTTGTTTCCAATCTTCGTTTTCATTTCTGTAGATTTGATGGTGTCTACTTCTCAAATATTAATAGCTATACTGTTCGTCTATCGCTCTCATCTACACTTAGTTGGGCAGTTCCATTTCCTGACTGAAGATTCTTGTCGTATTTATCAGCTTTTCCAGTTTTTGTTTTGCTTTTTGCAAATAGTTATTATTATTATTATTATTATTATTATTATTATTATTATTATTATTATTATTATTATTTACTTAATTGGGGTTTTCGCTGAAGTTATTACCGGTGGTTGCTTACTGACAATAACACGTTGTATTCCTTGGAGTCAGACTGAAAACAAGTCTCCTCGGATTCCCATTACTTTTCGCCTGTTTTGATAATTGTTGCAAAACATTTCGAGTTATCGGCACAGGCGTTCACCATTAGTCTTTATCCCTGACAACGACTATTGGTATCTTTTCAATGACTAATTTTACGCCATTTATATTCCCAAATCTATATAATAACTTGCTTCCATTAATCTTCATTCGACACACTCGTATCCCCTTCTGACTAAAACTGTATGAGCTTTTTGCATACGGCGTTCTCATGAAACTAATCATTAAAATGAACACGGAAGAAGTTCGGTAATGGAAGATGAACTGTCGGGATTTACATATGCAATCATGCATAACTGAACATATCCTTCCCATTCCAATTACTTTTCTTTCTTTCTCTCTTTCTTTCTTCCTTCCTTTTTTCGTTTATTTTTTTCTTCTCTATTTCTTGTTTTCGTTCTACTTTTCTTCAATTAATGTTTCACATACGGTCTACCGTCTTAGCTACTCACTTTCTAGTCTGTTTTTCGTTGGGCTGGGGAAATAGATTATGGTATTACGTGTTAGTGTTGTATATATATACATTGTGTTTGAGACAAATGTGACAATTTAGGAAAGAAAATAAAAAACGTAATATCTTGATTAAGAATTGATATATTCTAAAAATTCAAAGTACATCTCTTAGATGACCATTTGCTTAATACAGCTGACTCGATTGAAAATCTGCCCTGAGCTTCCACTACGACCCTTAGGCCGGGCTTGAACCTAAAGCGCGGAACCTTTGCGGTGGCCGTCAAGAGATGTCTAAATATCTCATTTAAGCAATTAGTTCGTCCTTCGTGTTGCAGACAGCACAAGTGATGTCGTTCAAAACTTTGCCGTAAACATAGTAATACATGACATTGCAATCTAGCAATAGACACCCACTTTAATGATTTCCCGGGTGCGGGATGACTAGGAGCTGAGTCCTGCCCGTAGCTACATGATCCACTAAGTTGTAAAATACAGCGGACAGCTACTCGATATAGCTATCTTAATTGAGTCTTAGTCCCTTTTCGAAGGTGTAAGGCGACATAATATGGCTTTCGCTGAAGACACACAAAAAGAACATTACAGTTTGTGGGGACTTGTCTTGATAACGTGTTTGACTTCTTGCCGAATGTTTGTTGTGCAATTGGTCTTGAGAAGAACAAGACCATCCTCGACTCAACTGAGTGTTTGATCTTTTTAGGAGTTTCTTTGCTTTCGGAAAGCGGTTCTCTTGGGCAATGGCGGTTAGTGGTTGACCTTGCGACTCTTGCATGAAGAGTAGCGAATATTTCTTACTAGTCGCTACTCCGGCGCCCACCCCTCTCTCTCTGTCTGTCTGTCTCTCTCTCTCTCTCTCTCTGTCTCCCTCTCTCGCCATCATCGGTATTGCCTTGTTGCGAAGCCTGGATATTGTCAAACCCTGTTTGCAGCTTCTTGACGAATTTCCCCAGTCAGAAACCTGCTTTGATACGTCCTGTAAGCCACTGCTTCCACATCACCGTCGAATATCTGCAGCTCAGATCTCACGGCTTCTAAGGTATGAGCTGTAGCTAAGTTTTCCGAATATTTTAATCCAACGCGAATAATGATGAATCAAATGCTTTTCAGTCTACCATTTTCCATAGAGAAGTATATCAGAGTTATTGACAATTTTGAACGTCATATTCAAGTGTGATTATCATTGAACGACGATAAACTATTCTTGTCACTATAAGTCAAGCAAAGACAAAATTATATTTACTCCAAATATCGTTCGATTGTAGACAGAATTGCGAATTTTATTAACAGTTCCATGGATAGCATTATAGTTTGGGTGAGGAGGCTAACACTATATTTTAAACTTGGAAAAACAACAAAAATCTATGTTCAAACCTAAGATTGAAGATGAATAAAGTCAATTATAGAGACGCACGAGCATCTATAAATAAAGCTATGAAAAATGTTGTTTAAATTAAAAAAAAAAATTTTCCAACTTTTTCCAACACTTTCATTTCTTTTTTCAATTATTAAAAAAAAAATATTTAAAGCATCTCATTATATCAGAAATGTTTCACCTCTGAGTAGAAACACATTTTTATCGAAAAGTCAGCATTTAAAGAAGGGTGACATTTAGTTGAACATACAATAGAAAATTAGCAGATTATTATGTTCACTTTTGCATAATAATTGGGTTTGTTTCCTATACATGTTCTTTATATAGTCTCCAATTCTATGTGTGGCCTATTTACAATATGAAGTATCCACTATTGTATTCGAACAATCTTTATATATATATATATATATATATATATATATATATATATATATATATATATATATATATATATATGTATATATATACATATATATATATACACACATATATACATATATATATGTATATATATATGTATATATATACATATATATATACACACATATATACATATATATATATATATGTATATATATATATATACATATATATACATATATATATATATATACATATATATACATATATATATATATATATATATATATATATATATATATATATATATATATATATATATATAATGAACGTGAAATGTGCGCTGGAATAAAAATGTGAATCACCAGGTTAAGGAAAAAATCAATAAAATATAAAAATTGGATTCATTTTTCGTGTCACTTCTATGGTAAGAAAATAATCGAATCTTATAAGTCAATAAATATGAAAATACCACAATTAGAATTTATTGATAGGAGGAAAAGCAATAAATACATAGCTAATGACAAACCGACCATAAAAAGGAAAAAGCATTTAATTTGATAGAGACATGTAAACAAAACAAATAAGGATACTTATATTTCGGATGTTCTTCAAAATTAGTATCGAATTCAATATCCGTCGTGGCGAAGTTCATCAGGATTAAATAAAAGCATTCATGAGAATGTCACTTAAATGTTCACGAATTTTGTGCGTTTGTGACATTAAACCGGTTGTCACAAAATAGGATAAACACTCCGGTTGTTTTATCCGATATGACGAATACTTTGAAGATGATCTTTTCTTGGTGAACTGTATTTTATTGAAGGATGAATAACTCTGGTTTGTGGAATTATAAATTAATCTGTTGATGAAATTGTTGCTAAAGGCTGAATAAATCGCTGTCTGGTTCGGAGAAGAGGTGATATTCTGATCAGTGAATGTATCTCTGTCTTGTTCGGTGAAGGGAATATTGTCTGATTAGTGAATGTATATCTGTCTGTTTCGGCGTATATGTGATCGTCATCGATACTGTGACCGTTCCCGTCTTCAGAAATAAGACCCCCAGACAATAGGAAAAATGATTCATCAAGGCGCACTAAAGCGATAGAAAGTAGGATTAATATTCATCTGGGAGTGGCTTATGGGGAAAGCGCGGAAGTAGTCAGTTTCTATTGATGAGTGGTGGGGTGTCTAAGAGAAAAGACCGGACACAAGATTTTCAGTTGGAAGTTAAAAGATTGAGAAGTTAGAGTTTAGGAGAGAGCGGGAGTTAACAGATCTGCAGGCAGAGCTCGGCAGAGATTTAGAAAACGGTCTGATGCGGTAGTCACCTGCACACCGATGATGGTATTGACAAATACATTATCTCAGTGGAGTCTTAGCTGATCTACGGGAACTTACCTTAGATGAGGACGTTTGAAGGGTATTTTCCCGCGACGGTACCACACACACACACCCATAGTACAACTAATTTGTGCACAATTTGTCGAAGTTTGTGTTTTTTCTTGTGAGTCAGTTGCTGTTATTTTTCTATACTTTTAAACCAGTGCACGCGCCTTCGGCGATCGCCAATGCATGAGAAAGACGACACAGTGAGAACAAGGACGAAAGATTAAGACGAGCAGAAAACTACCAAGCACAGCGTTCGGGTCGGCGGTGGTTATCAAGCAGGCCGCATTATTTTACAGTCTGATCAGTGAATGTATCTTTGTCTGGTTAGGCGGAGATGTTATGGTTTAAGCAGTGAATGTGTCTAATTCGGCCAATTGAGATTAAACTGCGATGAAAATTTGAAGATCGATTGGCGGTTAATTTGAAAAATGGTGCATAACATAAATTTATAAAATGAATAGATCAAATACGCAGTCGAGGTTTGATGATTTTGACTAAAGTTGACAATCATTTCAAATTTTGATTTCCTCGTTTTGGGGTTAGTAATTGCGGTTAAGTGAAATAATATCTTTTTCATAGACAGAAGCTAAAACTAAAAAAATATTAACAGTCTCCGTTCAATCATTTTGAATTCTAATACTAAATTAATTTAGATAATATACTCAAAAGTAAACAGGATTTCGTTACAATATATATATATATATATATATATATATATATATATATATATATATATATATTTAAAATTCATAGTTTTCAGTATTTATACCAATAGTGGTCAATAGGTAGCTGGATATTTACATGATATAAATATGTTAAATAGCTACACAAATGCAACCATGTATTCTCCACGAAAGCTGGGTTTGAGACATGGTCGGACTTGTTGCTGTGTGTAGAGCTTACTGAACACCGTATGCGTAGCTATGGTCGGTAACATTTTCCCAAATATTTACCATCATCTGAGTGGATGGCCTCCTCTGAATGAGAACATCAACATCCAATTAATATGTAATCAAATGTTATCTTCGGTGTCTGGGGGCACGATGAATCACTTCATCAGCTTTTGTAATGTTGTGCTCCCTTTATTCAAATTTTAATTTCATGGAGGTACATATATAAGCGGTCCCTGTCGCATGTTAACCTCAGTCAGGGACGATGATTTTAGAAAAGGTTCTATTCTCTTCGTCTTTTTACAACAAAATCATCCACAACTGGTTACACCTTTATAAAAATATTCTAGCTATGTTCCCAATGTAACTAAAATCTGTCCAGTGGTATATTTATTATAAGAAGGGGCGTGCTTCATCTTGAAGGTATCGTCGTCCTTCCCCATACCGCGTCTTGTAATCCTAAATGCTTACCCATCTAGTACTAAGCATCCCTAACGTTGCTCTCCTTCAGGGAGCTAACGATAAGCGGTGTGCTAACGTGACTTATCTCTTAAATGGGAGATACACGTATCGAAGTACTTGGGGTAATGTTGTTTCAAAATATATCCTGTAATGAGAGTCTTGGAGCTAAAATATATATATATAAATGAATAAATCGAATTATTTTCATTAATCACACTTACATTACCATCAAACCATGTTAATGTTTGTTAAATCAATAATACAACATAATAGTTTGAAATACTATATATATATATATACATACATACATATATATATATATATATATATATATATATATATATATATATATATATATAGTACAGAGGAACGATTAATTTGCATAACTATTTTTAAAACAGTTTATACGAAATTAATGTTTAGTGCAATTAATTTGTAATTTATTGTCCTATTTTTTACTACATATACGCTATTTTCTCCTCAATATTAACAGTAATTGATTAAAGCGATTTAATAAAATAACGGATGAATAACTAAAATATTTTTTACATTAAACTAACAGCGCTCGCTATGCCGCATAAGGAAAAAGAGAAAATAGAAAGATAGGGTGGCTGTCTAATTCGCTTGCGTTCTTGCTCTCTCACTCTCTTTCTTTTTGGCTATCTCCCGTTAGCAACACCTATTATCTTTCTGTTATTTTATCCCGTCGGTAAAACCTTTCGCATTTGTTTTAAACTTTACTTCATGGCTGTTTGAAAGCTTTACTTGATTTTCAATTTGTTGATATCATTTTTTTTGTAAATTATAAGTTTAAAAAGTCCCTGTCTACACATATCATTGCTCAGGCGAATTGATTTCTTCTTTCATGTAGTTTCATTACGGTCTTATTTAAAAAATACATTTCTATCAAAATTAACAAAATACCAAAGTTTATTATGAATATGAAAGTTTTAGTCTTGGTTTTACAAAAACTTAGGAATGAAATATTTATTATTTTAAATGTTGGTTTCAAGTATTTCAAGTTGTTAGCTTTGTGGAGCGATAGCGAACTGGCAAGGCCAGCTTGTATTTGTATATATATATATATATATATATATATATTAATATGTGTGTCTGTGTGTATGTGTGTTTCACATTAGAATGCATTTAAAAGTGAAATACAATTTTGTTTTAGAAATCGATAGGATACTAAGATTTTTTTTGTACAATAAATCATATATTTCCAACGATCGCCGTTCTTTTTCAATAAAATTGAGAACTCGACATTGCTATTATTATTTATTTTATGTCCCCCATGTCGTAATTACTGTAATTATTAGTTCGCTATCAACGGTCGTCTGTGGATATATGAAATTACAATATATATATATATATATATATATATATATATATATATATATATATATATATATATATATATATATATATATATATATATATCAATTCCTGTGTTGCAGCATTTATCGGATTTGCTAAACAACAACTATACATATTTTGAAGCCCTCGCCGTGATTAAGGCCGTTTGTAGCTTAGAACACATCAGCAAAACCAGTTTCTCATTTAAATTATTCAAGTAAATCGAAAGCCATAAAAGATTAGCGATAAGAATCTCTAATGACAAACAGGAAGTGGAAATCGTGAATAATTTTCGATTTTTATGTTGCAGACGTTTTATGGGTGGAACTCTGACAGACGAACAGCGGTGATTTCAGCATTAGTCTTTGGGGATTTCATCTGACATCGTCAAACATTTAGTGGAGGATGTATCATTGGCGAGGGGGGTCATATACATTGCCTTGCAACTGGGAGAGACAAGTAATCGATTAGAGAACCTCATCTCAAAGATACATTCATCTCTCGTCATTTGTTTCAGCTTTTCATGATTACACATCGTCTAAAATTATCTGTATGCATTGCAAATTTACACTAACGTATTCCCTAATGAACCTGCATGTATTAACGCTTTAATAATATTAATACTTTAATAATATTCATGATTTAATAATATGAATGCTTTAATAATATAAATGCTTTAATAATATTAATGCTTTAATAATACTAATGCTTTAACAATATCAATGCTTTATTAATATTAATGCTTTAATAATATTAATACTTTAATAATAGTAATACTTTATTAATATTAATGATTTAATAATATAAATGCTTTAATGATATTAATGCTTTATTAATACTAATACTGTAATAATATTAACGCTTTAATAATATTAATACTTTAATAATATGAATACTTTAATAATATAAATGCTTTAATAATATAAATGCTTTAATAATAGTAATGATTTAATAATATTAATGCTTTATTTTAATGTTTTAATAATATTAATGTCTTAATAATATAAATGCTTTAATAATGTTAATGCTTTAATACTATTCATGCTTTGATACTATTCATGCTTTAATAATATTAATAATTTAGTTATATTAATGCTTTAATACTATTCATGCTTTAATACTATTCATGCTTTAATAATATTAATACTTTAATAATTTAAATGCTTTAATAATATTAATGCTTTAATAATATTTATGCTTTAATAATATAAATGCTTTAATAATATGAATGCTTTAATGATATTAATACTTAAATAATGTCGCCAAATAAAAGTAAGTCTAGGAGAGCAGCGGAAAAGAACACATGAAAGCCGTAACACGTGGAGATATCGTAAAATTGGGTATGGCTGACCACATAGGGAGTGAAAAGGAAAACCATCTACCCTTATGGCACGAAGAACGGTGGAAAGTAAGACGACTCAAAGAAGCAGCGCATATGTTGGGCAATAATGTCTTACTAAACAGACCTAGTATAGAATTTAATACAATATGGGAACCATTAATTATAAATAATGGATAAAGTTATGATATATATATATATATATATATATATATATATATATATATATATATATATATATATATATATACAGCTATATGTGGTAATAAAAATGTACTAATATATAGTGATAAGTAGTAAGACTACACATAGAAAAGAACAAGAATAGGTCTTAGGCTCCCAAAATTCATACTAGAACTGTCCGCAGTGGATATGGTACTAAGTTAAATTCAGTACGAAGTTATAATCACCTGAAGTTGACGGTTCAATCCTCGGTACGGTCGATACAAAGAATTGCGAATGACTGAAGCCTTCTCACACTCATGGCTGCCGGAACCGAAACATACTATCGCCGTGGATTAAATAAGGGTTCTGTTACAAAATTCTGTCCAGATAATCGAGTTCGACAGAAATACTCCCGGGTTCGAAGAGATACGCCTGAAGCAGGCCGGATATTTCAGCGGCCGAAAACCTTGAGATGATAACACTCAAGATGAGAAATGTAGTCCGAATAATCAAAATTATACAAATTATCAATGCTCATCTAAAAAAGTAAGAAATGTAATACCTAACTTTATATATATATATATATATATATATATATATATATATATATATATATATATATATATGCTTGCAAATGAATATATGTGTATATATGTGTATATCCCTGTATAGATATTTGTGTATATATTTGTGTTTTTTATTTTTTATTCTTTATATTATATTTTCATATATATATATATATATATATATATATATATATATATATATATATATATATATATATATATATGTTTGTTTTAATATATACTTATGTATCTATTAATTTGTGCACACGTGTGTATTTTATATAAAGATCAGATATTTATGCTTGAATTTGTTTGTAATTATTTTGTAACCTTGTAATTTAGGTTATAATAATCAATAACTAAATGAACTTTCAACAGAAACGTTTAACAGATTTATTAAAAATGAGCACATAATGAAATAATTAGTTAATTGGCCGCGGTACGCGCTTTGATATTTACAGTCTAAATCCATGGTCTGTGTTTACTTTTATCTCCAAGCATCTCTTGCTTTCCTAAGGGCGACAACTCCGAATAGTTCAAAGGGGCGTAACTTGTTTTCGTTAGTCTTTAACTGTATCGAACGCACCTGGGGTCAACTTGGACGTGCTTTACTCTAGTGCGACTGCGCTTTGGCCAAGTCCTGGGAGATCTTAGATAATTCTCGTCTGAATTTGTCTGCATGGGAGGTGGTGGAGATTGCAGTTCACATGTATCCATTAACAAATCAAGCGGAATGGTTGTTCTGTTGTCCACTAAGTTGCCTACAGAGTATCTGAGACGCAACTGGTTTTTTGTGTCGTGCCCAGAATTGACTTCCGACTTGAACATCATACAGGAATTGTCCATTTATTTTGCGAATGATGCCCGGTACCCAGTTTGGCCGGCCAGGTCTGTAATTCCGAGCAAACACTGGCTTGGTTATTGCCTTTGTGGCTGGGGACGTAAAGCGTCCAGTGTGGCACAGAGTTTTCGTCCCATGAGTGTCTCTGCTGGTGATAGACCATTCTTCACAGCTCCATTTGGTGTTATTCTATATGAAAGGAGGAAAGCATGTAGTATCTCCTCTGTTCCCTCCCCTATTGCTTTTAGTAGTGCTCTTTTGAAGGTGTCTACAAATCTTTCGGCTTGTCCGTTGGATTGAGGATGATTCGGTGGCGACCGAACGTGTGTTATGCTGAATGTAACCCTAATTTGATGGCTGATGAGCACGCAACATGGTTCGCAATTTCTCCTTAGGACTGTTGTATTGCGAGGACCCGACCCTTGCTGCTACTGCTGCTGGACCACCAGGCGGGAGATGCTGTGTAGAGAAGTAGGGAGCCTGTTGTTGAGGCTGTGGGTGTCCATACCAATTGAGGTGGGGTCCTGGCTGGTACACCTCTGGTGGGTAATGTACTCGGTTGTGAATTGGTGCTTGTTGCATGTAGGAGGTGGTTGGTCGAGGTCCTGCTGTGGTAGTTTTCTCTGTAGATGATGTTATTGGAGACGTTGGCAAATGGAAACATGCTTCAATATCCAGCCATACTTTGTAGTCTGAATTCTGATAAACTGCCCTTTCTTCCAAAATCACCTTGATTGCCATAACTTTGTTAAATGTTGTTGAGATGAATTGACCAGTGATTTTAGTGCCATCAGGAATTTCTACAAAATCTTCTGATCCTGGACGTTGTACAAGAATTGTGATTTTCTCAGCATTAACGGTCACATCAACCTTGAGCAGCTCTACACCTTGAGGGTCATTGGTCAGTTTAACGGTCATGCTAGGTTTGGGGTGAGTAGGTGTAGTCGGCGCGTGTACAATCCATCTAGGTCGATCAGGTCTGCCATCACTTACTGGAGAGTTTGGTATGTTTGGTGTTCCACTAATGTAGTCATCAGGTTTATCAGTCATACCCTTAGTAGAATCACATCGAACTGATGTTGTTGAATTAGGTCTTGATGTTGTGGTTATTTTAGGAGTAACTGTGGTAATCATTGGTGTTGATATTATTGTGGGATTTCCTGTTGAAGTTGAGCCAAAGGTTGGTCCAACCAAAAGGTTGGTCCAACCGAAAGGTTGGTCCGACCGAAAGGTTGGTGGTTGGTCGATTGTTCCGCTGCTGCCGTTGCTGTTTATTCTTGCCGAGGTCGTCTTTACTGCTCTGAGGTGACGATCTGGACACCACCTCACATATCTGATTGAGTGGAATGTCGAGAAGACCTAGTAACTCGATAAAATCAAGTCCCAGCAAATTATGGCATGAGTTTGTTATGTATACGATACCTGACACCGTTTTTTCTTTCATTTTGATGGTAGCGGGTAATTGACCCGTGATGTGAACACAATCTCCAGAAGCACTCTGTGCTACCTGACTTGTTGGTGTCAATGAAGGCTGGCCTATGGCTTCCCATATTTTTTGCGATATAATAGTTATATCTGATATGTATCGATTTGCATTTGAATAGGATGGCCATTCCATTGTAGTGCAACATATTTTCGTTTGGATTTTTTGTTTGAGAGAAAAGTTGCTATCAAACTGTTTGTTTTTGAAAAACTGTTTGTTTTTGTTCTGTGCTGCTGTCGTTGCTTGTTATGTGAGGTTTGCCTATCATGGGTTGTTTTTCGTCCTGGAGGGGTGCAAAATCCCTCTTTATGTCCGAGTCGATTGCAGCTGCGACAGCGGTGTGTCTTGAAGGTGCAGTTTCGTACAAAATGCCAGTTGCCACAATTCCAACAAGCTGTTGGGGACTGGACTGATTTCGAAGTGGGTGAGGTGGACCGACGTTGTTTTTGGACTGTGTTTACCATAGATGATGATGCTTGTTGCACCATAGTTGAATCATGTTTTAGATTCACTAGCAACTACGGCAACTTGTTGCAATGTTATGTCTCGATTTTGTTCTATTTTTGACAAAATCCGTGTGCGAATATCTGCCTCCTCCGCCGATCTCAAACCACACACAAAAAGTAAACATTTGAACTGAGCGTCTTTGACGGAAGAGATTTTAAAACGTTCACATTCTTTGTTTACAAGGCCTGCATACGTTGGAAAATCGATCGAGGAAGATTTCGTTATGTTAAGACAATTAAAACGCATATTGAATAATGAAATATGCCCACCGAAAATCTGAGTGAGAATTAATACTGTGTTATGGAAATTGCAGTCACGGGAATATTTTGGTAATATTTAATTTACATATCAGCCATGCTCCGACGTTCCAAGCTTCCGTAGCAGAAGTCTTAGCTTCCAGTCGTCAGCTTGATCCTTGAAATCCACTTGAGAAATGTCCTCGAAACGCGCAAACCATGTTTCGAACGTCGAATTGGCCATTGGGTCGTAATGAAATTCCGTTATTGTTTGTGAAATGGAATCTGTAGACGTCCTAATATTTGTTTCTTAAACTGACGATGTAGGTGTGGAAAATCTATCTGAAAATAATTCCATCAAACGTAACTGCTGTTGTAGTAATTGCTGGATTGTACATTCCATTTTTTTAAAAAATGTAAATTGATCTTATCTAATCATCCGTCGCCACTTTTGTAACCTTGTAATTAAGTTAGAATTGATCAATAACTCGTAAAGAAAATGGATGAAATTTTAACAGAAACGTTTGACAGATTTATTAAAAATGAGCACAGAATGAAATAATGAGTTAATTGGCCGCGGTACGCGATTTGATATTTACAGTCTAAATCCGTGGTCTGTGTTTACTTTTCTCTCCAAGCCTCTCTTGCTTTCCCAAGGGCGATAACTCCGAAATGGTTCAAAGGGGCGTAACTCGTTTTCGTTAGTTGTCCTAACAAAATAGATTAAAACTTTGAAGTATTAAATAGAGAAGAAATACGTAAGTAATAATACAATAGAAAAAGGAAATAAGAAGAAGGCAGCTAATAAAAATGATGAAAAAGATATAAACTAATTGAAAGAGTTAACAATTAAAGAATGTAATGTGATTCTAATTCATAAAAAATAGCTCATCCCCCCAAAAAGATTTATTTAAAGAGAAATCTTCTTTGGTCTGAAGAGGTTGTCTCACTGTAAAAAGTACAACCGAAACTTGTTTGCACATATGTAACCAATAATGTCTGTATGAATAAAAATGTATACTTAAGAACAGCTCTACTTGTTATTGAGCACTTTTTATAAACACTTGAGTTTCAACGGATTTACATCTACAGAAACTAATATAATACGTGTTCTATATATATATATATATATATATATATATATATATATATATATATATATATATATATATATACAATGAATAGTGATAAATTAAAATTAAATAATGATATTTTATGGGTGTGTATAATGTTCATTTACTTTGCAAAAGTTAAGTTTTTATTTTATCTTACGAAAAGATTGTAGAAAAGATACTCTTTAGTGCAATTATTTTACGAACTCCATTCGCTAAAAGTAGACGAACAACATTAGAATGTTAATTTTAGATATGTTGTTCTTGAGCACTTCAAAAAGTACAAAAAGTTCTTAGTTTCAAAACTTATACACCGTAGCGTGACATAAATGATAAATGTCCAACAAATCAACCGTGAACTCACATTCGCATTTCAGCATCGCTCCACACACGTGTGATAGTCCGCCATCTTGAAACCTAATTTCAGAGTCCACATAAATTCGCATAACCTACTTTAGCAATACTTATTTTAGCTTTATTTTTCTTTATTAGCTATGTGATAATTATTGCATATTTATAAAATACTTAAAATTAACTCGAAGATAATCCTTATTCCATTATTTACGTCAGTAATATATATATATATATATATATATATATATATATATATAGAGAGAGAGAGAGAGAGAGAGAGAGAGAGAGATTGAGAGAGGGGTGAAGTGAGAGAGAACATTCTTCAGTAGTTGGTGTAATTTATGTATTTACTACTTACTCACAACCTATCAAAGCTAAAAGCCACACGCTAAGAACTGATAATGAGATTGATAGATTGTCAGTTTACTGATTATGAATATGACGTGCGGATTGAAAATTATGAATACAATTCGTGACTCGTTTTTACTTATGATAACGGTTCATAATAAGAATTGATTAACGTTGGATTGGATTGCCATGTTGTAGCCATTATGAAAGTAAGTATGTGGCAACGAGTTTCACAGATGAGAAGTTATTGGTAAGAAACACTTTTCATGTAAATTTTGTTGTATGTTAGGCACACAGAGGGAGAGAGGACGACCTTTGCGGTTTTTGCATTAAGACAATTACTGTTTCTCAAGAAGGTATCAGAAATTGAAACTGAGTCGAGGACCAAAAACGGAAATAACGATATAGTAGAGAAGGGGGGTGTAGAACAGAAGTTGCCATTCCCACGAGATTGCGAAGTCGGTTTTGAACTCGAAGCGAAAAAGAGTGGTCTGAGTGGCATTTCCTAAAATGTCGCAGCAATTTTCTATCTATGAGCTTACCTGAACTTTTAACGGCGGTAGAATAATCCAACTATTTGAATACAACTGTTATCAACAGATTAAATATCATTCTTCCATTCTGAATCTGAAGTGAAAGTCAATCATTGAAATATATCAAAACAGGAAAGAAATACATTTATTTGTACTTAAGCCAAACATACATTTTTGCCCATCAACAATTACTTTTATGAGAAAGAAAACACATTTATAGTTAAGAGGACCTTATTGCGTAGCTAACAACTTCGCAAAGCAAACGTTTTTACCAAAATATGTAAAAGCCCTTTAAGCTGTTGAGAGCTATTGCCGTGAAACAGACTCCGCATCGAGAGATTCATTGATCATGCGATATTACAGTCAGTACTTCAGCAGTTTATTTTGCAGTATTGAATTCGTATGGGTTGTAATTAAGTTGAATGCATTTGTATTGTACACTTCTTGATTCATCACCGATTCAAACAACTTATGACGCAAAGTAAACTGATCGGTCAGTAATGAGATGAAAAATTCTGATCACTAGTATTTTTAAATATCAGGCAGGCCGATAGAATTGTCCATGGAAATGGAAAGCATTGCTACTTAAAAAATTGCAATTGTACGATCAAGTGCTAATAGCAGATTCATGATGGCATTGAATGGAATTCTGTCAGAATCATTTGCTTTGCTGGCGTCAAGATTCTTGGTAAGTTTTTCAACATCTAGGAGTGATATACATATATATATATATATATATATATATATCACTTCTGGTATTTTAAGACATAGAGAGAAATTACGGGAGTAGATTGCTCTGGTCACACGAAGTCGAATTTGAAGCAAAGTTATCTGCAAAGTGCTTAACCTAGTCAGATGTTAAGGAAATCCTCTCATGTTTATTAATGGAAGATTCCATTTCTTCAATCCCGTGTAGCTTATTCTCCAAAGCTTCCGTTAGATTCAACAGATCAAGCATATGTCTCATTCATTTCCTCTGGCTCAATTGCAGTGGTTCCGGGCAGTTTAAAGGGCAGTTTTCGCTTCAAGTCTATTTCGTTGATAACCATTTGAGCAATGGCAGAGACACTATGTGTCTATATCAGAATTTCTTAAAGGGTACAAAACTTCCAATACTAGTGATTGCTCATATACACCCCCCACACACATATATATATCTCCAACACTCTTCTTACAGAACATCAAAAAAAATTCCTCAACCTCGGACCGAACAGCCACCTCTCTAGAAAATACGATCAAAACACTAAACAAAGTCAAATAGAAATTATCTACCAACATGTTCAAAACTTAAAAAAACACGACAAGATCGACATACATCCACACTTAAAAGATCTAAAAGCTGAAGGCATTAAAAATAGATACAACCACCGACATCGTACTCCCCTCTTAACCCCAGAACTGAAAGAAGCCGCTAACGAACTACATCAAAACAACGACATCACTATACGAATGGCCGACAAATCAAACATATACACTGTACTAAACAAAACCGACTATAACACTAAAATAAACAACATCCTCTCAAACAAAACAAAATTCAAACGACTCTCAAAAAAACCCACCGACCAATTAAAAAAATAAATTAATCAAATAATAACCGCGAACAATGCAGAAATATGAACAATCAAACGCAGTAAAATTATAAGTGACTACAAACCAGGTTATATTTGCGGAACAATAAAAACACACAAAAACGAATACCCCCTAAGACCCATAATCTCCCAAATCCCCACACCTGTATACTACATCGCTAAAATTATTAACAACATTATCCAACCATACACACCGAACAAACACAGTATAAAATACACAACCGACTTCATACACTTACTAACAGCAAACGCCCCCCAAATATACATAACAGCCTCCGATGACGTAGAAAACCTATTCACAAATGTCCCAATACACGACACAATAAAAAATCATCCTTAAACAAGTATATAAACACAACACCCTACAACCTCCAGCAATAAAACGTAAAACCCTAGAAAAACTCCTTCTAAAATGCACCACACAAGTACCATTTACCGACCCCTTCGGCAAAATATATATCCAAATAGACGGCGTTTCGATGGGATCACCCCTGGGTCCCACATTCGCCGAATATTACATGGCACACATAGAAAACAAAATCTTCCCCGACTTCATAAACAAACCCCCCTATACACCCGATACGTTGACGACATCTTTATCGCTACTGAATCCTTAGACAATATAGACAAACTCAAACATACCCTAGAAACCCACTCAGTTCTCACCTTCACACATGAACTAAATACTAACAACAACATCCCCTTCCTTGACGTAATTACCGACTCTAACAATCCTGCCCAATACACAACATCCACATATAAAAAACCTACAAACAATAACCCTAATTTACTCAACGACCATAGCGAACGCCCCCCAAAATATAAAACTGCCCTAATAAAAAACCTCGTCCACCGCGCATACACGATATCTTCATCCAATAAAATATTCTACAAAGAACTAACCAACATCAAACAAACCCTAGTAAATAACAATTTCCCCAACAGAATTGTCGACCAACAAATAAAACTATTTTTAACCTCCCTACACCAAAAGGATCAGACAAAAAAGCACAACAAAATGGACACTCTTCCCTTGTACTATAAAAACCAAATGCATTCTAACTACAAACTTGACTAAACAGCTATAATCAACATAATAAAGCGACACATTAAACCCACCGACCAACAACAAAAAATAAAATTAATAATTTACTACACTAAATTCAAAACTTCTAACTTAATAATCAAAAACAATAACACTACTAACTCGCCCCTAAACCAAACAAACGTACTATATTTGTTCCAATGCGCATTCGAGGAATGTTTCCCCAAGACCCAAACAGACAAACATAGTACTTATATTAGCCATACCACTACAACCCTCTCCCGACGCCTTACGCATCACTTAAACGACACTAGTGTCATCCAGCGACACATTACCACACATAAAAAAGCATAAAATCAACCGAACTATGGCAAATATTAACAACTAACACTAAGATCATACATAAAAACGATTGCATTAATAGACTAAAAATCTTCGAAGCCCTACACATAAAAAAAAATTACAACCCACAATTAATAAAGTAGCATTCACCACCGGTACTAACGCCTTATCAGTCTTCAACAATTAATACACAATAATAATAATAATAATAATAATAATAATAATAATAGATTTAAAAAAAATCAATAAAAACAAATTAATAAATAAATAAATTAATAAGTAAGTAAATAAAAGAATAAAGATATATATATATATATATATATATATATATATATATATGTATATACACATATGCAAATTAATGGACATAACCAAAAATAAAACCATAAATACGGCTCTTTACTAACAACAACGCATAACCTCCTGAAGACGGTCGCGAAGACCGAAAGCGCTACTGAAATGACCCAAGATACAACATTAGGCGCCATAATCCACCAATTGACACTGGAAACCTGACGAATCGCTCAGTCGAGAAGTTAACCAGAAGGATCGCAAAGAAAGAAAACTCCGTGGTCTTCAACGACACATGTATGATATATATATATATATATATATATATATATATATATTTAGGCAAACATTATTAAATAACACGGAGTGGTTTTGTTTGATGCGACTTTTTTTTATTTTTTCAATTTTCCGAATTGTCCATCTAATTAGATGGACAATCTAATTAGATGGACAATTCGGAAAATTGAAAAAAAAAAAAAAAAGTCGCATCAAACGAAACCACTCCGTGTTATTTAATAATGTTTGCCTAAATGAAAATATGCTGCCTAAATACACACAATATATAGATATGTAAGAGATAACACAGGATACATTCTTTATGAAAATAGAATGCAGAGGAATTAAAGAGATGAAACATAAAAGGCAATCCCAATCAGCTCTTGCGTACCGATAGACTCTACAATGGGCAGGGGCATCAGAGCACACCCTGAACGTAGATTTGAATTTAACTGATACAACTGAGTAATCTGAAGATCCGGAATGTGATACAACAATAGATGTGCACTGTTAAGCGCAAGTTTTACGAAAGATTTGACGAAGGCATTCAAAATGTCCGTCAGCATCAGTTACGCGGGTGGGTTTGTCAATAACACAGAAGTCAGCTGATAAGCAAAGGAAAAATCATAGCACAACTTTTCTTCATCGTCAGTCCTGCTTGAATAGACGAACCATTATATATTGTGAACCTCAATGTCAACATATTAATATAATCAGAAGAGTAAATAGACATGATCTTGAGTACAGCCTCGGTCACACTAGGCGACTTCACTCGCCGCTACTGCAGTTAGCGGCGAGTAGTAGCAGTCTAGCCGCATCGTGTGACCGGCTAGTCACAAATAGCACATCCAACTTTCGACTAGTTTACTCGCCACGACAAAGATTGAACATGTTCAACTTTAGTCGCAAGTAGTGCGCGATTTCATGATTACGTGACCTGGTATCGCGAGATTTTATGATTTTTTTCAAGACCTAATAGCGGCTGCTACAAATCAATGTTCGATTCTATTACCTCATGGAGTTTGTTGCTATGACAGAAAAACAAAGTTTGAAGTGGTCAGCTAATGAAATCAGTAGATTTCTCGATATTTACAGAAACTACGAGGTTTGTGGGATACAGACAATATACAGTATATGTAGAAAAATGCGAAGGAGTACAATGTTTAATATTTAATAAATGAACTAATTGAGGCTGGTTTTGAGATTCATTGAGAAGATCATTTGAAAAAGAAAATAAGAACTTGAGGGATGCATATAACGACGTTTATAAACCAAAGCTTGTTTGGTTTTTAAAAAAGTGTTGGCGCCTGACTCGCGACATTTTTGCGCTGTAACTAAAGGAACGAAACTGCTAGAGGAGTATTCGATTCGATGCTACAAGTAGCGACGAGTGAAATCATTTCGTGTTACCAGCTCAGTCGCTTCGACGTGTACTCACTGCTACACATAGCGGCGAGCAAAGTCGTGTCGCTTGACTAAGGCTTAACTCTATCGTTCTGGAGAGGACAATGGGAAAGACAAAGGTGAAAGAGGTGCTGTAAAAAACTTACACGGGAATAGATAACAAAACAATCTATGACGTAAGCACATATTCCATGTTCATAGGGACCTTGAAGGTCATGTTTAAAAGCTATATAACATATCACTCAATAAGTTCCGGGCCTAACTAATAAAACAACTTTTAAGTACAATTTGTTTTTATTAATTAACAAAAGATCATACATTGCAACATAGCTTCACTTAAATAACTCAAATTTGTAAACTTTTAATCCGATTTTGCTCGAATTTCGACATGTGCTACTTGAAGAAAAGTACTTTATAAAAATCATATGAATTATTTTATTAGTTGCGTAATTTATATGCCAGGGGTAAGACATTGAGTGATGTGTTATCAGTAACGTTGAATCTTGTATCATCGACAGAATCTGATGCGCCAATGACAGTTACCTACAGAATCAGCAAGTCAGGTTTGTTTTCATCTAAATGGATTTCAACCCTGTTACGGTTAGAACACAGGCCTCTAATGTTTGAAAAGAACACCTGATAGTAGAGCTCTACATTCGGATTTGAGATTTGAGGAATGGAGTTTCCATTTATGATGTTTTTTGTAAATTGTCATTATAAACATTTGTGGAAGAGGTCAGTAGAGAAATTGCAAGCAGAACAATAAATAAAGTATATTGGAAACCATTCATGACAGAACAACCGTAGCACCCCCTACAAGTATGGCATCGAGAGGCCCACCGTAAACTACTGATTGGTGTAGATATCATTCAATAAATAACAACACATAGATCCGGTATAACAACACATAGCTGATAGGACAGTCTCCTTGAAAGTTATTTAAAGGTTAGGGTCGTTGGACTTTAAGATGAATAACGTTGACCCATGTAAAACGTTTAATTCATAACCCTTGGTAGTCACATGGCAACAAAATACGTACCCTCTCAAAACAACAACCGACCCAGGAAACAAAAATGAAACTCACGGTCCATTGCCTACTCTACATACGTATGGATGGTCGTTAACTCCATGGAAATTATCCGCCCTTTCCCAGATCTTGACTTTCATATTGATAAGTGTCTACACATATCTAGAAAAGCCAGTTTAGTCAACGACAGTCCGACCATGGAACAGCTCGTACTAGTTTACATTGTACAGGTAATAATTTAGAAAGCAGACATGCTCTAACCTTAAAAAGTAAGATTTACCTTCCTCGTAACTTGTGCTGATTGTACAGTCGATAGAAGATTCAATCGTTGAAACACGATTAGGTTTCAATGTTAGCTCGAAATATTTTCCTCTCAAGTCACACTGAAGAGATGTGATAGAACGAAACTATTTCTGACTGCTTCCCACGAGGACAAGGTTAGGCACAAAGTCGTTTTTTTTAATGCGGATGAATCCAAAGGCCGCTCTCTGGATTGGACAAAACAAACTTTGAGAATTTCTATTCCTCTGAAAAGATACAGCACTTTGATCCAATTCTGAATGCTGTTTCTTTATATATATATATATATATATATATATATATATATATATATATATATATATATATATATATATATATATATATATAATATCAAATACTATAATCGGTCCATATCCACACCACTACTTAAAAACAATAATTTACACCAAGTAAATATTAAATAATATATTTTTTAATGATAATTTTTGAAGTTATTAAGAGGGTAACACTCCCATTTCACATTATTATTACTGCCATAAGTCAGCACTATATCTTAGTTAAAAATATAAAACCTCCTATATCTTCTAAACAGATTATATCTTGCCGACCTAATCCTTGCTCTTATCTCTAAACCAGACTTAATTAGTATACCGATATTATTACTCTCATAAGCTTTCACTATACCTTAGTTAACAATGTTAAATCTTGAATACATAATCATTCAGAAAACCTGTAGAGTTACCGCCCTTAGACCGATTGACAAGCTGCCAAGACCGGACCCGGGTAAAATCTTAGTTTAAATTCCTTTTGGATTGATTTAACGCCCTGTAATCCATGCCTTGAATTTGAATTTAATGTGTGTGTTTTTAACTTTTTTATTTTTTCGTAAGTATAATCCTTAAACCCATTGTCTCTCCTTGACATTCTCTAGAAGACACATAATTAAACCTCAAACAGTAATGGCCAAATATACGCTCCTTATAAACATTGACTCACTGGATTTGTATAAAGATATTTTTAAATTTTAATTTTTATGTTTTTATATTATTAAAATTCTTAAATATTTTTAAATTGTTCCAATTTTAAATCTCAACTGTAAGATTTTAACCCCCCTTTTTTCAAACTTTATTAAACATCCTAACACTAATTTTAAACAAATGTACATAACCCTCTAAGCAAATAACGCATCCAAACGAGAGTGACACGTGAATTCATATTTCTGAAACAGGTGACAACATAAGCTGAAGAGAGCCGGATGATTAAGTCATTCAGAGCTTGCAACCGACAGTACTAATGGTGTACTCATTTTTCTGTACCAATATATATATATATATATATATATATATATATATATATATATATATATATATATATATATATTTATTTAATAAAATATGGAACTACTATTCCAACGTAATGGTAAATGAAAAAAATATTTATGTATTCATAAAAGTTTTGGCTTTCATTTAAGATTCTCTCAGGAAAATGGCGGTGTTATTTCTTCAGATAAATACTCCTGAGGAAATCTTGAAATTAAGACGAACCGTTGATGAATACATAAATAATATTTTTGGTTTTCCCTTTTCCTTTTCCTTTTCTCTCTCTCTGTCTCTCTATATATATATCTCGTTTGAACTGCACTTATACTGCACTACCCTTTCTCTCTCTCTCTCTCTCTCTCTCTCTCTCTATATATATATATATATATATATATATATATATACATATTATACGTACACATATATAAATAAATATATATATATATATATATATATATATATATATATATATATATAAATATGTGTATGTATGTATGTATGTATGTATGTATGTGAGTGTGTGTGTCATAGCACCCACGTAGATTTAGTCTTACAAAATAGTCGAGAAGGACAATAGAGTTGACTCCTACCGCGCGTACACATGATCCTCCGTCGTGGTTGTAATGAGATTAATTACCGCCAAATGTAGCTCCGTGTCCCCACCCAACACTTCTCCAGGCACGGTGACATGTGTCACGTGATCACATCACATCCGGACACAGCGTGGGTGTAGCGGTGGTGGCAGCGGGATGAGGGGGTGAGGTGTGTGTTGACGGTGCTTACATTGGAGACAATTGGCGTGAATAAAGACCCGACAGGAAACGATAGATCGACAGAGAAGGCATAGATAGATAGATAGATAGATAGATAGAGAGAGAGAGAGAGAGAGAGAGAGAGAGAGAGAGAGAGAGAGAGAGAGAGAGCGAGAGAGACAGAAGGGGCGAGAGAGAGAGAGGAGAGAATGAGAGAGAGAGAAGGAGAGAGAGAAGAAGAAAAGAGCAGGGAGGGGTTGGTAATAGATGATATTCAGCACTTTTCGGCTTTGCTGGCAGACAGCGACAATTTTTTTTTTTAAACCGACGCCGCCTTTGCTGCTGTCGCCACCGATGGGATAAAGTCAGCCTACTAAGTTTAGTAATAATAAAATCACCGTTAAATCAATCGTCTGCCAGGTTAAGTAGCATAAAATCCGGCTATCATCGCTTGTCGCCACCAACGTACAACCATCAATTCACGACTAAGATCATGAGTTCATTATATATACTAGCAAAAATAGGTTCTCCCCGGTCGCATATTTTTGCTGTTAAACTTAATGTTAAGTGTTGAGTTTGCTAATGAACAACCGACTGGACGATTTCTTGTAGACGTACGTCACTCTCCTCTAAGAGAGAAGGTGATGCCTGGGGATAGTCTTATTTAAACATAACACATATACACTACCGTCCTGAATTGAGTATTGTAATATAGTAAAATAGTATATTTTCAGAAGTAATAGTATAGTTTCGGGACTAGACAGACAGATATCAAATCTCCATTATATATACTTGCAAATATATGTTCCCTCCGGTCGCATATTTTTGCTAGGCTGCCTCGTCAGAAATTAATGCTCCCCCGTAAACCGATGGAGCCCCAGTCATTAGACATTGATAATAGAAACAGTTTGTAAATGAAAGCTTTACGGCGTAAAAGGTCAAGCCGAAATCCTAAACACACTTAAGGTCGTTAAAAAATGATAATATAGGAAGTTTTTCAAATCGGAGAAAAGGTGTACCTAAAATAAAAGTCTAAAATACAGCGAACACGATGAGTTATTCAAATGCTCTTGAGGGAAACTTTACCTAAATTAAATTCATTAGAATGTGTGTGTTTTTTTTAAATAGTAATTTTAAAATCAATTATTATTTTAATTAAACAATTTGATTCAATAAATTTGTTGAAATCAACAATTTAAAAAACTAAATACAGCGAACACTGTTTTTCAAATCGGAAAAAAAAGGTGTAGCTAAAATGAAGCAATAAAGAAATCGGTACTCTTTTACTGTAGGACCCGCGCTAACTTTCGAAAAAAAGTTTACGTAACTAAATTCATTATAATGTATGTGTGTGTTTTATTAAATAGTAATTTTTAAATCAATTATTATTTTAATTAAACAATTTGATTCCATAAAGTTGTGTTTTAAAACATAATGGCTAATAAGATAAAGAAAATAAACAAACTCAGAACTTTTTAATAAAAAAAATAAGTAAAAGTAACACGGTAAATGCCAGCGTTTTGTTTACATTTTTGATAACGCACCCGTCTTATGTGCATACTGATAATCAGAAGGAGGTAACCAATTCAATGAAGTAACGCTGGCTGTTCAATCAGTTTAGCAATAGATATATTAACTACGTAAATCATTTTATGTATGTATATCTATTAATAATGGAGATGATGTATCTGTCTGTCTGTCTGAAGTCGAAACTCCATCAGAGTCATATTACTATTTACTTAGTCTGCCAGATTCTTTATATACTACTACAAACACCGCCGTAAACACTATGCGCATTTCTCAATTTACATAATTAATTGCTTTTAAACTTCTAATAAATTAGTATTCGCAAATAGACACTTATGATTGTTTTCTTCAGATGTCCACATGTATTTACGCGATTTTGCTCGCTAATAATCTTACTTACAAATTATGATTATTTGTTTCATTATTTATATATATATATACATACATATAATATAATTTGTAAGTAAGATTATAAGCGAGTAAAATAACGTAAATACATGTGGAAATCTGAAGAAAACAATCATAAGTGTATATTTGCGAATACTAATTTAGTAGAAGTTTAAAAGCAATTAATTATGTGAATTGTGAAATGCGCATAGTGTTAACAGCGGTGTTTGTAGTAGTATATAAAGAAGATGGCGGACTAAGTAAATAGTAATACTACTGTGATGGAGTTTCGGCTTCAGACAGACAGACATACAGACAGACAGACAGACAGACAGATACATAATCTCCATTATTTATATATATATATATATATATATATATATATATGTACACACATATATACATTTATATATATATATATATATATATATATATATATATTTATATATCCAAAATAACACACACACACATATATATATATATATATATATATATATATATATATATATATATATATATATATATATATATGTATATATATATATATTTGTGTGTGTATATAAATATATATATATATATATATATATTTATGTAATTATTATTTTTATTGAAAACAAAATAATCCTATTTTATATTAACCAATTTTTCTAATAGTTTCGCTCGGTACAATGCGTATCATCAGAGCTCTAAACAAATAAAAGTTATTAACTTTATTCTTTCTCGTAAGCCTCCTTCCTGGTCTTGTTGAAGTAATGTCTGATGTGTGGACTTACGGTGTAATGCCTCTTTTAATTTTAAACTTAAATCTTATATATATATATATATATATATATATATATATATATATATATATATATACTAGTACGGGAGAACTATAAAAGAATGAATCAACATTTTGTTTGATAATGGCCGTATGGGAGTGGACGTATCTGTTGGGAATCGTCGATTTGACTTGCGCGAATTACCGCGGGGCAGTCGAGTGCAGAACAGGGCTTGTTCTCACAGTCAGAGCTGACACGGTTACCGTGTGACGAAACCCCAGATCAGGGGTCAGTCTACACCTGCGAGAGGCTCTGTGACTCGCGGGCCTTGCGTGGGAAAGAAAGGGATCTGTGACGTCAATCGTTCCCGTGAGAAGCGAGTTTTTAGTCAGTCTGTTTCAGAAAGCAAACTGAGAGGACGGCGATTCACAATGTAAAGATACGGAATATTTCCCTTTAGGGAAGACAAGCGCGAGAATCCTTCCCCCCTCTCTAGGAATAGTTAAGAACACATTAATAACTAACTACGATAAAGTAGGATTTGCTCTCTTAGTCTCTCTCGGCGTGGTGAATTTCCCCCAGATGAAAAAACAACGCTTGAATAAAATGAATTAAATTTAAAAGCAGAGTTTGTCTTCGGGGGCGACATGGCTTTTACTGCAGACAACAGACGACTTCAGAGAAGAAAGAATTCATTCACAGACTACCAAGCACTGGACAACACGACCAACCCTCTGCACGACGTGTATACGAAACGCGTACTGCCGCGGTCTAGGCAGGAGTAGTAGCAACAATTTGTCGACACCGTACAGAAAGCAAATAGGTCACATCGGACGATTGTAATGTTCTGTTTGGAATTGTGGAATAGCGATAGAAGGAAGAAAAAATGAAATAAAGAATGAGACGCGGTTGTAGGAGTCTTCCTGCACTCGTGTCGGTATTTCCCCAGAATGTTTCTTTTTGATTAAACACATGCTCGTTTTCTGTGAGGGAAGAAAGAAGAAAAAAGAAAAATGGGCACAACTGAAACACAATCATATAATTACGGTTACCCTCAGAGCACTAATAAACTATGTGTGTTCGCATAGAAATGATGATATTCACAATAGTTAAATAGTACGTAATACATTGATTTCTTTTAAAATTACTACATAATAACGATGAATTTTAAAACCCCGGCCCTTCCCTTCCTTCCTGCGATTGCGGAACTTTAACAATGTTAAAAAAAATTAAAAAGTATTTTAAGTCGACTGGGATAGTACGCTAAAGCTATAGGTTTGAGAACTACGTTCGTAACCACCGGGCTACGATATTGAATGGAACATTTATTGAAAAAACGAAACCTGTAAGCTAGCAAGCGTTTGATTTTACGATCGGCAAAAGTAAGGTCCACCATCAAACGTTTTGGATCATTTCTATACGATGAAATCGATGCTTATATCCAATTTTTGGATATTATGCGTGTGAAAGATTGAGGCTTCAGAAAATGTCAAATTTATATCTTGGCTTATATTGACTTAAGTCGGAAGTCGAGTCGCTGAGGAAATTGTAGCTGCCATGTTGGATAATGGAATACTGCAGAAAATTATGATAAATACTAACAAATTTACTAAAGCACGCTCGATTATATAGTGGTGAGTTTAGTAGCCTGTGATTGTTATTTTCCTATTCTTCAAAAAGGTACAGATGAAAAATAGTCTTAACTTTATATATTAGATTAATATATATATATATATATATATATATATATATATATTTATATATTAATTTTAAGTAAATATTAAATTATATAATATTAGAAAGTCCAAATGATAAATTTAAGTAGAGTATAAATAGACAAGTATTAACCCAACCGTTAACATATTAGCAGTTAAGTCAGATTTATAATATTATACACTGAAAATCCTGCAAGTATCAAATCAGTTCTAATGTAAGAATGTTCAAGTAAAACAACTATTTAGAATTATAAGAATTACCTTAAGTTGGAGAGTAGACTTCATGAGCAATATGCCATTAGATAACAGTATACGAAAAAACTACAAAAGACTGCATAAACTGCTTAAAAACGTTATTGCTTAAAAACTGTTATTAATGTAATTGTAATTTTAACAATTACATTAATAACAGGTAGTCAACTTCCTATATTTCACACTTACCTATTGACTAACATATTTGACTCTTACCACAAACCTAACCAAACATTATATTTTGTCCATAAGTACTGAAACCACACTAGATGTGTTATTAATTCTATTGTACCTAATTTAGCTAGAAGAATCTCCAACAGTTCATCAAACAGCCGTATACTTAATATAAACTCCCAATTCTATAAGGATTATTTATGAAATTTGGGTTAAACACAAAATAGGGGGTAGTTTAAGTTCTTAGAGAACCTGACTACATGGATGGTAAAACTAGAGGGGTATTTCCAGTATTATTACTATAATATGACAATTAAAAACAGACTTTTAATATTGATAATGCGAATGGCGAACACGATGCAACCATGCATCAACAATCTCTTAACTTTAAATTCTAAATCTAAAAAAATTGACCTACTTGAATTGTGTTTAACCACCGTTCAGCAAAAAATGTCCAAACACATATCCCTAAAATGTTCTTTAAAATCATCGAAGAACACTTTAGAGCGCCACACAAATATATAACACTCTTCAATTAGAATCTCTTTCTCTACTTAAAAGTTCCAATACAGTAAAAATAGATATGATTCAGAAAAGTAATAACCAGTTTCCACTGATTCTGAATGTAATTGTCTCGATAGAAACTCATGTCCTTTGAATGGCTCCTGTAAGCATGAGAACGCCATGTACAAATGCACGGTAACACAATGTACACATCAGAGCATTTATAGTATTAATAATGATAACGATATTGATGATAATACTGATAATAATGATAACATTGATAGGAATAAATTGAATAAAAAAGAGGGCATATATTATAAACTCCCCTCCATTTACATAGGCTCGACGAAGGGTTTGTATGAAAATAGAATATCAAGGCATTCTCATACATTCTCATACATTAAGAAATAAACACCCTTCCAAAGTTACATCGCTTTAACCTTAAATAGAATTGATTAATAAGATAAGCCTTCAAACAAGTACTGTGGACTCTGTGGCTATCACGCCTTATTTATAATTAAACACAAAGGTCCGTTGTCAAATAAAGAAGATGAAGTTTTATCCAGTTGTATGCATAAAAACTGGTACAAATATAACCAGTTTAAAGTACCTTTACTCCTAACTGGGTACTACTCCACTCCCCATAATATTTTGACTTACGTCAATCTTTTCTACACTATAGATAGTGTTATATGTGTATTTCCTTTTTGATGAATAATTTGAATATATTCCTTCCTATCTTCTTCTAGACACATGAACTGCTAAGTGTATATTTTTATTGGCTTCTTTATAGTAACTTACTGCTACATGACCTAAAGATATTTAATAGACTTCCACTCATACGATATGGCTAATTATATTGTTTGGTTTGAGAAATGAATATGTTTATTTAATATTTTAGGCCCTCCGTTCAGTCTAGAGAGACTATGGATACCCCGTGTGCGCGTGTAATTATGAAGCAAGGGTTAGGGTTGCGCAATCTCTAACAACACCTCTCCTGAGTCGGCACTGCTTGATTCCAATGGCAAGCAGTTCAAGACGACTGGAAACAATGCCGAGATAAACAGAGAGCACATACAGCACCTGGTAGTCCCAAATGGTCACCCATTTAATACTGGCCAGACTCAACGTCGCTTAACTTCGGTGATCTAACGGGAACCGGTGTGTCAACGTGATTTGTACCGTATGAATTATTTAATTTAACCCTATATTTTAACACAATTTTCTTACGGGATCTTTACTTTGAATTAACTATATGATAAATTACGCTTAGGTTTTAACTGTTTTAACAGTTTAACCAAACTCACATAAATATCATAATAATTTTCGACTTAGTTTTCCATTTAATAAAGATAATCTATATTAAATACCTAAACACTCAAATTCTAATATTAATTTCCGTCTTACACCTTATATTTTTATACAATTTTGATTTTAACATTTTATATCCATTGTTATCCTACCCCCTTTTATATTTAACTATCATCTATTTTTCTTATTTTTGTTAATTTTGATTCAAATTATTTATTTTATCTTTATTTAATTCTGCATTATTTTAATATTACTTCTAATATTCTAATTCTCTTTAGTAAGTTTTATTCGCTTACATGCTATTCCATCATTACATATATTCTAAAATGGCCTACTAAAGCGTTAAGTAATATCTTCCTTGAACAAAAAAAGTCGATTGCTTTTTCTTTAAGTAATATTTTATTATTTTTAATAGACATGCCTATATTTCCTCATCCTCTTTTTTCTATGTTTTTTAAATTTTTATTTTATTTCGGTCCTGGCATTTTGATAGTTCATCAAAATATCAATAAAATAAACGTTAACACGTGTTGCTTCCCTTGCACTATTGGGTTTGGCTAAGCGCCATGTACTTTTGCTATTGTATTTACCTCCGCAATTTCAACTCACACCGGCGGTGTTCTTACGGCTGTTTGTTTATTGGTTCTTTTTATATTCTCATTCGGTTAAACGGAATATCACAGTTTCTTCATGGTTAAAAATACTTACTTTTTTGACTGATGCAAATATTTATTTTTAGAAACTTTGTAAGAGGACTTACTTTGGGTAGACATTGAACAATTTAAATTCATAATTCGAGGCCGCGATTAAAAAATAAGATCTATAAAGACAATTTAACACCCGTCCCTTTATATAAAGACCTAAAATAAGTTCCCGTTATTGGTTTTGTGGCATCGTTATATTACTCTAAACATTGTACCTAATATACCACGTCTTATGTGTCTTTATTTTTTCATGTATTTTCCCTAATGTAATTGGCTCGTCTTTTTGTTTATATATATATATATATATATATATATATATATATGTGTGTGTGTGTTTATGCACGAACATGTATTTTTTAAAATCTATATACGTATATATATATATATATATATATATATATATATATATATATATGTATATATATATATATATATATATATATATAGCTTCGTCCATGTGTTTGATTGTGTTTTATTTAATTTATTTACGTCTTGGATTTTGTATCATTTATATCTTATTCTAGTTTTTATTTTTGTGATTTGATTTTTAAATGTTTATACATATATATTTGTTGTGTATGTATGTATATATATATATATATATATATATATATGTGTGTGTGTGTGTGTATGTGTGTGTGTGTATATACACGTATGAACATGTGTTTTTCATATTTTATATATCAATGTGTTCATTTCTATGTATATCTTTTTAACATAGTTCACCCCAAACAAGACAAGTTGCCACTGTAGACGGTAGGGGCTACTTAGAATTAGGCTGAAAGTTTTGGGGGCCCTTCTAAATTGATAGCTGTGCAGCGAGATTGTTGTACACATCAGTTTAAAATGTCTGCATGTCGACAGTCGATGAAACAAGAAGCAGGGAGGGAGTTCCAAAGGCCAGCGCTCGAGGAATGAAGCTATTGAAGTAGGAGACTGTCCGGCATCTTGAGATCTCCACAGTGAATGGATGGGATCTAGCTGATTGTCGGGTTGGTTGGGTGTATTAATGTTGATGGGGCACCAGAGCAGCAACTTCATCGGAGCACATTCCGTAGAAGTGCTTGTAAAACAAGCACAAAGGTGCAACATTGTGGCGATGGGACAGGTTCTGGAGTTTGGTGAATAGTGATGGACTTATTAGATTAGAGACTGTTTTTATGACCTTGTCTAAGAGGGAGAAACCAGTTGATGGTGTACCAGCCCAGATGTGACAACAATACTCCATGCATGAGCGGGTGGTGGTTTTGTAGAGATATACGTTAGTGTCAGGTGTGAGGAGTTTTCTAGCACGGTAGACGGTGTCTACTTTCGTTGTAGCAGCCTTGGCAATGCATTTTATGTATTTGTTCCAATTCATATTACCTGTGAATATTAGACCGACGGGTTTGAACGTTGGACTCGCAGGTAGGGTGTTATTTGCCATGGCTATCGTTGGGTGAAAAAGGTTTCTTGTAATTATTGAAGAAAAAGAGCTTTGTCTTAGCAGCATTATATGTTACAATCTACTTATGATCCCATTCCATTATAGACTGGAGGATTCAGCCATTGCCTCAGATATGTGTGCGTCCGTTTTGCCAACATGGCGAGAGTAGAACCTGGTGACGTCATAAAATATACCCATCTCAGACACAATTAGATCAGAGATGTCGTTTTTGAAAATCAGGAACAATAAAAGTCCAAGAATCGATCCTTGGGAAACACCCTCATTTATGGTATGTTGTTTGGATGAATCGCCATCGAGGACAAACTGTATCTTTCTTTTTGTTCGGAAAGATCTAATTATATTAAATATTCGTCCAGTAATATTATATGAATTACTTTTTATGAGAAGACCTTTATACCAGACCTTGTCAAAGGCTTTGGATATATCAAGCGCTACCGGCCTAGCTACACATGCCTTGCCCAGTGTATGGTAGATATGTTCTGAGAAGACCGTTATGATATCCATAGTAGACCGTGCTTGCCTAAATTCATACTGATGGTCAGAAGAAGTTTAGCATTAACGAGGTGGCGGACTATCGCTTGATTTATTAATAATTCAAAGATCATAGCGAAGATCAGGTGTAGACTGATGGGGCGATAATTATGAGTGTCAATTCTATCTCCAGAATTCGTGAAGACTGATACCACAGAGGCAATATTCCAGCTATCAGGCAGGCAAGATTCGGCAATGAATTTGTTGTAGAGTTTGGTAAGGACATGAGCCAATTAAGCTGAGCATTTCTTTATTACTATTACTGTTTTAAGATCAGGCTCACATGCTTTGGAGGTGTAAAGGTGTGTTATAATGTCCCGGGCATGATATGGAGTGATGGCCAGGTCATCAAGTGTGGTTTCGGTCCGCAATAGAAACTTGGGAGGTAGTCATTTGCGCAGTCTAAAGTGAAGTTTAAGGCGAAACGCTGGGCAAGTAGTTCAGGTTTGTCAGCTGCCGTGCTAACGATACCATTGCAGTTGGATAGCAGAGGAATCGTTGATTGCCCATTGTTCACCACGCTATTGAGGATTTTCCAGAAATCACAAGTATCCTGTTTCTGCGACTGAATGCGTTTTCTAGTCATTTCTGTATTTATTCTTCATTGCTTCACATATCGCATTCTTACATTTTTTTCTTGACGCTGTAAATTTCGTGTCTATTCGTAGTTGACTTATGGCAACCGAATCGTCGGAATACTTGCTGCCTCTGAGCAATAGCAGCTGACATTTCGAAGTGAACCATTGTGGAGACTGGAGGGTCTGTAGAATTTTCGCATGGGGACATGTGCTTCAATGCCTGCTTAGACCAATTACCTTATTTGCCCACTGATCAGCAAGGGAAGAAAAAGCGGACTCTGGGCATTCGTCTAACAAGCGCTACGCTGTGAGGGCAGGAAAAGTCGAGAAGTGAGGCTTGCTGGTTCACACGATCAGGGAGGTGAGTCGGGAAAATAACAGTCTGTGTGAAAGAGTGCGCTATGGAAAAACTATACCTGTAGATTTCAGCAGTGGTTGTATAGCTGAAGAAGCCAAGCCAATCACGATGATGTGCATTAAAATCCCTAAATACATGTATTTGGGTATTCAAATTAAGTGAAACTGTTGTATCTATGCTTTCAGAGACAAAGTTAAGCAGTGCACAGGCCTGGGTTGAAAGAGAACCCTATAAGAAATATAAGTAACTAACACTGTGCTCTGATGTTAATCGAAAGAACTTGTTAACTTGTCAGAGTCTTTACGATAGAGTAGGAGGTATCCAGTCATGTAAAAATGTTGTAAGGGAATTAAGGATTGTAGATTTATTTCACTTAGTGTTAGGATATCCGGAGAGTTTACTAAGAGAAAGGGTTCTGTGCCATTAATGTTGGTTCAAAGCCCCCCCCCCCCCGGATATTTTAAAATGCTAGCCTCAACGACGGAGGAATTCATCGTGTCTGGTTTAGGTTTGTTTAGGTTTGTTTCCTATTCGTTTTATTGTCATTTTTGTTTCGGATAAAGTGGGTAGGGTAAAGTGGAAGCTTGTTTGGTGCAAATAAGCTCGCAAAACAAGACCATTAATTGCGACTTATCCATTGGAGATGTGGCCTCGTAAAAGCCCACCGGAGATAACTGTAAGGTCCATTTCCATGCGCGACATGGCAGGAACAGTTACTCACAATATGCAACTGTTCATGGAGCAGTTGTTCGTAGCGCTACCTCAGAGTATGGGCTCTTGTACTATCAGTCGGTAACAGCAGCCAGACAAGCTGTAATCTGTACTCTCAAGCTGTCGGAAGAAGAGCGACCCAGACTAGTTATGTGAAACTTAGTGACAAAAAGTCCTCCCCGGTTGCTAAGATAGAGAGAAGGAGCGATGCCGTTCATTGTCCTTGTCAGGAAACAAGGTCAAGCACTGGGTGTCTTTGATGTGTACCTGTGCTAATACCTCTGCACCTGCCTGATAGACAAAGAAGGAGTACAAAAGCCTGGCGTTTAGCAAAGACCATCTGCCCTTTAAGCAATTTTAGGTTTGCAAACCGAATACTTTGTTCGAGACTCCATCTCTAGTAAGGTTGTCGATCAGGACTAAGGAGGCCTCCCTCCACCAATGGTTTGCGTCATAGACTTAAGTAGTCAGTAGTACAGTTTTTATATCAGCGTTTTGCTTCTCCTAGATAGATTACCTTGAAAGGTCTACGGGTCTATTACACAGAGATAGGTAATCTTTCGTCCGTGTACTAGTAAGGTATTTCAGAGCTTCTTTCGTTGTATTTCATATTGTAAACAGAATGTGTGTTTAATACAACCTTTGAATTCGTTAATTCAATATATGCTATTACCAAAACACTGGTTGTATATTCATATGAGATGAATTCACCTATATATTTCTTAACTTTTCTTGTTGTATCTCTTATTTAATGTTATATTATTGAGTTTTATATGTATATTTATATTATTAGTAATATATTAATATTTTATTCTTTTTTATCATTATAATGTTATTATTATTATTATTATTATTATTAATAATCTTCTTCTCATTATTATTATCATTATTATTATTTTAGTCTTCAATTTTACCAGTGATGTTTTACTTTTTATACATTTTTTTATCATATCTCTATTTGTTTATGATTATCGTTATTATCCTTTAAATATTTGTATATGTGATTTTGTATAATAACTGTACTTTTAAGGTTGAATATGTGTTATGTTTTATTTACTTCTATTTGTGATGTTATGGAATCGGTCCTGACAGAACGCATATTCGAATTAATAAAAAAGATATTTTGTCTGGGAAACGATCGTACGCCAAAACAATTGGTTGTAGCTGAATTAATCTAACTGATATGAACAATATGTTATGGATTTATTTATTTAAATTTACTCTCTCCTTATTTATTTCCGTCTCTCTTTCTCCACACACACACACACACACACACACACACACACACACACACACACACACACATACACACACACACACATATATATATATATAGATAGATATTCATATATATATATATATATATATATTGATCTCTCTCTCTCTCTCTCTCTCTATATATATATATATATATATATATATATATATATTGATGTCACAAAGACAGAAATGGTCGTATAGTGAGACAATATGAAAATAAATGTAAAACCGGATAGAAATATACTACGTTTGAAAGAATCAAGAAATATTTAAAATCTGAATGATTAATAAAAAAACTTAATAGATATTTAGAAAATAATAACTATCTAGAATTAATACGGTCATTATAAAAATAAATCTATGTATCAAGCTGTAGTGCTTGTATTGTATATACAATTAAAGAATATATAAATTAACGGTTATAAAAAAGAAAACCCAAAATAAAAATAATAAATAATATAACAGTAATTAAAATTATATAGACACATTAATGTTGATGAAATTATAATACGTATTAACAAACTTATACGATTGAAACCCTACCGTAACATGATAAATCAATATACCCTTTAAACCTAAACAGGGGGCGCATGACTTATGTGTATTCATCGATTCGACTGTCGTTGCTCGACGCAAGAGAAAACCAAGTAAAAAGTTAACAAAGAGTTTTATTATTTGGGTTATTGGAGCCACTCTTCTCATATTGGATGTTATACTTACAACGTTTCCAGGATTTTGTCAAACACTGGAATCTTTATGTCGAACTTGGAAATGTGCGCGGGATTTTCAATTACACCTTTTATTTAATCCAAGGGAGTATATTGCTCTCGTTCCGTCAGTCATGACTGTTTATCTTATTTCCTAATTAGCATCGATTGTAGTGATAGTTGAACCTTAATCTCTCAGAAAACTGTCCTTTAGAACTGATTATGACTTAATAACCTCAACCGTTGCACCACATGTCTATGTTGTGTTTTCCTTTCTTCAGTCAAATTCATCAACAGGAAATGTAACACATTACGTTTGCATAATATGTTTGAAGAGTATTGATTTACTCCTCTCCAGGAGTTAGGCACAAGGCCAGTTTTTATCTTTCTCCCACAAGTAAGATGTGACCCAAGGTCGGGTCGGGAAAGTGGGGTTTAAAAATTGCCTGGGCAGCCCCGTCGGCATTCCCCGGTAGGGGCGCCTCAGGATGTAAGCAATAAACTTACTCCTCCCCAAAGAGGGGAGGCAAAGCCTGGGAGGGTTGACCTCCTAGAACTGCACAGGACAGACCCATAGACCGGCGTAAATCAAGCCCCGAAGGCCAAGACAATACCAGTCTATGGGGTGCAGTATCCATCAGAACAGATACTACACTTTGATCTTAGCCAAAAGGCCAAAAAATGTTTGAAGAGTAAATCAAATAGTAACGAATATGAATACCAGGGTTTACTAGTCGGACTTTTTCGAAAGGATCCCTCGCGCAACAGATGAAGTGCTAAGTAATACTCAGTTCTTTGTGGATGTTGAATATTAAATTCTTAAAACACTCACTTGCAACTGATTTATTCGTTGTGATAATGTTTACTGGACTTGAAAAATCTCTTCTCCATACATCGATCAATGTTTAATTTGGTTATTTTCTAGTACTTATGATTATCTAACTTTTTTATCTACTAAATGTGTGGTTGTATTGTTCTATATTTACTTATATACCTAGAACGCTAAAAAAAGCTATCCAGCTAGACTAATAGAAGTTTGTATTGTTCCTAGAATTTTATTGTAATCTCTTATTTAATAATTTAACCCCCTCCCCCTCACTAAATCTTATTATCTCTAGTTTGTAATTTATACATAAATAACACGGTGCTTTCGAATATTTGCCTTTCTTGCTTTTCTGTGATTCTCCATTTTAGTGTTGATGTCTTTTTCTTTGCAGAAAACCGTAAAAATGTTTTGATAGTGATCTGTTATTGGAATATTTTTAGTTGTGAGAAAAGGATTTGTGATTATTATATGACCTGCTTTTAAATATATTTATCTGTTATTGGAATATTTTTAGTTCTGAGAAAAGGATTTGTGATTATTATATGACCTGCTTTTAAATATATTTATCTGTTATTGGAATATTTTTAGTTGTGAGAAAAGGATTTGTGATTATTATATGACCTGCTTTTAAATATATTTATCTGTTATTGGAATATTTTTAGTTGTGAGAAAAGGATTTGTGATTATTATATGACCTGCTTTTAAATATATTTATCTGTTATTGGAATATTTTTAGTTGTGAGAAAAGGATTTGTGATTATTATATGACCTGCTTTTAAATATATTTATCTGTTATTGGAATATTTTTAGTTGTGAGAAAAGGATTTGTGATTATTATATGACCTGCTTTTAAATATATTTATCTGTTATTGGAATATTTTTAGTTGTGAGAAAAGGATTTGTGATTATTATATGACCTGCTTTTAAATATATTTATCTGTTATTTGAATATTTTTAGTTGTGAGAAAAGGATTTGTGATTATTATATGACCTGCTTTTAAATATATTTATCTGTTATTGGAATATTTTTAGTTGTGAGAAAAGGATTTGTGATTATTATATGACCTGCTTTTAAATATATTTACCGTACTACTTATGTAAAACGTATTCTCTTCCAGTTTTGTCTTGAGTATTGCTTCTATGCACACTATAAACATAAGGAGACACTTATTCTGTAGTGGAATGCGATCATGCCAGGATGAGATGTGCCGTCTAAATGCAAGTACCCGTTCTAAACCTAGTGATTATATTCGAAGCAGTAACAGTTGTTTGTTTTTCATTTTCCTGATATTTTAGTTATATTTTTTCATACGTACACGCATCTCTCAAATGAAGACACCTTTTATTTTCGGCGCCACGAATTATTAGATTCAAGAGAGAAGATAATAATAATAATACATAGGTTTGTAAATCGAGCAGTTAGAATAATATGAGTCAGAGGATGGCTTATATCGAAGTTTGTTAGTGTATTTTGATCACTGTTTTTTAACCTTTGCACTCCTCGTCTATTTTCCTACAGTCGATGAGCTGGCATGATTAGTGTGTGTTACATGTAGCTAGCCGGTTCTCGTGACTGTAACGGCCATCTCATTCCACCCATCGGTTAGTCGGTCTGGCGCTCTGTTCGTCCGCCTGCCACCCGTTTGCTTTACATAGGATTTGATGGCCGAACGATGATTTAGTGGACATACCTTATAGATATACGTTCCTGCTTTGTGTTCAATTCAATCAGGCGGTGGAAAAGGAATATATCCGTTCGAAATGTTATTACCATTATTTGCGGAAATACGGATTTATAAAAAAGCCTTTGAAGAAAATCCGTTCATGATGCAAGAAACGGGTACACTGTCAGGGACTTCCGAACATCGTATATAATTTTAACGATTTTCTTTCTATCGTTTTTCACGTATTTTATCACATATCTTTTTACAGAACAATAATGAAACCTCTTTTTCTGGAGATCATCTTTCATTTTTCATACTTTACAATTGCATGATTTTCATCACCGTATTCCTCAACAATCTTCTGTTTTTCTGTAATTCTTAGTAGTGTATGAATTAATTCCGCAGGACGTGTGGTGTTGGTTGCAAACCACCTCAGACCAAAACATTAGAGAGGTAAAAGTAGTCCTGTAGAAGAAGAAAATATTATTTGTATTATTTGGTTGATAATTTATATCATTATGAGAATACATGTGATACTTACTAAAATATTTAATTAAATAATCGCGTAAAAATATCATATGGGGTTCAAAAGATAAACCATGTTTTTTGTGTTATTCTATTTTCCAGGAGAACGAATATCCGCATATACCTCTAGCTGGTTATAAAGAATGAAGCAATTATACAACACGCAAATAAGCAAATGAAATCATGACAGGATTAAAGAGATTGTAGTGCGTACTTACATGGCATGATTATAATTTAATCACACCCTGAAAATAAATTGAAGAACACAATAAACTTATGCTCCAACTTCTGAACCCCATATAATTATTTTTACTCGATGTTCTTAATAAAGCTATCAATTAATTTTAATTATTGATTATTAATTTTAGTGTTCTTTAAGTATACAATGTATATATAATAATTAACATTTAATAGTTCGTATTATTTCATGACTATGCGAGAACATCCTCGAAGTAACGTAATAAGACGACTTATTTATTAATTTTGTGGAGAGATAAATAATTATGTCTATACACAAACATGTAAAGAAAATTAATATTTCATACGAAGACACCCCCTCCCTTTTTAAAACTATCAGTACCCTTCCGTCAGGGTAACAATAAAACAAAACAAATATGGAAACAGTGCGTACAGTCTGTGTAACGGAAATGATAAAAATAAATGTATTATCTAAACTCCTATAGTAAGCTGATGATCAAAACAACAGCGAGTTAACGCTTCAGAACGTTGCTTGCAACTGTTTCAATCTAACAAAATTGAGTATTTCTGTAAATATGCGACAGTGATTAAAACATGGATCGATCACTTCATCCTGGAGCTTAATCTGCATTCAGCTGAGTTGACAGCAACAACTGAAAGCCGTTCAAAGCGGCCGAAGAGGAAAATATTAGCGACAAAAGTTTTGGCGTTCGTATTCTACGGTGCACAGGAAATTTTGTCTATCGATTACCTTGAGAAACAAAGAACTATTAATAGCGAATATTAGATCGCATTATTGATGCGTTTAAAGGAAGTCGCCAAAAAACTGTCACAAATGAAGAAGAAAAATCTGCTTGAATTGAAATGTTTCCAGGAAGAGTTAGAACTCTCTCTCCACGGAAGTCACGTTGTCTCGCTAACTTCCGCTTTACTGAGGTCAATTCCGATTGCGAGGTGCCACTACAAATTTTTTTATTCAAATATCTGCTTTCGTTATGTAATAGCCACAATGTGCCGGCAACGTTACATTGTAATGTTGCAAATAAGTTTCCTTGTGACGTTACTTTATCTTTCAATTTATGAGTCTAAAAAACAGAAAAATTAATTGAAAAAAACAAAAACAAAGAAAAAATGGGGGAAAGTATAGAATATAAGCCAAAATCGGATTAAGACATTGTTTTATTGCTCGAAATTGTGCACTAATACGAGGAAATGATCAGATTTAAAAATTCGTGCCAGGAAGATAGTAGAATGTCCATTCACCATCTAAATTAGTACTTTCCAATTAAAAACATATGAAACTATGCCGTATACTTTCAATTGTATTGTTTTTTTCCTCTCGTTTTTAAACTTTTCAATTTAATTCCACCCCTCAAAAATGTCACTAACGTCTATATTTCTTGTTTTAATAAAATGTTGTACCACTAGACATTATTTTTATCATTTTGTTGATAATTTATATCATTATGAGAATACATGTGATACTTACTAAAATATTTAATTAAAAAATCGCGTAAATTATCATATGGGCTTTAGAGGATAAAGCATGATTTTTTGTGTTATTCTATTTTCCAGGGAAACGCATATCCGCATATACCTCTAGCTGGTTATAAAGAATGAAGCAATTATACAACACGCAAATAAGCAAATGAAATCATGACAGGATTAAAGAGATTGTAGTGCGTACTTACATGGAATGATTATAATTTAATCACACCCTGAAAATTAATTGAAGAACACAATAAACTTATGCTCCAACTTCGGAACCCCATATAATTATTTTTACTCAATTTTCTTAATAAAGCTATCAATTAATTTTAATTATTAATTATTAATTTTAGTGTTCTTTAAGTATACAATGTATATATAATAATTAACATTTAATAGTTCGTATTATTTCATGACTATGCGAGAACATCCTCGAAGTAACGTAATAAGACGACTTATTTATTAATTTTGGGAGAGAGATAAATAATTATGTCTATACACAAACATGTGAAGTAAATTAATATCTCATACGGAGACACACCCCTTATTAAAGATATCAGTATTCTTAAGTCAGGGTAACAATAACACAAAACAAAGATGGAAAAAGTGCGCACAGTCGGTGTAACTGAAATGGTAAAATAAATTTATTATCTAAGCTCCTATGGTAAGCTGGGTTTACGATTAAGAACGTTGCTTGCAACTGTTTCAATCAAACAAAATTGAGTTGCCGTCAATATGCGAGAGAGAGTTAAATATGGATCGATCATCTCACTGTGGAGTTAAATCTGCAGTCAACTGAGTTGACAGCAGCAACTGAAAGCCGTCCAAAGAGACCGAAGAGGAAAGTATTAGCGGCCAATGTTCTGGCCTTCGTATTCTACGGAGCACAGGGATTTTTTTCATCGATTACCTCGAGAAACAAAGAACTATAAATAGCGAATATTAGATCGCATTATTGATGCGTTTGTAGGAAGTCGCCAAAACACTGTCACAAATGAAGAAGAAAACTCCCTTTTCACGAAGACTAGGCACCGTGCCACACGCCAATCCCAACGATGCGAAAACTACATGAATCGCATTCAAAATTCTTTCGAAGGCACTCTACTCACTAGATCAACAGCGACTACTAGCAGTTTGTGAACCCAAATAGAATGCTTCAGGGAAAACGATTTATCTGTAATGAAAAAAATATATCAGAGACTGAGGCGTATTTTTAGGCCAAATACAAATTGCTTTAGCTTTTTGTAGACTTTGTACTGCACCCGGTTTAGTTGTCTGTGATGTGTATAAACCATTATACAAGAATCGTCGTCGTCAGGAACCAAAATCTTAAGTTGTCTTTAGGCAAAATCACTCGGACGTTGATGTTTGCGTACAAGGTTTATTTATCAAAAAGGAATAGTCACGGAGAAATATGAGTGAGAACATAACACTTTAAAGTGACGGGTTGCTTGCATGCGTACGGATGCGAGAGAGACAGACACAGATAGACAGATATATAGCTTTTCTAGTTACACCTAACAACATTGCACCTTCACCCGGACGGCATCGTATACGCGTCCGCTTGAATTGAACTGTTGCCAGGAAGAGTTAGAACTCTCTCTCCACGGAAGTCACGTTGTCTCGGTAACTTCCGCTTTACTGAGGTCAATTCCGATCCCGAGGTGCCACTACAATTTTTTTTATTCAAATATCTGCTTTCGTTATGTAATAGCCACAATGTGCCGGCAACGTTACATTGTAATGTTGCAAATAAGTTTCCTTGTGACGTTACTTTATCTTTCAATTTTAGAGTCTAAAAAAACAGAAAAAATAATGGGAAAAAACAAAAACAAAGAAAAAAAGGGGAAGTATAGAATATAAGCCAAAATCGGATTAAGACATTGTTTTATTGCTAGAAATTGTGCACTTTGCCGAAGAAATGATCAGATTTTAAAATTCGTGCCAGGAAGATATTAGAATGTCCACTCACCATCTAAATTAGTACTTCCCAAATAAAAAGATATGAAACTAAGTTGTATACTTTCAATACATATCGTTATGTTATGTGACCATCACTTCGAAACGGTACAATAACATTTTGACAACGTAAAAATGGAGGAGTCATTTAGGGTCAGAAAAATAAATAATTCTATGTTACGATAATGTCCAAACTATCTCTGTAACATTTCCATGAAGAATGAATCCTAGAGTTGCCAGATATACTGATTTGTTAAAAGATGTTACACGTTAGATGATGCTTTTTTGAAAAACTTAAGTAGAATTAGTGTCAGGCAGTGGTATTGTACGGATGCCCCCCCCCCCCCACCCACCGTATTCTTTGTGGCAAAAAAGAAGTTTAATGGAAAGTTCTTAGGAATAAATTGTGCGAAAAAAAGCTTGGTAACGGAAATTGTTGTAAGGATGAATACAATGTATTTTAATTCAAAAATTTCTTTGTAACGCGGCTACAAAAACGTCTCCCACCGGCGAGAAATACATTTCAAGATGGCTCCGCAGTCACACGTGAGATCTACTTTGTTCGTACTAGTCGATGTATAGTTCTGTTCAGTTCTAGCTAGGTCACTCTCCTAGGCTTGACTTTTTCTCTGGAAATGTTTACTTTATTGCATATCCCCTGACGCACCACTACCGGGGAATGTCGACTCGAATATGGTTAATCAGTTTACTTTTTTAAATAAATGATAATAGTAAGTTCGACATTTGGTGTACTGCATACACATACAGAGTGTTTCGCAGTGTAGCAAAACAAGCAAGTGCTGAAGCCGGAATCGAAACCTGACAGTCTAAACGACAGTCGAAGCTCCTTACTACTCGTTTATTATTTGACACTTGTTTACTCAAAGAGAAATGCGTTGCAAGCTGTTCTCAGTTGGCGATTTCAATTACCAGAACTCAACCCAAAAAGGGAAGCATATATTAGTCATCAACAGAAAGACTGTTCCCCTATATCGCAGCTCGTCACTGTGGCTAGATAAGCAAGTACTTAAGTCGGCATCGCTATCCTTTTTTCCGTATAATTTATATCTATTTCTATGTTCTTTTAGATCATGTCTTCTCTCTTTTACTATTTATTTATGTATGTATGTATGTATGTATGTATGTATGTATGTATGTATGTATGTATGTGTATATGCATGTATACGTATAGACACACGTCAGACGGGTAGACAGGTCAGAGTTCAGCGCATATTTCATTTTTTTAATCGACCAAGGGTGTCGGTCGAATAAAAAAAAATGGGTAACCAAAGAGTAACGCATATCATTTTGCCGTCAAGATGGGGTAACGCCCGTCAATTATCCTGGCCAGACCACCTATGAAGTCAATAAGAGCACAGAGAAAAATAGGCCAACATTTCCATCTTCGGAGATAATGTTGTATTATTTTTGTATTTTTTCCCAAATAATTGCCATCATTAAACGGGTACGCGTCACGCTCAGACGTAAGAGAACAGGTCAGTAAATATCGAGGTCTCAGCAAAACAATTTTATTCAAAAACGCAGGGCCATAGTTGTGCTTTATCAGATCCAATACTAGTCATAACGCGCGCTAGGAATGTGTCATTCCTGCTATACTGGTCCGGTACCACCTAACCTTAGAAGGAGATTAAAGTGTCGTATATATATTTTTTTCTATCTTAGGCTATTTTTCCAGGTATTACATCGAACCGAAGGAAAAAGGGACGCTTATATCGCTGGTCGTCTGAGGCGCCCTCATCAGGGAATGCCGACGTGACCGACCAGGTTTTTTTTAACTGTTCCAAATCCCCCCCCCCCCCATTTAGGAGAAGCTGTATTTCCACTATGAACTGACATTGTGTGTAATATTATCGCGGTGAGATGCAAGTAAACAAGCAAACCGCTCTCTGCAAATTATTTTATTATTATTTGCTTCAATGTTTCTTTTCGGCATTTTCTTTTCATTTTAACACGATCTTTTAAACTCAGTCTTTAAAAAAGTATATCCGTTCAATATTTTATTTGGAATTCATCGAAAATAACTTATTTTATAACTTTATCAGTTCATTCCTTTTATGTGTTACTCTATTATTTTATTTATCTTCCGTCCACCGCGGGAGGATGTGACACAAGATCGGAAGGTGAGGATGTATGTATGTATGTATGTATGTATGTATGTATGTATGTATGTATGTATGTATGTATGTATGTATGTAGCCTACATAAAATACATGAGGAGTCCCGTCGGGATTCCTCTGTAGGAGCGCCTAAGGCAATTATCAATAAACTAACCCTTTCTCAAAGAGCGAGATGGTAAAGCTTTGGAGAGTGGACCTTTAGAACTGCACTAAACCATACCTCAGTCCGACAGAGCAGGGTCAAAAGAGGCCACAACAGCGCACTTTTTGTTGGACTGATCGTCGAGGGCGTATCCTATTGTAGTTACAATCAAATTTGGTTTTAAAAAAATATATTACTCTATTAGCAAAATAAAATCCACGTTGTTAATGATTTACTTTTTAAATCTGCCTTGAGAGTAAATGTCATTAAATTAAAAGTGTAAATATTGAACCGTCCGACGGACTGTATAAGACATTAGTGGCAGTACCTCCCCGGATCTCATCTGTATATTAAATAAAATGTGTATTGAAAATATTAGGTTCTAATTTAGTAGCTATAACAAATGTGTAACCACCATTAGTTACAAATCCCCTCATGTTTATTTTGACCGTAAATGTTACCTGACCTGTTATCTTGGTACTACATAATACTTTATCCCGTGCTACGCTCACAACTTACGCCATGGATAATAAGTGTTAAAGGTATTAATAAAAACTTGGATCATAAACAGTTTTCCCAAAATGATTGAATTCGCTATTAAACAATCTAAATAGGATGATATGCCGTAAAACAAATCAAATAAACAAATCATTCCAGTGGAAACATCAAGTTCGGAGGGATGGGCTATAATTGCTGAACACATGACACCTGTAAAAGTTTATAATACATACGGCAAACTGTAAAATCGTGCGTGAAACGAAAGACATAAAATGACGCTGACATCCACCACCCTCGTTTTCTAGAGGGCACACACTGATATTTATATCATATTTTATAGCTTCCCATTGTCATAACTAACAGTCTCTGTATTAATAAAAATAAAACAAGATCTCGTATGTCTATGTGTGTTTCTCGCATATACGTAACTCTGATAAATACAAATTGAATTATTTTGTATTTACTACAAGCGGAGCACGTGCACAGGCGTTGTCCCGGAAAAGCGAAGAACCAAGGAAACTCATGCTCCCATATAAATATTAACCATTTTTTTAGCTATAAATATTAATTGTAGTTTTCTGCAAGTTTCCAGTCTATAAATAATAATGAATATTTAAACTTTCGCATTATCTCATAACCACGAAGGAGCATCAACAGCGACGTATTTACGTAAGGACGAGTACTCTTTCTTGAGGTGGAGTCATCCATTCATATCAAACATTAGCTTCCCTCAGTCTTTGTGAATAAAGGCAATAACTTACTCTTCCTCACCCCACAAAAAGCTAATCAGAAATGCTTCAAAAGTAAATAAACATTAAAACGTAAGAATAATCTAATCGACTATTAAGAAACAAACGGGTGATTTTCATGGGCGGCGGCACCGGGGGTGGCAGGGGGGGGGGCTCAAGCCCCCTCATTTCTTGACTTGCCACCACCACCGACTTTACAGTCATCAACAGAAACAAGATGGAAAAATTCCGTTTCCATCTATATGAAAGCATTTTTTTTTATTCCTTTTCTGAATATGTAGATAGAAAAAGCCTTTAATTGCATTCAATTAAAAAAAAATTAACTTGAAGTCGGGTAGGGGTAAATTAATCAGAACACATAATTCCCGTCAATTTTCCCCAAATTTTTCAGAAAAATCATAATTTTTGAAAACGTTCTTATAATTGCTCACTGTGGGGACCTGGTGTACTACAAAATAGATTTTATACAAATTATCATTAAAAAGAGACCAATCAAAAGGTATTAAGGAGTCAAACACAGTATTTTCTCGAAAATTCTTTATTATTCAAGGAAAGTTGTAATTTTCCGGTATTTAAGTAAAATTTTGCAGAAAATGTTCAATGAACGAACAAACAAAAGTAAACTTGTCAATAATACAATGAATATATTTGAGCTTGTTTCATAGTTGAAGCAGTCGACTTGGTATGTCTGATTGACCTTGCTGTGTGTCCAGTTTCATCACAAATATTACAGTTATGTTGGGGCGTCGTGAAGCGATTTCAGGGTGAAAAATTATTAACATTCGTCGAAGTATATTATGAATATTGTCCTTGATGGACAGTTGCCGAGACAATGCAGCTGGACCACTTAGGAAAAACCGAACGTGCTTGTTCTAAGACTCTACTGAACTCTCACTCCATTTTGCTATCGAGTTACTGTTATTCCACTTGAACTATGGGCACACATTTGATGGTAGCTCGCGATTATCATAATCCATGGTTTAGCCTTCTCATCGACGAAGGCAATTCTGAGATGACGCACTATCTCGATGGCCAAGGTTTTCAATGCTTCCACATGCACACATTTGTTTGTGACAGACTCGTGATAGTTAGGATGATGTTGTGTTACTCATGAACGTTTCACAATTTTAGTGATCCACGCTGTTACGGATGAGAGAACATACGTAAAAGCGATTTTGAGTGCTGAAAAATCTGTTGCAAATCGGACCATTCTTTGTATTTCCTCCACTCCCACATGGTGCATCCATTAACATACCGGTGATTTTTCGGATTGCATCGATACATGTTTTTTTAGCATTGTTGTGGATCCGGATAATATCCAAAGTTATTCATTCTATCTTCCCTCCAGCCCTTCTGTCCACAGAACAACCGATATAGTATCTTTTGAGAAAAGTCCAATGAACGCAATTTGAAGTGAAGAACAGAGAAACAATGCAAGTCTGCCTTGTTAATACGCTTCCAACGAGCTATACCAATTACAATACATACATTTATACTTTTATACTTCATACATTTAAACTTTTATACATTTTACTTTTGTACTTTTGTATGCACCTCCTCAGTTAATACTTTTAACTTTATGTATTCTTTATATTTGATAAACCAATTGATTCTTGAATTTTTTCATTTTTACGAGAAGCGACTTGCTGATATGTTTCAAATGAGCCATCAAGCAGTGGCAGAAACTCATTGTATGTCTAGATTAAGTCCAAAAAGGTGTATTTGGCCCAAAATGACCAAATATGGTAATTTGGGACCAGCCCCCCCCCCAAATTGAAATTTCTCTTGGTTCTTTTTTTCACCAGAAGCGACTTGCTAATATGCTTCCAACAAGATGTCAACCGCTATCAGAAGATCATTTCATGTCTAAATTATGTCAAAAAGGTATTTTTGGTCCAAAATGCCCTAATATGGTAGTTTGGGCCCAGACGCCAAAAAATTGATTTTTCTTTAATGTTTCATCATCTATCACCAAGAGTATTCCATTCCGCTTCTAACGAGCCACAATCACTACCAGACGATCATTTAAAACCAAAATATGCCCCAAACAGTGATTTTTCCCCAATTTGCCCAAATAAGGTACTTTGAGCCCAGACGCGAAAAAAATTAAATATTTTGAATTTTTCTTTTTCTATCACCAAGAGAATTCCATTCCGCTTCTAACGAGCTCTCACCAACTATCAGACGATCATTTTTAGTCAAGATATTGAATTTATTCCCATATTTGGCATTCTGGGCGCAATGTGGGCCGCCCCCCCCACTTTTTAGGAGAGCCCCCCCCCACACACAAACACACACTTTTATAACTGTCCCGCCGGCCCTGATTTTGCTTATCTGATCAAATATTATTTCTTTAACGAGAATGTATAATGAAACGAACTAAAACCCTCTTTACCCACAAAAAAGTATAGGTTGAAGCGATCGTTCCGTATTTCAGTGGAAAATGTAGAGTAGCAAACGAATAATTGTAAGATTGAAAAAATAAAATATTAACGGTGCTAGGAAGAATAGTTTTCCAATGATAAATACTTCCTCGTAAATGTAGGTACCAATTGTAGTAGATCTGAGCATAAGAGTGATAATTGCTCTGACTTCTTGTATTGTTGACTATGTTAGGAAAGTTGTGAAACCCGATGAAACGTAAAAAGTATTGAAAACGATCAAAATCAAAACATATTATCCGGTGGCACACATCACGAATTGACCTAAATATCTGCTGAAGCGGATTCTCATTGGATAGGAGGCTATACTTGTCAATGAAATAGAGGAAAATCACTTTACTTAATTATAAATATTATTCGAATATCCAGAAAAGACAAATAAAAATAATAACGAATTTTAAAATGTTCTATACAAAAATAAATTTAAATATGGCTATAGTGTAGTTATTTTTCTCTAAGCTCCCTCACGGCAATATGTCTCCACTCGGGCAACGTCGGGGAAATACAAATAGTTTATATAAAACCTGTTATCACCGTTTATGAGCATTTTTTTTTCGTTACGATGTAATGAAAAATAAAACCGAAAATTGCACTTCACAGAGCACATAGTTCCGCCAACGCTCAACAGAAGAAATGCAATGATTTATGCAAATAAAACCGAAATCTTGTATAATACTTATTTAATTTATTAGTGCATACATAAAACTTAATACAATGCACTGTTTTGAACACTGGTATCACGAGATTTTAACGGTACACGTGTAGTTTCCCGACAAATGTGATTTCTTAGGAAATTAGAACGTAACGTAGAATATGTGGAGGTATTTAAATGTTGTGAACAAATATTTTTTTATATATTTATCTTTAAAGACTTACGAAAACACTAGAATTATTTGAAATATATTTATTTTTGTATATTTTGTTTGAAATAAATAATTTTTATATGACTCACTAAAATACTTTACTTTTTTCGTCTGACATATTGTATATTACGTTCCAATGTTTATATCGACTAGTATCGACTAGCAAAAAAGGCAGCGATATTGGAGATATGCCAGTATGTCGGCTTTTATTTACTAATTTATGAAGTGATTCTACCTTTTTCGTACGTTATACTTAATAGATTTAAAAAACCATACGTTCAGAATGTCATCATCTTAAAACAAAGAAATGGTTTTAGCTATTGCGTATCACATTTCCGAAAGAAGTATCACGCCGGGAAACGACGTGATTACCCATTTAATCTAAAAAATGTTTGTACAGCCACGGCCAAAGAATGGGTTTAGAGGAGAGAAGAATATAATTCTCATTACATTTGTCTGGATTTACTTATTGAGAGCAGGTATGAACTTGTTTATATAGAAGTCGCTCCAGACAAGGCATGAAGCCACTTGATGTAAGGTCAAACACTAGCCAAAGATAAGTGTTAGATGGATAGATTCCGACCCAGAAAACAGTAAATTATTCTCCCTTTGTCAGAAACAACGCACATGGATTGTGAGAACTAAAAGACACAATAAGGGAAGCAAGATTTACGAGGCTGCCGAAAGTAAACCCAATGTTAACTTTCTACTCCCCTTACTACCTATTTTTATTTGTCGACAAAAACCACTATTAAAGCTTATTTTATGAAGATTAATAAATGATTTTTATACCCCAAATAAAAAAGAATTAAAATATTAAAGTATGCATATGAAGAGGTTTCTAATGTTTTGTTACACGACTCACAAAACAGCAACAATTGTTCATTTTCTTGTTTTTTTAAAGAAAATGTGATTGAAATTTATATTTTTTTTAAGTATTAACTTTTCTCGTAAACTAAACCTAAAGTTGATCTAAAATAAGCTAGTCAGTTTTATATAATTAACATCATTATGTAGTAAGATAAAAAACGAAAGATTATGATCACTTTATATATATATATATATATAAATATATATATATATATATATATATATATATATATATATATATATATATATATATATATGAGGTTAATGAGGAAGAACCCTAGCAGAGTGCGCGATAATTTAATGGTAGAAATACTGATTTGATGAAAATTATAGAAATTCGAATCAAACAAAAAATAACACAACTTGCGAGCCGCCATTTTCTGGTGAGACAGAGATAAACAGAGTCTACAAAGAGTCAGTTAAAGAGCCCTATTACAGGCTTCCTTTGTTAGGATTTGAAACCGACGGTACCTAAGTTGTTCTGATCTTGTGTAATATATATATATATATATATATATATATATATATATATATATATATATATATATATATATATTGTCTGACTGATTATTTGATTTCTCTCTTCCCCTCGACATTTGAAGCGTTTTTTCACGGTACGTTTTTTACTCGCTAACTTTTTTCCTGACGGGTTGAAAGTACATATATTTCTCTATATATAAATATACAAATATATACACATCTATATTGATTATAGAGTAGAGGAAATAACATGATTGACTTAATATCTATAGACAAGAATCGCCATATTTTTTTCTATAATCTTGTTTACTAACGAACTAAGAAACGCGAGTTAAAACATATCTGCTCTCCCTCTCTCTCTCTCTCTCTCTCTCTCTCTCTCTCTCTCTCTCTTCATATATATATATATATATATATATATATATATATATATATATATATCTTTCTCTCTTCCCTATTGCGTGTAGTGATAGGATGAACATTTAAACTTTCTCTTAAAAAAATGATATCTTTTGACATGTTTCGCCAGGTGATTTATTCGGAATAGTACGACCAAAATACAATAGTCTAAATAGACGATTGTTTTGTGATATTATCACGTTAACATAACACTGTCTGCATATTCCGTAGTGTTTTTCTTCATCTGTGTTTTTGTACTCGCCGAGACCCCTATACTGGAGATTTTGAACTGCACTATGTATCTAATCCACTCGACTAGACTGTTCTAATTCCGCAGGACGGGTTCCTTGGATATTTGGCATCAATTATGTTTAAGGTATTGAACTTTGAGTGGCACCATAAAGTTCAGAGGTGTCCCCAAAGCGGAACTCGATGACACCAAGTGATGTCCAGCCAGGACGTTTTCTGTCTCTTTTTTGTTGACAAGTTAAGCACGTGGATTCAAATCGTGGCTGTTTCTCGAGAAACCACAGCGAGAGTGGAAGCAAGCGCCTATAATGTAGATCGCTGTAACTAGACAAGCGATTTATCTGTCATCTATCTGCATGTCACTATCTCTCTCTCTCTCTCTCTCTCTCTCTCTCTCTCTCTCTCTCTCTCTATATATATATATATATATATATATATATATATATATATATATATGTGTGTGTGTGTGTGTGTGTGTGTGTGTGTGTGTGTGTGTGTATCACGCGTACACGAGCGGACTGTCTCATTTTTTATGTGACTGTCTCTCTTTTAAAATAACCCTTATTTATGAACTAACATCAGCGTCCGAGTGTTTTATCTACAGACGATCAATAACCTTTGTTCACAACGACAACATAAATCCTTCATATACCCATCGGTAAGTGAAGATATAACAATGTGGCTTATGTAAATGGCATGTCGTTAGAAATAATGGCGCCATCGCGTTTGACAACTAGCCAGTTGGTGTTGGTCAGCTTTAGAGAGTTCGTTCTTCTGATGAATTAAATAAAGACTAGTCTTTCTGCGCAGTTAAGACTTAGGCATTGCAACAAAGGGAGATAGAAGTTATGGTTAAATACTGATGCCTTTTTCATCTTCCAACCAATTGACGACTGCCGTTGGAACACTTGCTTCCTTTACCAAGCGTCTGCGAGACACAGTTACCCACACATTGAACCTCGTGGGAGAAACAAATAAGTACTTAACTTTTTTATTCCATATATTCTGAATCTTTATTTCTTTACTTGTGCTAAACTGGTATAGTTCTAACTAATAACCCCCAAAAGTATACAACTACTACTTCTACTAATTAACTAACTAACTACAAAAACTATAAATAAAAATAATTTTTATCCCAATATGAAGAAGAACTTCGTGTAGCAAAATAAGAGACAGGTGTGTAAAAATAGGGTTAAATGCTTAAATCTCACGTAAAGTTAATACTGAGTGGGATGAAATTTTACATTTAGAAGTCGAGTAACAGCTACGCGTGAAGACTGTGAAGCTATGGGTATAGGAAGCGGCTACGTTAACGTGGCGAATGGGTAGAGTATATCGTCGTTTTGACTGAACTAGAGAGAGGGAGAGTGAAAAAAAGAAAAAGCGATATATATATATATATACACACACATATATATATGAAAAAGGAAAACCAAAAAAAATGGATGTTTTTTATTCTCCAACAAGTACGGACGTCCACCCAGTAGTGGCCATTATTTTATTTTATTTTTCCTCCCAATATGTCTACCCTACATGTATCTGTACTTGCATGACATTTTTTCTCTATATTATCATCCTGATGAAGTCTTATAAATAAAGACGAAACGTTGATGTACACACACACACACATATATATATATATATATATATAGATAGATAGATAGATAGATAGATAGATAGATAGATGGAGAGAGAGAGACAAGAAAAAGGTAGAGGGAGAGAGGGGAGGTGGAATTATAGCTGCTGCCCATGGATGACGGATTTTTTTTCTGAAACCCAATTGCATTTGCCGATGTTTCTTTATTAGTAATGTTAGGCAAGTTGTTATTGAGAAGAAGACAATGATGGAGGAAAGAGAAGATGGGAAGCATATCACTGCTACTACAGATATTCGACCTAACCCCCCTGTCGACCCATGCGATGGTGTATGTGAGTATAGCACATGAGTGTATGTGTGTATGCGTGCATGTATGTATGTATCTGTTGATAGCCTTTGCTGTTGTGTTGTCTTTGTTTTTATTGTTTATAAAATTCACATAGGATTAGGGTCTTTACTTCAACGCAAGTGACAACAAATCTCTCCAACATTCCAGTATTTCACTAAAAACTAAAACAAGTCTTTCACCACATTATCATATGTATGCTGACGACGAGAAAATATTTATATTGATGTGGTGACGTACTTTTTTTTCTTAATGTTTTTTTTGTGAGAGATTATTTCGGGGGTAGCGGGCTGGTTTTCGTAGATCACGAAAAACGTTGAAGAGAACACGCAGAGCTGTCATACAAAGTGTTTGACGAAACGAAAAGGAGGTATAAAAATTGAAAAAAAAGAAAGAGAGAAATAGCCGACAAGAAGAACAACAAAACGATCGTGACAAACGTCACATCTGAAGCTAGCCTATTACACAGTAAAGGTCGCTGGGGTGGCACTTTTGTTTACTCAAAGTTGAGTGACTAAATTCTCCAGTCACTCCCGACCTCACCACTATAGGACCCCCAAGTCGTGAGGCAAGGTCGGTTTCGACTTGTTCCCATATTCTGACGGCATCGTTGCTACGACAACGACACCTTTGAAAGACAGGAAGTGTTTGTAGATGTTTAACTAAGCTTAGTCCAGGATCACAAGGAGGTGGATTTAACATTTTTTTCAGAAGTTGCCGAGGAAAGTAGGGGTTGCAAACGTTCAGAAAATACATGGCTACACGGTAGACAAAATATATTTTTTACATCTAAGTTTAATTATTGATCAACTTAAGTGATGATCAGAACTTGAGAAATTATAATACTGTGACCTTTAGCTGCTTATCATTTTAAGGTATTTAGCATAGCCAATTCAGGCATATGTTTTCTCTGAGCACATGACAAAGTGGATACAGACGTTGGCTTACTTTACGTCCATTGCGTCGTTAAAACTTGTTATGTCCATCGATTGGTCGGCTTAACTTTTATTATTTACTATTGTGACGTAATTCGTTCTAGCAATGACGTCACTACACCAGTACCAAGTGTCTGTAATTCATAGTTTATATTTTATAACCGTAACTTAGAAAACCTTCCATTTATGAAGTATTAAATATAAAACGTACAAAGATAAATATTTTTAAATGGGCACCATATATGAGGAGGGGCCGCCCCCCAAATCATGTCTTGCCTTGACAGAGTAAAAAGAAAACGCCTGTAAAATCTAGTTGGGGTGATCTTTTCTCTTCCATATAATCCCTTTTCTCAGAGGAGGGACGTTGTAAACCTCTATCTACTCTATCTTTATTTTCATGTAAGATGTTCGACTGATTACCACAACAGGAAGGACTTTCCCATCTTCCTCCACGTGCCTAGCGTCAGGCAGAATTCTATAGACAGAGCTTCTAAGCAACACCTTCCCGTCTGTGGAACACACTAATATGAGACTGCTTTTCTGCAGATTACAACATAATCGTCTTCAAATCCGATATCAGCGAATACTGGTCATAAACCCTTCCACACGAAATCAAACTAAGTTCATTGCAGTGAGCAATGTTAGTGCTATGATAGTGCTCTTCATGTTTAGGATGACAATCATTTCATATCTTTAACCCATATCCCCGAGTTGCTGTTGCCTTTTATAAATGATTCCTTACTAGTACAAAAAATCAATCAGGAGGTGTTAAATGCAGATTCAATTTCTAACTGGATGCATTTTTTATTTGTGGTATGGCTTTTTCTTTAATGTTTTCCTATGTGTAGCTGCAAATGTTTGTACAGAAATTGTTGTATGCCACCAATGCAATTTACATTACTTACGTGTTACGACCTTTTTTTTTCATCTTGGTTGATTGTATGTTCACAACTTTCCAGTCGTTGCCTAGGAGAGACGACTCATCATGTCAGATCCGGCCGCTATAATTAGTCATAAGTAACTTATAGTTAAGGAAAATGGATCTGTAGATGTTTATATATTATCCATGTTAATAAACAATAGTGTTCGTCTACTTTCTGTATAAAAATGTAAAAGCGACAGGTAAGAAATCCGAGAGCATTGGACATTTTGACACCGGAGGAACAACAGCAATAGCTACCAATTAAAATGCCATACAACATTATTATGTATGTATGGCAAGTCAAAGGATGGCAAATCAATAGTTCCTGTAGCATAATCGGGTTATCGACGCCGATAACTATTTTCCACTATATTCGACAGGATTGAAAAACAAAGTATCGCAAAGGATGGAACATGATACAGTATATAACTTAAGTAACGATAATTTAATTTTAAATAAATATAATTATTATGTCTCGGAATTTTTTAGATGTGTGTTGATAATTCATAGAATTTGGTATATTTGGACTACTATTCTCATCTTTTTATCACAACGTTATGGCCGATGTAACCTCCGACCTTCTTCAGGTAAACTTTGTCGAACTCGGGAATCTTTCTGTCGAACTTGGGAATAGTGACAGAATTTCGTACGGAACCCTTTATTTAATTCACGAGGGTAGCATGCCGGGAAGAAGTCTTCGTTCAATCTGCTTTCCTTAAGTTATCATATTTTGTTCATTCCGACCATCTTATCCAATTTATCTCATAGTAATGTTCATCGTTCACCTGATTATCACTTCGCCCGCACTGAGGATTGACCTTCAACCTTCAGATGACTGTAACTTAAAACTGAATTATACTCAGTACTTTATCTAGTATGAATTTATGGAGCCTCAAACCTATTCTTGTTTTTGATCTAACTACTTATCACTATAGATAACTACTTATGTATTATTCATAATTATAGGTTCCCATATTGTATTGAATTCTATACTAGGTCTGCTTAGTAAGTCATTGTCGCCTAACATATCTGCTGCTTCTTTGAGTCGTCTTTCTCTCCACCGTTCTTTTATATCTATAAGTTTTACTTTATCCCATAAGAGTAGATGGTTTACCTATTCCCTTCATATGTGGTAAGGCATATCCGACTTTTCGATTTCTCCATGTATTACGGCTTTCCAGGGTTCTTCAAGCCTTACCTTTAGTGGACAACATGTTTCACCTTTGTATACTTTTCCACACTTACATGGAATCGCATACACACAGTTCTTAGTCATGATATTTTCTGTAGGGGGTTTGACTCTCACAAGATGCTTTCGGAGGGTTGAGTCGCTCCTAAATACTATCCTGATGTTATATGGATTACATATTCTTAGGATTTTTTCCGACAAGCCCTTCATATATAGTATACAAACTGTGGTGAGTTCTCGGGTGATGTCCTTTGGTGTTGCGTCTAGATTTGTTGGAGCTGATCTCATGCTCTCCTGATAGTTGTTTCGGTGGAGGGTTTCTCTTAAACTATCCATTTCCTCTTGATATGTATCGTTGTTACTACATATTGTCTTTGCTCGATGTTGTAGGCACCGGACAATTCCTTTCTTTCAATTATATGGATGGTGGGAGTTGATATTTAGATATTGGATTAAATAAAGGGTTACGTTCGAAATTCCGTCCAGATCGCCTAGTTGAACAGAAAGATTCCCGAGTTTGACAAAGTACATCTGAAGAAGGTCGGAGGTTACATCGGCCGAAACGTTGTAATAAAAACACCCAAGATGAGAACAGTAGTCCGAATATATCAAATTCTACGAAATATAATTATATTTTTCATTTTATATACAATACATTCATCATAAAAAGGAAAGAAAAATATAACGAGAACGAGCGAACCTTTCCACTGCATCGCTAATGATCAACAGCAAATGCCGGGAGGTGACGGTGGTTTTATTTACTCCTCCCCAGGAGTTAGGCACAAGGCCAGTTTTATCTTACTCCCACAAGTAAGATGTGACCCAAGATCGGGTCGAGAAAGTGGGGTTTGAAAAGCCAGCGTTCGAGAGGTGAGCACTCTGGCCATTTAAAAATTGCCAGGGCAGCCCCGTCGGCATTCCCCGGTAGGGGCGCCTCAGACAGTAAGCAATAAACTTACTCCTCCCCAAAGAGGGGAGGCAAAGCCTGGGAGGGTGGATCTCCTAGAACTGCACAGGACAGGCGTGCAGTATTCATCGGAACAGTGGATATCGACATGGACTGTTCAAATCCAGTCGGTTCTACAGTACAACTTTCACTTAGGGATGTTGCCAACCTTCTCGTGGGCCTTCCCGTAAGTACCCGATGTTTTTCCAGAAAGATTTCGAACTAGAAAAACATTTGGGAAACTAATGCCAACACTTGAATAATCTGATTCACATGTAAGTAGTAGAACAGCAAATGCCATGGTATGGGCTCGACTGAGCACAATCTCTGAACTTGGACTTATACTACACTGCAAATAACAACCCTCTCTTCCTCTATGTACTTAAACACAAATGGAATTTCAATTAACAGAGTTTCTTTCCAAGAACGTCTATCTGCTTTCCTGCAGAATACAACATAGTCGTCTTCTTAAGTGATAATATTTTGTTCATTCCGACCATCTTACTGAATTAATCTCATAGTAATGTTCATCGTTCACCTGACTATCTGATTAACACTTATCCTTGAGTGGTTTTTGACTTTGGTAAGTAGAGACCCATTATTATAAAGAGTAAATACAAAACAGGCAGCCGTTCGATCAAGTTTGGCAGCCTTCTTGTGCAGCTTTTGAACAGATGATTGCCTTACTTTTCCGCTCTGGAGTACGGCCACATGTGCTGAGAAAGTACCAGGTATCACCCTTGGTTTTAAAGAAAATGCATAGCACACAGGAAACGATTCGATGCCAATGACAGGACGCTAGTCTGTCGCCGGTTAAACTCTCACCAATGTATTTAAACATCGGGATGAGAGTTTGCTTCTAACACATGGCCTTCCGAAATACTTCCCCATTTAAGTACTGACCAGACAGAACGTCGCTTAACTTCAATGATCTGACGAAAACCGATTGGTCACTCAGATTTATCTGTAATTAAGCAGAAGTGTAATTATCAGACGCAATCGACAACGAGGAAGATGCATGTAGAAAGAACAACACTATAACATTAGAACAGTTAGATACATTATTCTATTATTTGAAAGCGTCATCTAGGTATCGGGGCAGGCAGCATAAACTCAATATAGGTATATTCCTTATAAAGATATCCTCATACAAATAAAAAGCATCCAGGGAAATTATATTTAGCTCCAATTGTAATAAAATGTTAACTAAAATCGAATGAATTAACATTGGAAAATAATTTGTGTAATAAAATAATTAAAAAGTAAAAAATATGAAATGAAAAATTACATATAATGTAAACTATGAAATTTATAATAATAATAATAATAATAATGATGATGATGATGATGATGATGATGATGATGATGATTATGATGATGATGATCATGATGATAACCATCACGTTATGTGGTACGCGCCCCGACACAATGGTGCCCCCGAGGAGCTGATTAGCCTAGTCAGACTACGACTCACACAAGAGTCTAGTGCTAACTGTCGCTGATATGTCTAAGGACTCCCCAATCACGGTTGGCGTACACCAAAATACAGACCTCTCCTTGGTGCTTTTTATTCTTGTCATAGACGCCATCATAAAGGAACTACACCGACCGACCCGTGTTCTGGACACTCTTATACGAGCATGATGTGCTGCTCGTCTCAAAGAGTAAATCCGATTTGCAACAACAAGAAGTCTATTACTGGAAGGATCTGTTGGCACAGTTTTGTCTGCGGCTAAACATCAAGAAAGATGAGTATAAAACCACCGATAAAAACTAGTACTGCAACATTCAACTCGACACACATGATCTTCCACGACCGCACAACTTCAAGTATTTGGCTTGACGCTTAGCGATGATCGCAACATCCTCGACAAAGTCGCTGCGCGCATCAATGCAACAATGTCCAAATAGCAAACCACAACTGATATCCTCTGTGACCTTAGCATACGCAACCGTTTAAAGCCGAAGACCTACAGGGCTATTGTGAGACTCGTCGGTTTGTACATATCTAAGTTTCTATCGACATCGAGGAAGGCAGAGCAAAGATTCGCCATTATGGAAATAGAATGCCTCGCTTGATCTCAGGAATTACACTGCTCGAACACACCTGTTATACCGACACATGAAGGCGCTACGGTATCGTATCGATCGAGTATAAGATGAGGGATTGACGGCTCAGATTGTTTTAACATCCGTCGCGAAACTTACTTATGGATTAGAAGCTGTTGGGAAGCAGGCCAATGATGAGATGGACAGACCCCTATGCACAACGTATAACTAGTCTTCACCTGGATGAAGCCCGTGATTGTGTCAAGTGATGATAACACTACATTCTTAGCTTGGAGTTAAGGTAACAGAAAAAAATAACATAATAAGAATAAGAATACAAAAACATACATGACTGCCTGGGGAAAAGAGTACACATGGAACTGCAAACGATTGAATTTTGAATACGCAGACACATGGTACAAACATAAATCAGAGACAGTACTGGAAAACGAAAACGCAAACTCATATAATATATGGATAAACAAACAGATAAACTCATACAATCAAGGAGACCGGATGTTATAATAATCGACAAGAAGGAAAAGTTTTGGAAAATCGTAGACTTCGCTGTTCCAGCAAACAACAGAGTGAAGATCAAAGAGACGGAAAAACGAAGCAAATACACGGAACTAGCCAGGGAACTGAACAACATATTGAGACTGAAGAAAGTTAGTATACTACTAAGAATTGTAGGAGCACAAGGAACAGTCTTAAAAAAAAACTGAAGTAAAGACTGGGAGAAATTGGAATAAAAGGGATCACTTAGACCATACAAAGGACTGCAATGATCAACACAGCTGCAATCTTAAGGAAACTCATTGAATGCGGAAACCTACCCGCATAAGTTACCAAGGGTAACCAGTCACATAGAATTTACAAGAGGAAGAAAACAAAACCATATGAAGAATACCATTTCACGAACGTAAGGCACATAAACTGCAAGAAATACTATATCATAAGATTACCCCAATAAATTACACCGGCCCCAGCTGACACCACACAAAAATTAACAAATGAACAGAAATTGCGAGAAACAACAGCATAAGCTCACACCCCGACAAAAATGGGCCCGGTCTAGGCTGACACTACACAAAATATGTGTAAAGGGTCAACACCGGGAAGGGGTAGCAACTGAAAGAGTGCGAAAAGTGCTGGGACCTTGGGAAGGCTAATTGCCACGAACATCCCAGTGAAGATTAATGGTCCTTACCAGCGAAAATTCAATCGTAAGCGACTGTTGCGGTACCGCATGGTTATTTGCGGTGGTTATCGAAAAGAGGTGGAGAGTACTGGAAATCTTTGGAGGGTTGTTGTCAATCTGACTCCAGGGAACACCATCGGTTGTTGTCGGTGAGCAATCACTGACGATGACCTCTGTGATAACCCCATAGTGAATAATAATAATAATAATAATAATAATAATAATAAGAAGAAGAAGAAGAAGAAGAAGAAGAAGTAGAAGAAGAAGACAAAGAACAAACAATACAAATATGCTGTGAACAAAGAGAAGTAAGGGCAAATCATATAATCAGTGAATGCAGCAAATTAGCTCCTAAAAAAATACCAAACACACGCTATTGTGTGAAAAGGTAAGTCCAATGTGAACAGGATGTAATATTAATAAATAAAACGCGAAAACCCTGATAAATGATAGATTTCGCCGTCCCAGCACTTCACAGATTTAAGATCAAGATTACAGAGCAACTAATCAAATACATGGAACTCAAAGAAAAATAGAACCTGATCTGACGCCGCTTTCCTAATATACACACACAAGTTGTTGCATCAGCATCGACCTCGACTGATACTACACAAAATGATCATGAAGGTTTAAGGAGAATCGAAAAAGTAAGGCGAGAGACCACTTACAAGGCAAGACTTGGATGGATTCGCAGAGTACTAGAAATTTGAGGAGGCTCATTTCCACTCAAATTCAAGAGGACAGTCCTGCTAGCGAGAAATCAATAGTAAACGGCTGTTGTGATAATGGCAAAATGGTTTGCAAAGGTTATCGAAAAGTTGTGAGAGTGCTGGAAATCTGCAGAAATTTTCCAGTAAGGCCACACCACTTGTTTTTTGTAAGTGAGCAATCACTAATAAATATTTGTGGAGAATCTAATAAGTAAATAACAATAAAAAGACTAGTATAAATTTAAATCACATGGAAAATTGACACCATCCAAAGCACGGCGCCAGTGAAAAAGGATAAACTAGCCAGGAAAGTTCTCGACTGCGGAAAGCAGCTTGTCTAACAAGGTTAACATAGAATAACGCTACATAAACATAAACATAAATCTTGAAAACACATTAAATGAAACCAATGAAACTGAAACTGCCAGTGTAGATATGTGAAACAAAGACAATTTGACACAACAATGAAACCCCATTGGAACAAGTATAGTTCTATGCAACATTACATGGTTATGCAGGGTGAGTGAGGATAGAAATATCGAGCAGAGAAAGCACATTTTAATACTTCTGCTGGAAGAGCACATAATCATATAAATACCGAAGAAAACGAACTGTTGTTATCAGTGAACATTCGATGCTAAAAAGCTGTTACGAGAATTCGTAAGAAGCCGCGAGTATTGGAAATATGGGGTGGTCTATTGTCACGCAGATTCTATGAAACACTACATGTAGATTATGAGCGATCACTGAAAATAACCCATGTCTAAACCTCTAGTCAGTAAATTATCATAATAGTAATTAACACGATAGTGTTTTTGTTAATTCATGATTTTTAATTTTACAAAAGCGCAGGCAGATGAATCATTTAAGTATGTATTAAATGTCACAATAAGCAGACCCTCTCCCCGAATACAACAAAAATATTTTTAAATCACCCAAAGTTTTGATAAACCAGTACATTTTTGACCACATTGTGATTCATTATTTCCATTATTACGAAATTGATTGGACTGTTGTTTTTTCATCAGATAAAATATTTATTTGAAATAACTCACATTATTTATTTTATCAATATTAAAATCAATGGGATCTAGGCCCCAAATGCTAGTTCCTGCGAATGGCGTGCTATCATGCACAAGCAAAGGATTACTATGCTGGAACCCACTGTAAACGCGAATTGTGCAATTTCGATTTCCGGTCATAGCATCCGCTTTATATGTTGGGAATTTATTATTTACTATTATGCAAAGTGATATTTCAAAATGAGACAAATTCCGCAATGTATTCATTACGTTTAAACAATTGTGACTGACGGACGGACCAGATTTCTATAAGAGTAAGTAATTTAACTTACTCTGTCTTTTTAACTGTTAGCAATAATGCATTGATGATGCTATAATTTGACTTTCACTTTTTAATGTTGTTAGGCCAGTTATTTGTATTGAGAATACTCATGTCAACTTAGTCAATATTGACAGACACTACCGTTGACGTCATTCAATAATCGGGTAATCCTCTTTAACACGAATTTTATCCAAAATTGCCCGCGTCAAGAGAAAAGTAAATATTCATACGCGTCTTGGTCAATTGTGTCAACGTTTTATTTCGGCGAATTTTAAAACGTACTATATCAGAGGGATACGATACTGTAGCTGAAAGTTGTGATGACCATGGAATTGACGTAACGTCCTATTACTTTCCTGAGCTTCTTGCAGTAATGGGGCCCTCACACAAGAATCGACGATCTGTCATATATAACTTGTGAGGTGACATGTGAGTCAGTTATTTCATTTAAAGAGAAGGGAGCTAACGGGTTTTTATTTTGAATTTTAATAATTCTAACCTATCAATGGTTTGAAATAAACGACCTATTTCTGTCTCTCTCTCTCTCTCTCTCTCTATATATATATATATACATATATATATATATATATATATATATATATATATATATATATATATATATATATATATATGGTAAAATGAAAAAGGAAAACCAAAAACTGGATGTTTTTTTATGTGTACATCAACGTTTCGTCTTTATTTATAAGACTTCATCAGGATGATGATATAGGGAAAAGATATCATGCAAGCACGGATACATGTAGGGTAGACATGTTGGGAAGAAAAATAAAATAAAATGAAAAATAATGGCAGCGTCTAGCTGGACGTCCGTACTTGTTAGAGAATGAAAAATGAGTGGGAGAAAAAAGGGGAAGGGTGGAGGGAGCAAGGACTACTGTGGCTGGCGATGAGAGAAAGAGGTGGGGGATGAGCAGGGGTAAAATGGATGGCAGAGAGAGATGGAGGAAGAGGGGGAGGGGGTGTTTGACCAGATGGCTGTGGTCGAGATTGAAGGGGAAGACTGAGTTGGAATGTTTGTGTGTGTGGGGTGTATGCAGGGAAATGGGGATGGGTAGAGAGGGAGGGGGGGCTGTGATTTTGGTGGATGGGCGAAAGTTATAGTCTTAGAGAGCGTTTGAAGAAAATGAGGGAATTTAAGAAGAGGTATGGGAGAAAATGGATGAGAGGGGGGAAGAGGGAGGATTTTATTTTCATCTCTAACCTTATGACACTCTTCCATTCACCCACACCCTTCCCTTTTCTCCCTGAATCTTCTCTTATTTTTCCTCATTTTTTTCCCTCACATTTTTAATACTACAGTCCAAATAAACTTTCTCATGTTCCAAATATTTAAATATATTCCTCACCCACCCTTTCAATCACCCCCCTCCCCCACCCACTCCAATCCGTCACTCATTGCTATCATTTTCCAAATATTTCAAATATTTCACACCCTATCACGACAAATCCTCCCTCTTCCCCCCTCTCATCCATTTTCTCCCATACCTCTTCTTAAATTCCCTCATTTTCTTCAAACGCTCTCTAAGACTATAACTTTCGCCCATCCACCAAAATCACAGCCCCCCCCTCCCTCTCTACCCATCCCCATTTCCCTGCATACACCCCACACACACAAACATTCCAACTCAGTCTTCCCCTTCAATCTCGACCACAGCCATCTGGTCAAACACCCCCTCCCCCTCTTCCTCCAATCTCTCTCTGCCATCCATTTTACCCCTGCTCATCCCCCACCTCTTTCTCTCATCGCCAGCCACAGTAGTCCTTGCTCCCTCCACCCTTCCCCTTTTTTCTCCCACTCATTTTTCATTCTCTAACAAGTACGGACGTCCAGCTAGACGCTGCCATTATTATTTTTCATTTTATTTTATTTTTCTTCCCAACATGTCTACCCTACATGTATCCGTGCTTGCATGATATCTTTTCCCTATATCATCATCCTGATGAAGTCTTATAAATAAAGACGAAACGTTGATGTACACATAAAAAAACATCCAGTTTTTGGTTTTCCTTTTTCATTTTACCATCACGTCGGATTACCTTCATCCTTCTCTTCCCATATATATATATATATATATATATATATATATATATGATATGATATTTACAATCGAATATTAAATTATTTATACCTACGCACGCCGGCATTTCAAGGTTACAGTCTCATCAGTGTGGAACGTGTGAATTTCTCTCTCTCTCACTCTCTCACTCTCTCGCTCTCTCTTTCTCTTTCTCTCTCTCTCTCTCTATATATATATATATATATATATATATATATGATATTTACAATCGAATATTAAATTATGTATACCTACGTCGCCGGCATTTCAAGCTTACAGTCTCATCAGTGTAGGACGTGTCAATTTCAGATGGTTCACAGAGTCAACTAAGACTGAACGCTTTCACTCTATCCCCACGTCCATCAAAAATTATCACGTGAGACAGAAGAAATTAAGTTCTAGTTATGCCTAAATACAGCGAGCAATAAACAGCAGATAGTCTAGAGGGGACGACAAACATTATCGGAATCTTGCTTATAGCTAAGTGACAGTCTGGTTTTAATATCTCTAAACTGTGCATAACTTTAATTTCTTAACATAGCTTTATAATAATAATATTTACAAATAAATATTAAATTATTTATACTTACATACGCCTGCGTTTAAAACTTACGCTCTCAACAGTGTAGGAAGTGAACATTTCAGGTGCGAACCCGATACACTGAGTCAAATAAGACTATTATATATATATATATATATATATATATATATATATATATATATATATATATATATAAGGTAATATAGTTATATCGTAGATTACCAAAGGAAGGGCAATGTTGATAAAACAGAAAAAAGGAACGATCCGAAGCAACTACATACCAATAACCTGTTTATTAAAAATATGGAAAATCCAAACGGCGCAAGTGAGAGTACAAATCTACCAATCGTGGTCTGCTCCCCTATGAACAAAAAGGATGCGGGAAAGAGAAAATAGGGACACATGATCTGCTACACATAGATCAAAAGATCCTGAACGGGGGTGAAAAGCAGAAAAAAAGAACATATCCATGACATGAATTGACTACAAGAAAGCTTACGACTTAATCTCGTATAAATGGATAATTGAATGCTTTAAATATACAAGATAGCCGACAGAATTATTAATCTTATTAAGAAAGCCATAGAAACATGGAGACTAGAACCGCCAGCTGGAGGACAACAACAGACTGAAACAAAAATACAGAGATGTATTTTCCAAGTAGACTCTCTATCACCATTACTGTTTATAATAGCCATGATGCCACTCAACTAAATACTCAGAATATGAGATGTCAGATACAAGTTTACAGACACAGAACAAAGTGTACACAACCTGATCTACATGGACGACCTGAAACTATTTGCAAAAAGCAACAAAAAAAGAACTGGAAAAGCTGATAAATACGACCAGAATCTTCAGCCAGGGCATTCAAATGGAATTCGGAATTTAAATGGCTGCACTGCTAGAGACGAACAGAGGAAATCAGAGAAACTACAGAGGGCATAGAACTGCCCAGCTAAAAAGAAATGAGGGTGCTAGGCGAACAGGAGAGCTATACATATTTGGAAGTTCTGAAAGCAGGAACCATCACATCTACAGAAATGAAAGAGAAGATACGAAAATAATATTTGCGAAGAACAATAAAACTCTTAGAAAGAAAATTATATAGCAGAAATCTAGTAAAAGGAATAAACACCTTGGCAGTATCAGATAAGATACTCTGAACCATTAATAGGTTGGACTAAAGAAACGACTCAGGCATCTTGAGCAGAGGACTTGAGAATTAATGACCATGCACAACGCACTATACCCAACATGCGATACGGACGGACTCTACATTAAAAGAAACGAAGGAGAAGAGGACGAGTAAGTAGAGTAGACTGTGTGGAAGACACAGAAAAGAGCTGGAGAAATACATAATTCAAAACACGGAAATGCTAATCACCGCAGCAAAAGACACCGTCCCAACAATCTACTCGGGAAGCACCGAAACCAGACACAAAAAGAAAAGAGAAGAAAAGTGGGAATACAAACTACTATATAAACGCTTCATAAGACTGAAAAGAGAAGAAACTATCGAAAATAGCTGGGCATGAGTAGAGAAATGGAATCGTTACTGACGGCTGCACAGAACAATGCGATTAGGACAAACTACATTAAAGCTAAAATAGATAAAACCCAGAAAAAAATTGTGGGAGCAAGGAAACAAAACAGTAAATCATATAATAAGTGAATGCAGCAAATTAGCCCCAAAAGAATACAAGAACAGAGACGACTGTGTGGAGAAAGCAGTACACTGGAAACTGTGCACACGATTGAATTTCGAACACGCAGAGAAATGGTGCAAACATAAACATGGGACACTACTGGAAAACGAAAACGCAAACTCCTGTGGTATATGGATGTACAAAGAGATACACACATACAAATAAGAAGACCGGATGAATAACCCTGCCAAATCGGAAAAGTGGACGTTCCAGCAGACTACAGAGTGAAGATCAAGGAGACAGAAAAATAAAGCAAATACACGGAACTTGTCCGAGAAGTGAAAGGAATATATAGCATGACGAAAGTACATATAATATCAATAATCGTTGGGCCACTAGGAAGACTTCCCCTATTAAAAAAACTGGTAGAAAGTCTGGGAGAAATTGGAATCTAAGTAATCACTGAGACTATACAAAGGACGGCAATTATCAAAACAGTTTCAATTTTAAGGAACACCCTCTAATGCAAAAACCAAACTTCCTAAGCTATTAATGGTAAGAAGTCACGTGGAACTTACAGCAGGAAGAAAACAAAAGCACAGGCAGAACACCACGTCACAAACCGAAGAACAGAAACTGCAAGAAACATCACAAGCTGCCCACACACACAAAATGACACCAACCTAGAGTTACACGACACAAAATAGTCGTAGAGGGTCACGGAGGATGGGAAGACCGAGGAGGGACAGCACTAACCAGACCTCTACTGGAAGAGTGCAGAGACTGCTGGGACGTTTGGAAGGCTTATATCCACCCAAATCCCAGAGGGGACCAATCGTCGTTGCCAACGAAAAATCAATATTAGGCGGTTATTGCGATACTGCAATGTCATTTGCGGTGATAATCGAAAAGAAGTGGAGAATACTGGAACTCTGGGGAGGCTTGTTGCCACTCAACCTCCATGGAACACCGGTTGTTGTCGGTTAGCAATCACTGACGATAACCTGTTTGATAACTTATATGGATTACAAAAAATAATAATAAAGAGTACTGGATATCTGGGGAGGCTTGTTGTCACTCAGTCTCCAGGGAACACCACGAGTAATGATCAGTGATTAATCACTTACGATGACTTGTGTGAGAACTCGTAGTGAGTACAAATAATAATAGAACGACTGGGCATGGACAGCAGCTACCTTACATATTGAATAATATGAATAATTCAAATACTGAAGAAGTTATATTCCTAGCGTGCGGTACACTAGCTCCTTGATCTAAACTGAACATCCCAATTCCGCTTTCCTAGCAACGGAAACCAAAAAAGATCTTACAGAAGCAAATAAAAAGTAGTTGCTACCTTCCCCGTATTATCACAATTTAAAAACAAATATACCTACGGAATACTTTAAAATAATCAAAAATCTCTTGAACCCCCACACAAATGCAGCTCTATACTGAAGAAGAATGCAATAAAACAGTCTTATTCTACCATGCCTATTCTAGCTCAAAAAATAATTAGCTCTTACAATAGAAAAAGTAAAGAGAACCAGCTTCTATCTCAATCAACGGCAGAACAATCGTCTAGTCCCAAAGCGCTGCTCGTTACAGAATGGCTGCATACATAAAATGTGGTATAGGCACCCCCCCCCCCCTCTGACCCGTGATGCTCCTTCTTTCCCGAGTATTGCTAGCTTGCTGGATACTTCTACACCCAGTTTACATTACGTTCCTCTTTACTTAACATTAGTAATATCTTTTTGACTCTGACAGCAAACCCTATAAATAGCCATGATAAGTATACACATGAACGAACTATAGTGCCATTTCATCAATCGCTTTTAGCTTCACATGAGGTAACTTTTTCCAGTGTTACCATCAACGATCTTGTGTATCATTACCCGTTACTTACACTTTATAGCTTTTATGGCAACGGCCCCTTACAATTAGTGCCAGCAATTATAACAATATTTCGAATTATGCATGTAATAACATTAGTAACAATGAAACTATTTCAAAGTTGTATACTTATATAGGCGCAACATCGGCCATTCTCAAGAAACTAATGTTAAAACATATAAGTTCAGTTAACAACCAAAAATAAGAAGGACCCTACTTCTCTCTAAACTCTTATGAAAGATTAAGAAAACAGCAAGGATTCATATACGTTAAATTGGGGTATCATGTGAAAATATGCCTCCATTTAAAAATATATGAATATCCTTGGTTTGAATCATACGCCTGGATCAAGGGCATGTGCCTTAAGCTCTTCTGAGTCTGTTTTAATAATGAAATCAATGATCCCTCTTATAAACGTTGCAAATGAAATTATCGCTACCTGTAAACATAGAAAAAGTATGAATACGACGGATTTGTAATGCGAAATGATAGACACTAACCCACTACTCCTTGCCCTAGTCAACATTTATTTCTCCATACTACTCCCTTGCGTATAACTACTTTACGGATATTTTAAATTTTCTTACCTTAGCCATGCCTTCAATAACCTCTCAGTTTACTTCCCCTCCCGTTAAAATATTATATCATAATATTTTGTTTGAATCATAGTCTTTAATATAACACTACCCCTTATCTGTATTAATAGTCATCATGTCTAACATCTAAATATTTCCTATCCTTCTTTTCTTCCTGCTCCATCAACAAAATTTACATTTCAGGCTCAACTGTAAACACCCCTTTAGGGTAATTTCACTGATTTTTAAAGAAAATGAAAAACAATTATGAAATAAAAATGAATAATAACATATTAATAAAAAATAAAAATTGAAGTAAACATCGTTTCATAATTCTAACCTTTACAGCCTTTAAATTCTATTCAATGCAGTTCTAATAACTATAGTATCTTATCAATTTTCAGTAACCTAAAGTTGTGTAGACTATATATTTCTATTTATTGTTCTATTCCTTGTTAACTACCAAACAACCATGTAAAACCATTTACATAAGGTAAATCAAATCCCTTGAATTAAGCTACATATTTATTAAATTAAATCTGTTGCTCTCTCTCATATTTCAATAGCTAGTATAATTAATAGTACATTTGTTGATTCAGTTTTATAAAAAAATCGTTTTTAGTTTTCTTATTCTTATTTGTTATGTATGTAGTTATCCTAAAGTAAAATTGATTCGATGTCTACAGTTAGTTGCTATTTCGCTTTTACAGTTTAGTAAGTTTTTGGGATCTTTAAACCTTTTAATTTGAAACTTATCCAAAATTAATCAACACAAATCGTCTATATATTTACATTTACTGACCCATCTTACTATTTACCACTCAATAATTTGCGAACGTCTACTTAATTTTGAGTTGATTTATTCTTGTTATACCTGAATTTAAAATCGAGAGATGTTATACCTACGTAGTATATTTGTAATTTGGGGTTTCTCTGGAAAATATGGTGGCTGATAAACAAATATATAACTAATAAATAAATAAAATAAAATAAATAAAAATAAATACATAATAAATAAATAAAATAAAATAAATAAAAAACTGAAATAAATCAACATCTAATGTAGCAATGAATACAACATAAATAGAAATAAATTATTTCAATCACGCAAGTGCTAAAATAAAGTTAACTGTTAACTCGACACATTCACAAACGTTATGTGCTGCACTCAAACAAAACAAAAAATGATATCAAGTAAAGGTCAGCCTGAATTTGTTTGAGAGAAGCTAAACCATTAGTTATTGAACACATTGGTCCCTGGGAGATAAATAACAGCGAATCTGATTGGTTAGTTAGCTAAACTAAATATTACGTGGATATATAAAAACAAATAGTTACAAAAAATTTGTCCTCTTAGCTTGACGAATTCCGGGTAATGAAATGTGGACGCATCTGTATAGGTGACTTTCAATGAATATATGCCTATACTTTACTATTATACATATATATATATATATATATATATATATATATATATAGTCTCGGAAGTTTCTCAACCATTAAAACTATATTAAAAAAAAACAACTTATAGTCCCAAGTCTTCCAGTGGAAAATCACTCATGTAAGTCAATTTATTTTTTATAGTGATTATATTAGTTTATTTCTAACACCATTTTAAGGGATCATCAGTTGTTTACCATGAAACACTGTTTCAATAATAATAATAATAATAATGATAATAATAATAATTATAATAATACAGAATATCAGATAAACATGGTACTTTAGGTGTGTATGCTAGGAGAGCGAACCCAGACTTAAACAAAACACACTTTTGAATGTTATTTATGACATGGATTGACGACCTGTGTGTACCATGTTCGAATCCAGTCGATTCCATAATATTACCTTCACTTAGGAATGTTGGCAAAGATTACGTGGTCTCTACTGCAAGAATGCCGGCAACAGAATCAAACGGGTCAACAAAGTTGTACCATTCTGATTCATACGAATTTATTTTTTGGGCCATATTTGATCTATAAGGAAATGGTAGGTCATTCTGGGAGAAATTCACTGTTTTTTTTAATATATATATTCTCACTTCATTTCCAATTAATGTGCTCAAGTTTCTCTTTTTCCCTTTTATTGTTCCCATAGCTTCATCTCTTAATAACTTCTGTTATTTCTTTTTATCTCTCTTTTTTTTCTGAATATTCCTCCATCTCTCCACCCTCTCTATCTCTATCCGTCTGTCTTCATCTATCTATCTATCTATCTATCTATCTATCTATCTATCTATCTATCTATCTATCTATCTATCTATCTATTCTTAATTGTTTCATTTCTTTTTATCTTCGCCTCGTCTGTCTCCCTTTCTGCGAAATTCAGACAATCTCGTTCTGTTGCTTTCCTTTCTATTTTGTTTGTCGTTTGAACATGTTTGGCTCTTGTACTTTTTCTTGAAAGACCCGGGTAGAGGTGATTGGGTAAGGGTACGTTATTTTATTCTTCTGATTTTGATTTGCTGTCTTTTCTTACCCGATGCACCCCGATTCCCTTGATAAGTGTTCAGCCACCCCTAGCTCTGGACACGCTCACGCTGACTCATTTCCCGCCTTATGTTCTCGGCATAAGATCTCCCTACATCCCACCATCAAAACGCAACCTCTGCTTCCATAAAACATTTTTCTACTGTCCTTTTGCTTGCAATCTTTCACATTATTATCATAAGCGTCTTTTTTCTCCCCACACATATCATACGCACCAACGTATATATCTATCTATATTTATTGCTGTAGGCCTTATATATAAAGTTGAGTATGTGTATATGTTTATATATTAGTATCTACAACATTCAGTACAAAACAAATTAACCGATCATTAAGAGTTTTTTTAAATACAGCTGCTAGGTGTAAGGTGTCGTAATGTGAGCTATATTTAGTTCATTTTAGCTCAATGTAAAGGATCTAGTAAAAGGGTAAAAACCCTTCGTGAAAATTCATATACTACCTTTTTATTGAAATATAAACAGTAAGTATCAGATATCAATTAAGAAATATTCCATAAATTTCAGTTTCTTTAGTGTATTTTAAAGGGATTTTAGGTGCATAATGCGATCACAACATCACATTTGTTTTTGTTTGTTTTGTATAAGTTCCGTGGGTTTTGTTCAATTTTTCTTTCTCACCGCGCGAGTAATTTTAAATCTGATTCCTCAAATCTTCACTGCGAAAAAAAGTAAGAAAAAATAAAACAAGAAACTCACGGAACTTATATACACCAATTTGACAGAAATACAAAATGAACTTTTCGAAAAATTAGAAAGAAATAAGAAAAGTCTCACCAAACAAAAACATTCCGTGTTATTTAATAATGTTTTCCTAAATGACGACATGCTGCTTTAATACAAACAATATATACATAGAAATACATGTTGGTTTTTATTTATCACTACAACGTCGGCTGAGCGTTCCAGTTTATTTTGAAAATCGATAAAAGCTCAATTCTAGGCAAGCAGCAACATCAGATAATCACGAAATACTTTTTTACATTTCAAGTTTTTATGTGAGGATTTTAAAAAAAATATCATCACAATCTTACTTTTAAATAGGCAATTCGATATATATATATATATATATATATATATATATATATATATATATATATATATACATATATATATATATATATAAGTTTATTTCAGTCTCGTAGTATGTGTAAACTATCGCAATTCATGTAGTATCATGCGTTAATTTATTGTTCGTTGTCAACGATATTTTGCCAGACTTAAGACTTTGTGTCAGTTTCAGTTTTTATATTAGCGTTTTTTAGAACTGTTAATCCTTAAGAAAATATGAGATGTCTGGAGTGAATTCGCCGAGTTTGAATTTCTCACATTTCCTATTCACCAAGCTTGCTGTCTGCTTAGAAGTTAGATTTCATTGATTTTCAAAATAAACGTATTTGTAATTTAATTGGTTCCACCCTTTCCTTTTCTCTGCACCCTATCTTTCACAGACGTGATGCTGCTAGTCCCAGTCTTTTCTATAAATATTATTATGGCATGCTTTCTTCAAAATTGTCTGATCTTTTCCCTGTTTGTTCCAGCTCGTTTGACTCGTTAGTCTAGTAGTTTTCATCAATTCGCTATTTTGATGCCACATTGTAATGCGGTTTTCTATTTCACTTACGTCTTTCCAAGAACTGCAGGCTTGTAGAACTCTATTTCTGCTGACTGTTTTCCTCCTATCTAAAAAAGCTAAAAGAAAAAGTAGAATGCCCACTCGACGTTGCCCCATAATAAATGGGAAAATCTGTATCGTTTTGGGAAAGTTACAAGCAAAAGTGCTTTCAGAAACTACATATCTCGTGGTCGTTTTGGTAGTATGTAAGTAGCGTACTTTTCACCATTTTTAAGTCCCTTACAAATATTCAAATCAATATATAATGATAATAAACCTTACGTCTCGAATCGTTATTTAAGTTTTGATCAAAATCAGTTACTTGATTTAGATAATTAAAAATACTAAAATTCAAGGACTAAGATTTCTTAAGAAGAAACTGAAATGCATGCAATATTGCTTAATTGGTGCCTATGGATCCAATTCAATGCAAATCTGAAATAGTTGAATTACAAATAGGAGGCTGTATCCATAGTATATCCTCTGAAAACCCTTTAACATACTACAAAGAAACTAATATTTTGGGAATGTTTATTAATTGATATCAAATATATATTTTCACCAAAAATCGAAGATATCTTCATTTTCACGAAGTGCATCTAGAGGTGGATCCTGTAAATAAAAATATATAAAAATATACGCATTCTTTATATTAATAGATGTTATGATAATATCAGCTACCCTATTTAACTCATGAATTGATCAAATAGAGGATTCATACCATCCGCACGTATTTGCGTTATGTTCAACACATCTGATACCCAAGCAACGCTAGGTTCATCTGCGAGTTGAATTATCGTTTTCATTTCTTATATTCATGAGTCACCGCATACTAATGCCAAAAGCAACTCGAGGATAACGATTGCATGAATATATAGATGGATTAAATGTGAGTTGGATTATAAATAATATAATTTATTGATTAAAACTGATGAGTGGAACGGATTTGATTAGATATGGAAACGGCTTATGACAATTATTTATTTACATTAAATTTGAAGAAGACCATGCTGTAGTTTGGAGGGAAGTGCTGTTATGTCTCACAGAGAGGAAGATGAGGTATTTTTTACTAGTTGTAAAATAACGAGTACTTATTGTAAATGTCTTACGCGGAAAAACCGGATATTGGAGCTCAGTTGATCACCTTCAGTGGAAATGGAGTACGATTGCTATATCTGCAAAGATGCCGTTCAGAGCACTCTTTCTTGCCTGAAATGACTACAAAATCAACTTCGCAATCTAATGGATGAAAATCTTTTCTTTTCACGACAATCTATTTCTTACTGTTGTGGTTGCAAGGTTGAACCATAATTAGTGAGGAATACAATGAAGACGCAAACAACAAGGAGAATGCAATAATAAGTGTATTAAAGAAAAGGTATATTTACAGTATGTACAAATGAAGGTGTCGAGTCAGAGAGTCTTGGTGGGAGGACATGTACGCTCTTCGGCGTCACTTCCGGTGGCATTTAGATAACACACTCTAAGGCCAACCTAGGCTTGCCATTTATAGTGTAACGTTATTCGTATATGCAAATGAGTGGTTGCCACCACAACACCCCCTTCCCAAGATTTGAAGTAACACAGATTTCAATATCTTTTTCTTTTTGGGTTTACCATCAATGGTTCATTAAATTTTCTTTTCCTACCTGATCTTCGGGGTTCAGGTGTATATTGAGGCGGTTCCAAATTAAAGAATTCGTATATGACATCTATGGTTTCCTCCTCTTCGACTGTTGTCGTATAATCATCATCTTGGATGTGACGTTTTTTTATCTGATTTAGGTGCCTTTTATGTATACTCTGTGGACCTTTAATCATATATGTACAATCACCAATGCGTTTATCCACTACTCCACATTCCCAGTAAGATGTGTTATTCTTGTAGCACTTAAAATATACTCGATCTCCCGAGTTATATTTCTTTCTTCTCGTGTGTGTAGTGTTTCGGATAATTGTCTGTCTTGGCAACAGTTTATCAAACGCTGATTTTACCTTTCTGGCAAACATTAGATCAGCTGGTGATATGTTTGATGGTGTACTAGGATGTGGTGTGATCCTATAAACTTGCAAGAATTGTTGCAAAGCTTTTTCTGTTGGTGTTCCAATGGATTTCTTTAACGCTCGTTTTAGCGTGTCCACGAACCTTTCCGCAAGGCCGTTCGACCTTGGATGATACGGCGGAGTCGTGATGTGCTTCACTCGGAACGTGTTGCAAAATTCCTTAAACTCTGCGGATGTGAACTGCGTTCCGTTGTCAGTGACCAGTGTGTCTGGTACACCGAATCTTGCAAACAACTCGTGTAGGAACCCTATTGAGTTGTTCGTTGTTGGATTCCTGCAACGCATTACCTCCGGCCATTTTGTGTAACTATCCACTACAATTAAATAATAGTTTTCTCCTACTGGACCAGCGAAGTCCATGTGGATTCTCGACCATGGTTGGTCGGTTTTCGGCCAAGGTTTGTGTACTATAGGTGGGGATTTTGCTGCTAACTGGCATCCTTTACATTTATTTATTGTTGCTGCTATGTCAGTGTCCATGTTACGCCAGTACACGTAGCTTCTCATTAACGACTTCATTCGATTTATCCCCGGATGTCCCGTATGGAAATCTCTTAACATCCTATTCTGCAATGTTTTGGGTATTACCACTCTCTCACTGTACAGTAACACATCGTTACATATGGAGAAAACTTCCTGCACCTTTGTGTCCGTTATAATTTTCTCTTTTATGTCCTTTATGTATTCGTCTTTCTCGGCTTCCCTTTTAATGTCCGACAAAGTTACGGGTAGTTCCTTAATGATGTTTGCTACCATATTTTTTACTTCAACATTTGTCCGAATTGATGCAATGACTGATTCTTCCAGATTGTGTTTCTGTGGTATCAGTCTTGACAGTCCATCCGCATGGCAAATCTTTTTTGATGCTAGATGTTGTAGCTGGAAATCGTAATTAAGTAAGATTGTACCCCAGCGCAGCAATCTATTTGCGGTGTATACCGGCAATCCTTTTTTTGATCCATATATCGTGACTAACGGTTTATGGTCGGTTTCAAGTAAGAATTGTCTACCATATAAATATCGGTGAAATTTAGTCACGGAAAAGATTATGCTCAATGCTTCTTTTTCGATTTGTGAATATGCCCTCTCGGCTGGTAGCGTTCTTGAAGCGTACCCTATTGGTTTTCTAGACCCATCCGGCATAATATGTTGAATGCATGCTCCTAAGCCATAGGAACTAGCGTCACTCGCGACGACTACTTTTAATTTTGTGTCAAAGTGCGTTAAGAATAATTCGCATGTTAGTGCGCTCTTTATTTTGTCAAAAGCGGTTTGACATTCTTGCGTCCAGTTCCAAGGTGTATCCTTTTTAAGCAGATTATTTAAGGGGGCTCGCAAGTTATGCATTCCTTCAATAAAAGATTGATAATAATTTGCGAGTCCTAAGAAACTCTGCAAGGTTGTTACGTTATCAGGTGCTGGCATATTTTTTATTGCCGCTGATCTGTCTGGGTCTGGACGTCGTCCATGTTTGTTTATTATGTGTGCAAGATACTTAATCTCGCTCATACAAAAGTCACATTTACTTTCTTTTACTTTAAAGCCGAATTCTTGTATTCGAGTAAATACTTGTTTCAAATGTTCCTTATGTTCTTGTAGGGATTTGCTCCTGACAACAATGTCGTCCAGGTATGCACATGCGCACTCAATACCACTTAGCATGGTGTCCATTGCTTGCTGAAAAATGGCAGGCGCTACTTTGATGCCAAAGGGTAATCGGTTGTATTTGTACAATCCCTTATGCGTATTGATGCATAGTATTTTTGAGCAATTTTCCTCGACCGGTATTTGCAAATATGCATCGCTCAAGTCTATCTTGGAGAAGATATTACCACCATTTAACTTCGTGAATATTTCCTCTGGACTTGGTAGAGGGTAATGGTGATCTTTTAATAGGGAGTTGACCCCGGTCGAAAAATCTGCGCACACTCTAACTTCGTCATTCTTTTTCTTTACGTATACGGTGGGGGCTGCCCACTCGCTGTGTTCTATTTTTGATAGAATTCCTGTCTGTTCCAATCTATCTAATTCTTTATTAATTTTTTCCAACCCAGCGAACGGAACGTTTCGCTTTTTTCTAAAAATTGGGCTTGCGTTTTCTTTAAGTTCAAACGAGGCCTTGAATTTATTACAGCGACCTAAGTTAGTCGTGAATGCTTCAGGAAATAATTCTTTTAAATCGTCTTTTATATTTACTGTTGTTGGAGAAGAACATTCTATTTTTTACATAATGTATTGATTGGCTTATCCCATAGACCAAATTTCTCAATTAAATCTATTCCAAAAAGATTTTCACTATTTTTCAGTACGAATATTTTTAATTTATTCGTAATCCCTTTTAATTTTATCGGAAGAACAACTTCTCCTTCAAATTTTATACCCCCACCAGTTACCGTCCGGGCTGATTTACTCGTTTTCATCATGGTTGGTTTTTTACCCAACTTTTTCCATGTATTCAGGTTTATAATAGAAATATCGGAGCCGGAGTCGAGTTGTAACTTTATTGGTGTTTTAAATATTTCCACTTTTACGTATTTTCGCCGATCTTTGTCTAATTTTGTATTTGATTTTGTTTGCTGTACTCTCTTTCTGGTGTAATCTTTATATCTGCAGCAATCGCTTTTGTGTCCCACCTTCTTACAAATGTAGCATTTTTTCTTCTTATAAGGACAATCTGATTCCCAATGCTTTTCTGCACATCTCTTACAGTTATATCTAGGAAGAGGCTTGTTATATTCTGTCCTATATTTATGGTTATTAGGATTGTAATATCCCGTTCCATTTTGATTGCTGTTCTTTGTAAAGTTCTTGGTTGGTGTGTATGGTTTTCTAACTTTTCTTACATATGCCACTCCGGATTCTTCTATATTTTTTGAATCCTTTTTTAGTGTAATGGCCCTTTCACAGTCCTCTGCTAGTTTCTGGAGGGTTAAATCTTGCTCAGATTCCAGCTTAGACAACACTCGTCTGCGTATTTCTGCATTTTTCGTGGAAACTAACCCTTGTGCGAAGATTAGACATTTAAAATCTTCTACCTTTAGTTCCGCAAGCTTAAAATTATCGCAGTTTTTATTGACAACTGAGTCGTATGTCAAATAATCTTGGTTGTCCATCTTTCTTAGATTCATGCACAGCCATCTTTTATGAAAAAGGTATACATTTGGATTAAATAATTCTTTTAGTAATTTCACAGCTTCCATGAACTCTAATTCCGCAGTTTTTTTAGGTAATATGTAATCTATGAATTTGCTGTGTTCTGATGTACCCAATTTCCTGAGTAAAAGGCTCACTTTCTGGCTATTTGGCCAATTTTTGCAGTCCAGTTGAAAAACATCGTCGTATCTTGTATAGTATGCTTCAAAAGTCTTTCCTTCCTCCGGCACATAATTAAATGTGTCCATACTATTAAAGATAGTTGTATGGGAGAAATTAACACTGTCGACATTTTCTCGATTACTCTTTAGTAGTTCCAGTGTTTTAGCAAAACGTTCATTTTGTCTTTCCTCGCTTTTTTCTAAACGTTCATTTTGTCTTTCCTCGCGGTCAGCTTGTGCCTGATTTTGTCTTTCCTCGCGGTCAACTTGTGCCTGATTTTGTCTTTCCTCGCGGTCAGCTTGTGCCTGTAAAAATTGCATGAACATTTTTGATAATTCTTCCATTTTTTTTTTTTTTTTTTTTTCGTGACGTTTTACTGTATTATACGTTATCCAGTGACAACTTTAAAAAAAAAATCCTTTCCTTGAGCTTTAATTTCTAGCTATGGTGTTTCCTTTTAGTACCGCCGCCAAACAAATTATTAATTAAAAGATTCCTTTAGTTGTTGTTTTGCTAACGGGGAGCAGTAATTAGAATCCACCGGTGAACTTTTTTTTCGTAGGTTACTTCCTTGCTTTTCGTAATACGAGTCTGACCTGTCGTTTTGCGACAGAACAAAATCCGCTTTTCGTTTGCAAGTTGGTCCTTTAGTAATACAAAACAGATTTGTCGTTTAGCGACAAAACAAAAATTCACTTTTACATTCGTTTGTAAGTCGGATTCCCAGAAAACGGCGTAAATTGTCGCTTTTGCCACGTTCGATTTTTTTTTTTTTTTTTGTTTTCACTTAAGTTGAAAACTTTTCTTTAGCGTAAAATCCGTTTGCTCGTCAACACTTTGCATTGTACTTTTTTTTTTTTTAAATAGTTCTTCGTCAAACTGTTATATTTGACGCTTCATATCTCGTCGCCAACTGTTGTGGTTGCAAGGTTGAACCATAATTAGTGAGGAATACAATGAAGACGCAAACAACAAGGAGAATGCAATAATAAGTGTATTAAAGAAAAGGTATAGTTACAGTATGTACAAATGAAGGTGTCGAGTCAGAGAGTCTTGGTGGGAGGACATGTACGCTCTTCGACGTCACTTCCGGTGGCATTTAGATAACACACTCTAAGGCCAACCTAGGCTTGCCATTTATAGTGTAACGTTATTCGTATATGCAAATGAGTGGTTGCCACCACAACACTTACAAAGAGAAGTTCCTAGTCTTTCTCCGTAAGACAGACAATATATAATATTTTATAACTCCTTCTGATGAAGATCCAACTGAAGTGTATGTTCGATCTAAAATGGCCATTCTCCCAGCATTAAGACCTCATCATCTTAGCAATTATTGTCTGGTAGCGGATGGTTTATTGTTGTCCGCCTCAATCGCCATCAGTTAAGGTGGAGTGCCGACGAGAACATACAGGTAGTTTGTTCTCATCTAGTCACTCTTTTTTTTAAAGGGAGCAGGAGTGGCCTCAAGTTAAAAATCGACATTGTATCTGACTCTTCCATCGTGGGTAGGTAAGTAAATAAAAGCAACATATACACACATGATGTCGGTAAAAGGAGAGTAGAAAATTAACCTCGGGTTTACTTTCGAGAGCCTCGTAACTCTCGTTTCCTTTATTTTGCCTTTTAGTCCTCACATTCCATTAGCGATGTTTCCGACAAAGGGGCAGAAATTGCTGTTCTTTTGGGTCGAAATCTATCTAACCCTTATCGTTAGCAAGTTTTTGATCTTGGAGTAGTATTTTTTTAGCTCCTTACTTCAAGTGACTTCATGCCTTGTCTATAGCGATTTCCATAAAAAAAGAAGAAAAGCAGATGTCGATTTGTGTTGTTACATAATTTTTCTTTGTCTAGACTAGTTGTATGATAAAGGTTTGATAGTCTAGTACCGTACTATTTAATTCACAGCCGGAGGAAGAACATATCGATTCATACCTTTCTCAAGGGTATTAGTGAAAGTGATGCAGTAGTGTCGACAGAACTCAAATTCGGCACACAGATCTCACAGTCACTACATCATGCTATGGTAATGCATTTAGCATCCTTCTCTCTCTCTCTCCTCTCTCTCCCGTCCTCTCTCTCACACATACATTAACTATCTCTTTTCTTCGTTTCTGTCTTCGTTCATGGTATTTCTTCCGTTGTTCTCTTTTTACTTTTGAATGTTTTTTTATCTTACAATTGATCTCCCTTTTCTTCTTTATATCTCTCGTTTCGATCCATTGAATCCATTTGCCGTTTTACAGCTGTCTGTAAAAAACCCAACAAGTAATTTTGTACCACATCGCGATACTATTTGTTTATTACTTGCCCTCACATTCCACATCTGCTTTTCAACGTAAAACTTGTGAGCATTTCTGTTTGAAAGTATTTTTTCCTAAAAACCTTCCGACCAGCTATGTATCGCCACATGAGAAACGTCAGGTGAATATATATATATATATATATATATATATATATATATATATATATATATATATATATATATATATATATTAATTTTACAAGAACATTAAAGTAATCCATGGCTACGTGCTTCTGGCTATACAGCCGTCGTCAGCATGGTTAAATTAGACAAGGATCGCCCCTTCGATATTGATGCCTATAGACCAGCGTATTTACCACTGGACCAAGACGCTTGTCTAAAAATATATACGATTTTTATCACCTAAATATTTAATGCATTTTTATGTAATTATTATATATATATATATATATATATATATATATATATATATATATATATATTGTATATCTGTCTTTCTCTTCGTTTTACTTCTTCATCCCTTTCTTTTTACGTCGTTCTTTTTCTATTCCTCTCCATTTCGTTTTGATTTCTATACATATAAGTTATTTTTCTTTAGAATGTACTATTTCCCCGACTCTATTTCTTCAAATAAATCTTCTTTTTCTTCTACATTATAACTTTTCTTTTCCCTTATTCCCTGCCAGAACTGACCACTCCCCAAAACACAAACTTTGGCAAAGTTGTAACCTCGAGCGAATGCTCTTATTTTCATGTACCGTCTTTTAGAGAAAAAATCATTACCGACTACACCGTCGTTTCGAAAGAAATATAAATTGTCGGATGAACATGAAAAGCTCCCCCCCCAAAAAAAAAAAGCACAACCAATCTAGAACAATCACAATAAGAACAACTAGAAGAAACAGGCCAGTATCGTCGTCACCCTGACCCTTTTTTTCGTTTGATATGAATGCTAAAAAGGAAATACTACAAACCGGTTGGACAAGCCGTGTCATATGTTAATTAGGAGACTGTCTCATTAATTATTCATTCTAAAGAAGCTGTTCTGTAATAAGAAGAAAAATAAAACACACACACATGCACACACACACACGCATATATATATATATATATATATATATATATATATATATATATATATATATATATATATATATATAGTAAGCTATGAAAATATATTTATGCCAATTAACCTACACAGAGGCTCCCGCGTTTCATCACCGGGAGGAATCTTCATGCTAAAATACATGGAGTTATTTTTGCCGAGTGTTTTTATATACACGGCTAGCTAGTTAACCAATCAGATTGTTTGTTGTTCTATCAGCCAATCGTTGGGCTCCCCACGAACAAAGGCGTGGTTAGTGTTACTTCCTATATCCTGTTCTATTGTTCTGTTTTCTATAGATTAGCCTATATGCTGTTTCTTTGTTGTATCAATATAATGGGTGAATTTATTTTAACACGTGAAATACAAGTAAGTACATGTTAAAAACACCCGGCAAAAATAACTCCATGCATTTTAGACTGACGATTCCTTCCGGGGATGAAACGCGGGAACCTCTGTGTAGCTTAATTGCCATAAATGTATTTTTATAGCTTACTACTTAGCTCTACTCACGTATCGAGCACTGTTTAAGTTAATACTAAAAATTGATACATAAGAAATTCTATCTCCTTATAAAATGTTATGTGAATACATGAAATATTAATATATATATATATATATATATATATATATATATATATATATATATATATATATATATATATATATGTAAACACCTTATAGAAGGCTTAAAAAGCGGAATGCTTCTCAAAAAATCATCATGGACAATACCAACACACAAAAAAACTGTAATTGGGATTTACTTTGCTTCTAAAATCGTCCAGTAAACGAAATTGTAAGTTGCCCGTTTATTTGATTATTTATTAATTCTCAGTTTTTATTTTCATTTTATTACTATTTTTTATCACTGGTGCGCTTATGATTTACCGTTGACTAATTACACACATACACACACCCCCCCCCCATATATATATATATATATATATATATATATACACACACAAACCTAACATATATATATATATATATATATATATATATATATATATATATATATATATATATATATATATATATATATATATATATATATATATATATATATATATGTTAGGTTTGTGTACGTTTTAATATATGTGTATGTACAGGATTCACTTTTAAAATACTTCACCGATCATCATGAATTTTGGAACAAGGCTGTTAGGCGTAAAGTATTGTAATGTGGACTATATTTGTTTCGTGTTGATCATACAAAGGAAGTAAAAAAGGGTAAGAGCCGTTCATGAAACTTCGAATACCTCTGATTTTTGTGAATTTTTAAGAATAGGTATTATACATCACTTAATAAATATCCCCTTAGTTTATGTTTTTGGAGGGTATTGTAAGAGATTTCTAGGGGGCATAATGTGAGCTGTATCTGTTAGTACCACTCCATTTGTATCATAGGACTTTTACAGTTTCTGAATTTAAAGTGGGTCAAATAAACAAGAGGTGACATTACTTTGACACGAGACAATCGAAGACAATTGATCTGTCAGAGACTTTCTATAAATTATAGTTATTTTAATTCATTTTAGAGTTAGAATTTTAGAACTTTACATGTCTTTTGATTTTAAATTTTCATTTATTTATTTAATTTTCTCATTCATTATTTCAGTGCGTTTTTTTATTATTAATTATCTTGAAGTAAGTTTGATTCGGTGTCTACGATGTGTCTATATCGCTTCTATAATTTAGTATTTTTTTTACATCTTTGAAAGTTCAACTTTTTAGTTTCTCACTGAAACATATTCTACACGGATCGTCTAAATATCTATATGTTTTGACCCATCTTAGGATGTTATATTCCACTAATAACGACTGTCTGATTTATTTAAGTTGCCAGTGATTATGTTCTTTTTTGTTATTAAATGCACTTTTATGATATAATTTTTAATAAATTCTAGTGCAGGTTTCCGCATAAAGTATTTTTATAATTCAAGTTAACATGTGTATATATTTTGACTTTCCAGATTATACTTTTAGTTGAGCAATTATTTTGTAATGGGCAATATATTCTAATTGTGCATTTACAGGTTTTTCCGCATTATTAGCTTTCTTTTTACTGTTTGGGTAATTATTATTACTTATTCTTGTGATTTGATGTTATTATTATTATTAGTTGTAGTAGTAGTATCAGTAATAGTATTATTAGTATGATTATTAGTGTTGTTTTTAGTTTTATTATTCTTCTATCCTGCCATTTAATATTTTATTATTTTAGTTTTGTATGGTCATTTCTAAATTTGTACAGCAACTATAAGACAGGTTTAAATCATTTTTCTTGAATATTTTATTTAAAGGATCAGTTACGAGAATTCTTAATCAAGTTTAGTTTTTAGCAGACACTGACATTATCCTGTAACAATGGTTAGTCTTTGCTTGAAAGCAGCCAATTATGGCTTTTACTGAAATAAAGACAAAGCCGAAGACAATTATAAGACGGTAAGCAGAAATTGATTTAAAATAAACTCTTTTTCTCAGGTTTAGTAGAGATACGATGGCTAAGCTGTTAACGCTTGAACGAAACTCGTCCCTTACACAAGCGACTCTTCACGGTAAGTATGTTTTTTAAAGGTGCCGTTAAAGAAGAGCGGCCGTTTTTACTTAGCATCATAATCAAACCGGTTCCGCCCAGTTGTACGATCGGCCTCATTTGGATGTGAGAAAAGACAAAAATACAACGTTCACGCTCCATTTCTCATCTTCAAAAATGGGCAACCGGTGAATAATCTATACGCGACTGATTTCAATTTCCAGCATGACCTGGTAGATACTCACAAACACTCAATTCAGCAACCTTCGTAACTGTCTTCTACACGAAACACTAAACCTAATAAACGTGCCGTTAGTTTTTGTGAGGTAAGACCTCCTCACGGACTAACATGCGTAACTCAAAATATTCAATGTTGTATTGGACGTTTGTGTTCAACGCTGAACGTACACACATATGACAGTTATGTTTCTACATAGATTTTTTCCAGTGTGAATATTACATACGTATATAGATAATTTGCATTTGTTTGTCAATACACACAAATTAAATTGCGTAGTGACTTCTGTATTGTATGGTCTATATTTTAATATGAACATAAAATTGTTTTTTTGTTATTGAATTTTGTATTGTAGTCAAATATTGATTATCAGATAAAGGCCAACAAATACCTATACTTTTAGCACTATATATTGATAAAATCGTATGGTGGTAGAAAAAATCTTCGATTCAATCAATAATTATTCCCGATGAAGAACACAGGGGGTTCAAAATATTTAATAATAACAAAAAATATAATAAATACGATATCGTGTTGTGCTTCGATAACCACCAACTCATCATCAATATATATATATATATATATATATATATATATATATTAAAGTGAAATATTTCAAAATCAACAATCGTGCAATTTTAAAATAAAAATTAATTTATTAATTTTTATTTGCAAGCTTTCGTTGTAGAAAAAAACCTTGTCAGGCGAGACTGTTTTATAGTTTTTTTTCTTCTTGTTTATCCTCCTCATTTTGATGGTATTAACCCCGAGGGGTCGAATCACGACACGAGCAGAAAGAGACGTCAAGTTCTGAAGACGTTATAAGTGTAGTCCTGGCGATGTTATGCGCAGATTGACGCTTTTTTAAGTAAGGAATTACCATCTTTGAAGCACGGATTAGAATGTATTAAAGTGAAATATTTTGAAAATCAACAATATATATATATATATATATATATATATATATATATATATATATATATATATATATCAGTTTGCTAAAGATAATTACTCTATATCATATTTTAAATGAAACTAAACTTTACACTCTAATTATCCAACTAGAGTTTTCAGACACATCCTTAGGTTAATATGGCATAAACAAGCAACTAATTCCAGCAATATAAAGATAATCAATCAACATAAAAAATAAAGCAGCTTAAAACAACAGCAGATAAAGTTAATTAACATTTAATTAAAAAAATAATATAAACAAAATAACAAAAAAAGAAAGATAAGCTTGTTTAAGCCGCATTATAACAGGGAACACGAATTTGTAAATTATCTTCTAAGATAAAAATAAAATATTAACTTTAAAAACACTAACCTATCTAAACTTATCGATAAAAATAGTATTAATTTAGTTATTGGTGCATGGATAATGTGAAATCAGTAATAAATAAACCCAATAAAAATGATTACTATGAGTAACAGTAATAGTAATTCTAATCCTATTAACTTTAATAATAATACGGATTTATGTCATTGTAGAATAAAAATAATTTCCCATTAATGAATAAATGTTTAACAGCTAATGTTATATCTAAACCAACCCCAAATAATGATATTAATACTGATCAAAAGTATACATAGGCGCCACCGAAAATAATTCCAGGTGTAGGTGTAATCATCTTTCGATGGGAATCAAGAGTGAACAATATAGAAATAGTACTATATAGTCTAAATATATATATATAGGAACAATGAAATTAAAAATATTATCTCTAATATCACTTAGAAAATGATGAAGTTTGCTCCGCCTGAATTTATCATTTAGAATCATTTGACAAAATGGCATTGTGTTCGTCACTGGTTGAATTAGATATTTGTCTATACATACTTCTGACTTTACCACCTCTCCCTGGCTCGGTCCATGTTTAATTACTATATCTACTGTATATTTCCATTCTTTATACAATTTATCATTGGCCTTCATTCAGTCTTGAGTGACAATGGATACCCTCAGTAAGAATTAATTAAGAAGCAAGGGTTGCGTAATCACAACCACACATCTCCTAGATCGGTACTGCGTGAATTCAGTGACAAGGAAAAGTCCAGGACGACTGGAAACAATGCCGAGATAAGCGGAGGGCACATACAGCACCTGGTATACCCAAATGGTCACCAAGTCAGTACCGGTCAGGCCCAACGTCGCTTAACTTCGGTGATATAACAGGAACCGCTGTGTCAACATGATCATGCCGTATCACTTTCATAAAAAAAAACTCATGAACAAATATTTATAACTTTCATTTGATATTTTCCACCATGATCGACAATTGGAACGAACAATATTTTGTTTCAGGAATCCACTTACAATTGTGTAAATCTAAAGATAATGTTGTTGTTATTCCAGAGATTTGACTTACGATCGAACCTATCGACTTGGTTGAGGTTTCGACTTGCTTTGCTTCTTTACACCATAAAAGACGTTGCGATGTATAAAGTAATCATGGGTTTGAAGTATCGTCTCACTTTATCTTATTTTTATTGCTTTATCTAATTTAAAATTCTTCTTTCTTAACATGCCATCCTATGGGATTGCCCACTTTTAAACAATACATAGTGAACGTAGTAGTTATTTACTTCAAATTCCTTTTCATATTAAATTATTAAATCATTCCTAAGTCTACCTGTGTAAAGGGCCATTCCATGATTCTGATAAATTCTAACAAATAAATGGAATAAGTATTTACTTCTAATAGTAATTTAATTTTCTTATAAAATTCTTAAGCACACATGATTTGTCATTTCTCAATCATATTTCATGATGTACGAGGCCTGTCTAAAACGTATCCGACCTTAGGCCAGAAAAAATATTTCAAATACGCGACGGGATTGGTCCGCTAATCCCCTTCAAAGTAGGCCCCTTATGCTTGCCAAAAACACATCTGGATGTTTTCTTTTGGAATAGTGTTCATCTCCGCCGTCGCGTTCCACATTATCTCTTTTCGCCCCCTCTCAACAACAGCTGCACTCCGAGCAGTTTGGGGCCTTCTAGAACGCTGATCACTCTCCGCTGATATGCGGCCATTTTTAAATCGGTTGAATCACTCCTTAATTTGTGTTACATATCGCATCTTCTCCAACCCCCTGCTGAATCTTACGCGACGGCTGAGATGAACACCATCCAAAAGAAAACGTCAAGATGTGTTTTCGGCAGTGGATGGATCGGTGGGCTAAGTGTGTACTAACACAAGGAGCACACTTTGAAGGGGGCTAGGGTCCCAACCCCGTCATGTATCTGAAACATTTTTCTGCCATAAAATCGGATAATTTTTAGACAGTCCTCGTATATGCTTTTTTGGTGCGACATTGCTTAATAAACGTAAACATTATATAGATATAATAAATACACACACCCAAATTATATTTAAATATTGTTTCTATTATGAACAATACGTGTTCAAACATTTACATTTCAATTACATTCCATTTAAATTATTCCTCAATTTATCATCCGCTTCAACTCATCCTTCTAAACAGATATATAGCACCTCCAAAGAAGGATCCATATCAAAGGAAGACAATCATATCTTAAAAAGTCTTTTTCGTTCGCAGTTGTTTATATCTTATCTTTCTACTTTTTCGACCAGAATTCATAGGTTTTATAGGTAATGAATTTACCTAGAATAAGACTGGCGTTAAAGAATAGTAAATAATACCATAAGCCACGCACCACGGTGAAGGTTCTACATCTTGAGTCAGTCGACACAAATCTGGACAGTTACTCAGTCTCATACCCACAGATTCCCAAATATTGCGTTGTCCTTGGGTAACAAACGTTCGCACAATCCTATACGTTACGTAATAGGATAAAGTCTCTGAGACGTATATCCTAAAATGAGATGTACTATGAAGTGTCTATAGTTTCTTGCTAAAAGTGCAAGACAGGTGAGCTGAACATGTATTCAAATTGCTAAACAGTTTATTGCCGAAAACCCGTTGGCTAGATAATTGTGTCGAGCCAACTGCAGGTCAGAAGAAATGCTATAAATACTGCCTCAATGCGGGCATCAAATATATGATTGCCGAAACCAGCACTTTGAAATAAGGATCAGAATTGAGATCTGTTGTTTTAAATCGCATCGCATATATAATTCGTGCTATACAATGTATTTATGAAACTATTATTTTATAACTTCTAGATTGGATTGTGTAACTTTGGTTTCTCCTTTATGAACGATGTCTATTTGTTTTGAGGTTAGCACATTTTCTAACAGCATGCTGGGGTATTTGCAGGGAGACTAGAATCTCAACCCTTAGTAAGGACATCTTTGTCTAGAAGAAACACTTTCAAATAAATCCGACAAATTAATGGCCTGTTAATGGATGGATTATTCTGATGATTAGAGGGATATGAGTTATGTTTCAACGAGACACATACATATAACAAAATATTACATGACCACTTTCCAATAAATTTCAAACTCATTCAACCTTCCATTCACTAAAATAGCCAATTTGAAGCGAAACACTTCTGACGTGTATTCCTATATTTTTACAGTCGACTAGAATATGTGTGCCTGGTAGTAGTTTAACGCATGATGGGACCCGAGCTGATAACACCGCTGTAGGTAACTTATTGGTGTATGGAATATGTATATCAGATCATGATATTGCTAAATACTGTTTTTTTTTGTTCAGATAGCAGTTCCACATTGTCTCTTCCAAACTTTAGTTTCTGTTCCTATAATAAATTGTTGGGGAAGATATGGCATATATTCTGCCCATTCTGTTTAATTTGATGGTAAGGGTATGGGTGAACTTATTAAGTCATATATATATATATATATATATATATATATATATATATATATAATATGTATATATATATATTATATATATATAAATATAAATATATATATATAAATATAAATATATATATATATATATATATATATATATATATATATATATATATATATATATATATATATATTAACACATCACTCAATAAGATCCGGGTCTTACATATAGGTAGCACCACTAATATAAAATACATATCATTTTCCGAAAGTACTACCCTTAAAATGCCACGTGGGAAATTTGAGTCCAATCGAATTATTAGTTTACAAATTAAAGTTATTTAAGATAAATACTGTTGCAAATTTTCAAAACATTAGAAATCTGAATTTCGTGTGTTGATAAAGCATTGCTTTTTGACGGGAAAAATGCGGTTCAAGAAAAGCAATTGGTTGCTAAGTGTTATTTGGACTCCGCTCCGCCGAAAAAAGCAGTTAAGAAGTTGTATGATGACTCTGAATGTGCTCGGACAGACAAATATGATGTTTTACACTCAGGTTTTCTCAACTTCGGCAATATCTCGGAAAACATCACAAAGTCTACAAACTCGTTCAAAAGCAACAACGTGTCAACGATTTAGAACGTTCTTTGCAACTGTTTCAACGCAAAAAAAAGAATTCAATATGTGACAATTGGTAAGATATGGATCCATAACTGAGATCAAATCAGGAGTCAGCATAGTCGACAGATCACAGACGCACAACTGAGCAGGCAAGATTTTTACTTTCGTATTTTGGGATGCGCAAAGTATTTTGTGTATCGATTACCTTGAGAAAGAAAGAATCATCAATAGCGAATATTTTATACCATATCTGGTGTGTTGAAGGTAGAAATGCCCAGAAAATGACGACGAATGGAGAAGGAAAATGTGGTCTTTCACCATGACTATGCTTCACCTCACATGAATTACAATTCAAATCGCTTCCGCACTTAGTCTATTCCCCAGATGCGTCCCCCAGCGACAACATATAATTTTCAGACTACAAAAGAATTCTTCATGGAATTAGATTCTTTTCCAAGAAAAATGGGTATAAGAAACTGAGGCGCATTCTGATGCCAAAGACAAATGGTTTTACAAAAAAAGCATTGTTAGAGAAACGTTGGAATCAGTGTATCGCGCTTGTAGAAGACTATGTTGATAAATAAACTCTGATTGTGACTAAAAGTTGTTTTTTTCGGTAAGGTTCAGGACTTAGTAATGGATCTATTGTACGTATATACATATATATACATATATACATATACATATATATTTCGTGATGAGATAATTGGTAGAGTTAGTCGTGCCTGGACGTATCTAGCTTAATTTTATATTTCATAAGAAAATAGTCACCATCTTCCAAAAAACAACAACAAATATCTCCACTAAAATATAAATTAACTATATTACAAGGGAACACTGGAACATGAAAGGAGTTGTTTGGTAGGCAGTTTTTTGTTTAGAACACAATGTGGTATCCTGGAGTTTATTCTTGTCTAGCAGCTTCTGGTGCAGGACGAGAACAGGATAGTACGCTTTGTCGTGACCAGATCTACTCGGTAACTAGATTATCTTTTGACGCTAGATCTCTAGGAAAATATTGAAGTTTCCCCTACGTAGAAGTGTCCTCATGCCTACACAGTTATACAAGTCCAAACATGACTGTGCATGTGCCAATCTCTATCACAACTCAACATAACGCAATATATAGCATGGAAATATACACAAATAGATCTGTCAAGAAACTGCTACACTTATATATATATATATATATATATATATATATATATATATATATACAGGGTGGGCAAAAATAAGGGTCCTATTTTTTAAAATTCATAACTTTTTTATTTATTGATTTTTTTTTTTTTTTCGAAGCAAGCATGAGCCGTATTAGCCCTAAGGAACGTACCTTCATTTAGAAAACATTATTTTTGCTTAAAAAACTCAAAACAGTGTAAAAAACAATACTTTAGTTTTTGTAAGTTTTAAGAAGTGTTTTTCGGCTAAAATTTGTTTTGTTTATTTCAAAAAATCTCGGAAGGGTCAGTCTACACACACATAAAGTTTGGTGAGTTTAACTTTTATTTTGTGGAAGTTATTCAAATTCAAGTTATTCAAATTGAAAGATAGGACCCTTATTTTGGCCCACCCTGTATATATATATATATATATATATATATATATATATAGACATATATTGCTCGGTATAATAAGGTTTAAACTCTCAGCGATTCATGTAGTTGTTCATGGTGGCCGCGTAAGTTTAGGCGTCGAAATTTTAGTTTGAAACCTGACCTTTGTTCCGGGGTTTCGACTCCTGCAAACTGCTTGAATAATTATCTCTGCACTGTCGATTTCGGAAGGATGAAATCTATACATATGTAGATAACCAAATATTATATATATATATATATATATATATATATATATATATATATATATATATATATATATATATATATATATATAGGCAATTTGCTAAATAAGTGTAATCATAGTATACTGTAAACATAACATACAATTACCATTGGATTGTGATACATTTATTTAACCACACGACTCGGTGAATAAGACACGACTAACTTAAATGTATGAATAGATAAAAAGACAAAGGAATACAATTACCCCAGTCAACGAATAAGGATGCAAATAAACTAGATTTTCATACAGCAAAATGCTACCTGAATTTGTCCCTACACTACATCACTATATTCCTAATTATTAAGAATTAATACTTTCTTTCTTAAGGTGCTTTTTAATATGTGTATGTATATATGAAAGTAGAAGCATATGTACATAAGTAAATATTATTGTACATGTATGTATAAATATGTTCGTCTGTATATGTATACACGGTTATATGTGTCTACTTGCGTTTGTGTATATATGTATATGTACAGAGTCATAAGTGTATGTGTGTGAGTACAAACATATAACCACTGGTATGAATACCTATCATTATGTGTGTAACATTATGTTTGTGCTTATTTGTTTATAATTATTGGTGCCTATATAAATGCATATCATTGTGGTCGTATGTGTGTATAAGTATTTGATTATGTATGGGCACATAAATATGTATTTGCCTGCGGATGTGTGGATACATATGTGTGGGGGATAGCAGAACAGTAGTCTACGTCCAAAACCCATGTGTTGCGCTAGATGGACCCATCTACCGTCGCAGGATTGCCCAGGATTAATAACATAGGTGTGCTTCCTATAAAAAAGGTTCATAATCCAGACAGAAATTCCATCCATATCGATTGTTCCTCACACACAAACCATCTTTTATTTCCCAGCCTCTTCTCACACGCAGTGATAATCTCCAAGTTCTCATTGCATTGCATCATTAGTCCCGTCACAGAATCTTGATTGTCGCTTGAGACGGAAAATTTCACGAACATTTAGCGACATGGCCAAACTTGAATGAAAATAACAAAATAAGACTTAAAATATATGTTTATATCGTCCACGTGTCATCTAATCCTTTCTATGATCAGGGATCTATAAACGATTGTTGGTTAACTCTATTCATAACAAAGTGCAATGAGTATATGCCATGTTAACAAATTTTATTACATGTGATGATAATATCAATCACAAATCTGAATGATACACTCAAGTTCTATCATTTTTATTAATCAATCTCTTTCAAAATATGCTATCATTTCGTCAATCGTAGACGGCAATGTTTTTTTTAGGAAATAGATTGAGTGAAAGTAATGAGTCAAATTTAGAAATAACAAAATTTACGAACAGTTTCAAAAGTCTCGAAAAAGTTTCGAAAATGGCTGAAATAGTTCACTATTTTGAAAACCGCGAAAATAATGTAAAAAGACAGACGACACTAAGATTAAGTTATGGGTAGGTTAGGGTTGAAATAGGGTTAGAATAGGATTGAGGTTAAAACATCTATTAGCCTGTCAACAAAAGTTGAAAACCTCTTCAAAAAAGAAAAGAAAAAAAGGTAACTTTAACATGATAATCTACTTTAGCAATTTCCCAAACTGATTCAGGATACTCCGCCGATACTCCGGACTGACTACGAAATACTTAAATCCTTATATACCCGTTCCTTACAAGTACGAACCTTGTAATAAAAACAGATATTACTGACCTTTCAGAGTAATTAAATGATTTCAAAATTAATTAAAATTAATTAAAATTGATAATTCGATTTAAACTGGCTTTTCAGACATTACGCCAATGTTTGACAGTCAATTCCTTGTAGAAATGTTCGGAAATTATATTTATTTTAAATACATACAACTAAGCACACGCTCATTAAATCGGGTGAGTTATAGGATCTACTGATCATTCTAATGGGTATTTTTGTTTGAACGATCTTCACCTGTTTTATGTCTGAAAGACAATGTTCAGAAACATGACCGCCAATGTGTTGATTGTAATGCGTCGTTGGTAATGGAAACAACAACAACGTCACATAAGTAAAATACTAGATGATGACGTCATGAAGTAAAGATTCGAAAAAAAATACTTGGTAATAAATAGATAGCTGTCAACATTATTATTTTGTTTTGCAAAGGTATAATCTATTCAGAGAAATAGACATTTTAAACACCCAATATTTTTGCCTAAAAAAATGTTGCTTCAATATCTTCATCTAATTATCATCGTCATAATGTAAATATTTAATAATATTACGATTATATCCATGAAAAGGGGTTACAATATGCAAATTATTACTGGAGTGGAACGAACAAGCTACACGATATAGTCCAATCAAATAAGTTTCAATTTGGGCAAAAGGTCAAACTAATTGCAACAAAATGTTTTTTGCACAATGCATTTCGATAAGGTGTCTATTTTCACATACTAAAAGTCTAGAAAAATCTACCAATGCGAAATATGCAAATTTGGCATTTTTTTGTCAAAAGGTTCCCTGTATTTTTCAGTGAACATGATGTGTTGCGGGGCCGACCGACCGTTGGGGTTTGATCGGCCTCACAACTAAGAAAGTAGACACAGGCAAGTTACGGCAATGGCAAAGAAGAGAGGACAAGCACTGGTGAACAGTTCAAGAAAAGGTGTGTTTATTTACCATATGGTGGTAATAACAATGAGTGATGGCCGGTTTTTCGCTGAGTCATTGTAAACAAAATGGCGATTAAAGCTGCTGCTGGTTTTCTCAAAAGTCATGTCGAAAAGAATAGTGATTGCGGCTGCTGCTGGTTTTGTCAAAAATCATTGCAAAAGCAAATAGCGACTCCTGCTACTGCTACGGTACGTTTCAAGATGGCGTCTATTTCAAATGTAAACACACGTCGCGATGTGTTGAACCCCGACAGACGTATGCTATTAATCGCGCCAATGCATCATTTGAAATGTATTAGTAAAAATTAGGATATGAAATGATGTATATAGGATGCTTCTTTAATCTCAAAGTAAAAATTAACCTATATAAAATATATTTTACGGTAAATCTTGAGATTTACCCTAAAACACATTTTGAGACCATTTCTCTCGTTAAAATAAACCGTTTTATCGTATTCATTCAAAGAAAATTCCATCGTTATAAACTTATTGGGGTATTTCATGGAATTATTTTATTAGATATACTTCTACATCATTATGTTCACAATTTAAAAGAAAAAAATGAATATATTAAAAATTAACCTCCCCCACACACATATATTTATTTGTTTGTTAGTTTATTTGTTAGTTTGATATCAAGTTTAAGCAAAAAATAATCACCAGATTTCAATGCCTTTTTTTTACCAAAGCTGTATATTTGCCCAGGTAAGTCCCATAATAAATTCTAAATCTTATCCAGTTCAGTATCTGAATGCAAGATTTTTTTTGAAATTCGGAAAATCCCTATTTTTCATCATTGTCAAAGTTTTTAAAAAAATCACATCTCAGTCAATTTATTGTCTATTCTTTTGAAATTTAAAACATGGGTACCAGATAGTATTACATATCACACGAGCAAATTTCACCTAATTTAAAGATTTGGCAGCATTTTCCATTTAAAAATAGAACATTCCATTTAAAAACTTCATATGGTTCTCCGTCAATCTGTCATGTTTCAATCAATCTGTGTGAACTTTCGTATGTTTATATAGTGTCTCATTTTCAAAAACATTATCAAGTTTCACCTGCATAGTAGGGTAACACAATAAACCTTGGCGGAGTGTTGTGTGTTCCGAGTGCTTTTGTTATTCAATTATTTTGCAATCATCTAACTCGATGTTATCTTCAAGTACTGACAAATTAGCACACGCTGTACCACAACACTCTCCAACTGTGTGTTGAACAATTAAGTCCATACTTTTTACATGTACACTGTGCTGTATTGCAATATTTTTGAAGTGGCACCGGATCAAGTTAAGAAAGCTTTCTGGTTCTGGTAGCATATCAGTCATTTCTGGTATTGTTGCATACCTTTTCTCCCTCGTCGGGTAGAGGGTGGTCGTGTCGTCTAGTCGATGAATTCTTTGTTCTTTCCTTCCTGCCGTGAACCACGCCGTCCGTGTCTGCAACAAAAGCCTCATGATGCACTCCGGAGACAAACTCTTCTTTTTGAATTTAATTAATTTTATTACAAGCACAACGCTGGGAGTCATTCGCTACGTCGAGAGAGAGAGGGAGAGGGAGAGAGCAAATCACTACTTTATCGTAGTTACTTAACAATGTTTGCTTAACCATTCATAGAGAGGGGGGAAGGATTTCTTGCGCTTGTATTCCCTTGAGGGAAATATCTCTTATTTTTCCATCGTGAATCGCACGTCCTGCTCGGTTCCCCTTCCGAATCAGACTGACGAAAACTCGCTTCTCACGAGAAAGAGTGATGTCACGGATCCTCTGTTTCCCACTCAAGGCCCGCGACGTCACAGAGCAGACTGACCCTTGATCTGGGGTCTCGTCACACGGTAACCTTGTCACGTCTGTTAGCTCTGACTGTGAGAACAGGCCCTAATCTGCACTCGACTGCACCCGCGGTAATTCGCGCAAGTCAAACCAACGATTCCCAACAGATACGTCCATTCCCATAGGGCCAATATAATGATCCTATTGACCACCTGTCATCAACACTTGATGGGATTTAGAAAACGAGTTACTAACCATATCTGTACTTATTAGTATAATGCATAGAATAGAATTTTTCAGCGGAGGCAAGATATTTGATCAACTGTAATGATGTTTTTATGTATCTTTTGGAAAAAAACACCGATATTAGCGTAATTTTCTGACCTTCCCTTCTGGCGTTTTTCACATGTAATAATGCTTTCGTTTGATGTCTCACAGTGACAGGAGACTTTAGCACAATGCATATAGTATGTCTTTTATTATTTTACTAGCAACAAAGAAATGTTAAATGTTAGCATATGCTGGGGCCAAAGTCAGATTTCGAACAGTGTATATTTTAATAGCAGTTACAATAATAAGACAGCATCACCATTGGCGTAGATACACCGATACCCGGCTCGTTCCCAATATTCAGAAAAATCTGGATAAGTCTATGTCTATTAGATTAATTTGCCAAGAAACTTTATTTTTTCGTTGCTGGAACCATAGTTAATTGAGTGTACAGAGACAGTATTTACTCCTCTTCCCAAGTAAATTATGTCTTTTACTGAAGGTTGTTAACTGTAAGTATTAAATATAATAAAGCATTTGTCATATTTGCACAGTACGTATTAAATGTATACACACATTTTAATTTAAATGTAAGACCATGATGCAAAATGATCTGATGTAGTAATGCCTATCCATCTAAAACAAAGTCTCTACCAGTGGGAAGTTTGTATTCTTAGATTCCTATGAATTGCTTTGCTTGCAGATCTGGGAGAAGCTATGGAATAAAAGACAGTTCATATTAAAAGAGGTCCTGTCTAATAAGGTTTTAGTTTATTGCAACTAATGTTAGGCATTGAAACAATTCTTGCACATTTATATGCACTACTTTTTTGTCTATATTCACATCTGTTTTTACTTCAAGGGTAAGTGCATGTTTTCTTTTCATTTGAAGTAATTGTTAGATACCTCATTGCCTTCCATGGTTTGAAGAATCTCATAGCTAACCTTTTTCTGTTTGATCTAAATTTACTGAATCCTATACAACAATATGTGAGATAATGTTTTACAATGACATCAGATTTACTGAGAGAATTTCATGCTTTGAAAATGCTAATATGCTTTTTTTGTATCTGTGCAATCTCCCTTTTGTCGGGTGTCAGTTACTTCTTTATGCTGTTTTCTAATTTTATAATTGACACCAGTAGATTGCTGCATTACTTGATATGGTTCAGAACAAACCGGGCAAATTTAATCCACATGATTAGCTGCTTTCCCATCCTTTGTGAGTCTGCCAATAGATTTGATACTTCGCATAAACAATAAGATCAGTGGAAAGTATTACCCAGTATCACTATGGCTTACAACATGTAAACTATTTTTAAAAACAAAATACAATTTATCACTTCATATTTTAGCAAGGGCATTTCCAGTAAGCATATTTTACACTGAGTTGTGGCCACATATCTCTTCCAGAACTTCTGACAGTCCTGCCTTTTCCATTAGATTGCTTATACACCCAAGAAAACTCATCTCTATGTGTAATCCTCCAATTCTCAGTACTATAGATTTCAGGCGGCTAATAGATGGCGTATTAACTATTATAGTTTGAGAATTCCGATACAGTAGGTGGTTAAATGTGGTAACACAAGTTGTGTTATAAGTTTACTTGTTAAACCAGGAATATCAATGTAGAATAGATACATGACATATTTGTTGAATTTTAGTCACTTAAACGCAAGCCCACAACAGTTGTTCTTCCCGGATGATTTCCTTTGTATACCATTTGCATGAATTCTGAAAACCCTGGGCATGACCATTGCAGAAACGGGGACACTGCCCACAAAATATCAAGTAAATATGAGGATTAGGAAAATGATCACAAGGCTTAAGCTGGGTAAGTTAACCAAAATGATATAGATTATCTTTCTAATATTGGTAAATAATGTTTACTTGTCCAGGCCTAAGTATCTCATTAGGCATTACCTCATGCTAGGAAACCACAAGTGTGACAAATTTTCTGGTGTTAATATGGTAGCATACCCATCTGATGCAAGATGGCATAACCATCAATGTATATTGTGTTCAATAGTGTCTGCTTCATAAAGAATAAATGTACCTTCTGTAACAGTGACATAACAGTTACAGAAGCATTTCGTTCAACTGTTTGGACTTCGTTATATGAGCTACCAAACCTATGTTGCTGTAATTAATCTATCAACAACCTAGAACCAAAAGGGTGATGCATTTTTATGACTAACCATAATTGTAAAAGAGCAATCACAATACTTGCTCGAATAGCTAAAATGATAGAATGTTCCAGGGATGCCTGCTTCTTCTCTGTATTTTGCCTGTTACAATTATCTGCATAAAGTAAGCAACACTATCAGGGAGAAATGCTAAGGTTTTCTCTAAAGTAAGTTCATCTTTGTATGGATAATTTGAGATTGGAGTCATATATTTATATCATTATTTGTCTGTCCTAAAGTTGGTACTGCACCGTTGGCGATAGACTGCATCCTTGGCATGTAAATCATCTGCAAAACGAAATCTTTCTAATACTGTATTACTTCACTCATCATTTTAGTGATTTACATATTTTGTCTATAGTGTTATCAAATGTTAATGTGTTCACAAGATGATAACCCTTACATCTTTGCCTTCCTTGGTATTTGATTGATGTACCACAAAAAAGGCAGTAATTCTTGAAATCAAAAGTTCTTGTTTGGAGATTGTTACCTACAATTAAATGCTAATATATCGACCCATTCCATGTTTGTTCATCTGCTTTTATGATGTTAGGGTTACACTATCCTTTTCTACAGCTCTTATGAACACGATTACCGGCACATATACGAAAACTACTTGCATATTCTCCACATGCTGTGTTGATGCTATCACTGTCTTTTTTGGCAATTGTCACTGTATCACTCAGATTGTTACCCATAATACATTCTTTACAAAGTATGAACATGCTTCTAGTAATTGCATTAGACATTGTTCAATTTGTAACAAAAAATAAATTGACAGTAAAAACCAGCAGTGTATAATAACCTAGTAAGTTATTCTAAACGTCCCACCTATGATATATAATCTAAGGAATTTATTAAACACCGACTAATATGTTTTAATTTTGACCTCTTTATATTGTTTTAAACAAGTTGTTTTTTTTGTGTGAAAAAATGTACACATTTTATTTTGTATCAACAACTTTGTTTTTTTGAATGTAATAAAACGTTTATGTCGTATTGTCCGCCAGAAATTTAAACATTGAATAAAAGTTCGATTCTCAAACCTTTACAAAGTAAATTAGAACTTTACTTCAGGACAAAAAATACATTTAAGACCAGCAATCAATTTCATCAGACATTTTAGAAAAAAAGGCAAAATAAAAACGCGGTGGTTTACATTTCTTTGTCATAAACACAGGCTATTTTCGCAGATCGATAATTGTAAAATTTTCATATTTCAAATCGGTAGTTTTTTCTAGACATTTGATATGTTCATATAGATACCTCATAGAAATGAATTGTGCAAAAAACCTTGTGTTGCAATTTGTTTTTCTTTTTTCACTGATTTGACTGTACTAATCCTAGAATGAAGAAAGAAAGTTTTATCGCAATAGAGAATAAAATGCTTGAGTAGACATTACATATGTTTGAAGCAAGATATCAGTGAATGTTGTGCTCACTGTATTAGTAAATCTGTAGCAGCGACGTTTACCCTTCGGTACTCAAAATGAAAGTGCTTAAACTCGTTTCTGCGCACACGGCTTCGCGCATGCATCCGCCAGAATAAATAAATTAAAAAAATAATATTTTGAACCAATCAGCGGATTTTGCTGAATTTATAGAAATTGCCCTTTTGGAGCCACCTTAAACCTTTAACCGAATGTTTAGCCCAAATCCACGACAGAGCTAATATCGGTATTTCTCTAGCCCCCTCGCCCATCTTTCGACCCTTGGCTAAGCTGAGAACTATTTTCTAGACTCTCGCACGCATAGCCGCATTGAGACCAACGCACACACATACACAATGCATTAACTTGTTCACTGTCTGACGCATACGTACACTAAAGGTAACACACACACTGCTTGAATCTCCGTTGAATGTCGTCTGATTCTTGAAAACAAATTTATAAACTTAACCACTTTAATATTTCGTACATTTCTCACTGAACTCCCTGATATGAAAACAAATGAGTATTCACTCTATTTAATAATTTTCAATGAAATGTAATTCATGCAATTTAGTGAGGGAGTTTTGATTACGATTTTTCAGACCCGTGGGTAATTCACAGCCCTTAAATTATCGACTCAGGCTCCCTCGATATCTCAATTAATGACTTCCCCTAGGAAATTCAAAATACTGAACAATTATTTGATGTTTGTCTATCTTTGTAGACTTCCATTTTAAACATATATATAACTATCTCTTTTGTGAACTTATGCCTTTGTACTCTTTATTTTCGTTTGTTTTTATAATACATTTCTATCGCCCTCACACACTTGAATATTACTTAAAACTGTTTTCTTGAAAATGTTTCTATAAAACTGCTTCTTCTCAAAATCTCCCACTAAACTGCAAGCTTAAAAAGCGTCCTCCAAAAACCCAAATAGGAAAGAGGGGGTAGGATTATCTATGTAGCAGTTACAATGGCAGAAGTATTTCCCTGTATAATATCCGGTGATAGATTCTGAAATACAACTAATATTTTCTTTTTTAGTGCTTAATATGACTGCTCTCCGTCTAAATCACGGGCAGATTCAAATTTAACGGGTCGAGAGCTCCCAAAGTCCCGACGAGAATATGCGACAATCTTCAACCGTCACGTAGTTCGAAGTTTAGAGCAGAGATCACAATGCTATTCAGTGAACAAATATGTGATCAGGTGACGCCTAAGTTTCGAGTCTACCATTTCAGTAAGGCACATACTGTTGCAGGCAGCGCTGTTAACCTCGCGTCCACCATCTTTTACATGCTATAAGCGTGAGTTTTTGTACCATCCTGTCCCTGGCTGGTACATGAGCCTCGCATCACGGTACATGTACAACATATTTATCCAGTCGAAATTTAACAGGTCAGTTGATATTGAATGTATTAATTAGTAGAGGAAAGAGAAAATGAGACAAGAAGTGGTTGGATAAGGAAGAAATATGTAGATGAAAGTGGGTGATTAAGAAAATTAAGACATTAGTAGTAGTAAGAACACATTGAATAATGGTCTGGGGATGAGATGAATAAATAGTTTACGTAAATAAATATATCAACGCGTAACCATGGCAACAAGAGTATTGATTTGAGGATATGTATATAATTTTATTTAGCAGCAGCAGCAACATCTGAAACGGCATAACTGTGCTTACTTGTTGTACTAACTTATAACTTATTCGTGAAATCTTACCAATTTCCTATATATGAGTCGAGGATCGATTCTTCACAATAAGTCCGACAGAGTCTGGCTCATTGTAAACTAGGTGATGACTTTGCATCTGTCATGGTAAGGTATGGTTCTGTGCAGTTCAAGGAAGTTAACTCTCCCAGGCTTTATTTTCTCTCTTTGAGAAAGGGGTTAGTTTATTCTAATCGTCATGCTGTTCAAGCATTGTGCCACATTTTCTCGCAATGTGAAGGGGGTAAATACCTATACGTTCTAAGTTTAGTGTAGATATATGTGTTTGCAAATGCATCAGGTTACTTTAGTATGGTTGCAAGTTTTCATCCTTGATACACTTATCACCTGCTATTAAAGTACACAATGGATAAGTTCATCCATCTGACATATCGCCATCTGATTAACACTTATCATTGAGCGGTGTTTAGTCTTGATAAGTGGTGAATCATTATTAAAAAAGAAATTTCAAAACCCGTCGTTAAGTAACTAACAGCATCAAGAGGCCCTCCCCCCCTCCTGTAAATCACGGTATTTAGTTTCCTAGGTGTGGCACAAAGATGGGAGGTTGTGAGAATATGCCAGCTCATAAAGTGGTGAACTCTGGACACTTAACATTGCCTGAGTAGGCCATTGGCATTACCCGGTAAGAGCGCCTCAGGCAATTAGCTTCAAGGTTTTATCTCTAAAGCGAGAAGGCAATGCATGGAAGTGTGGACCTCCTCAAGTTGAACAAAACAAATACGACAACGCGACAAAAAAGTCACCACATTGGTTCAGTTTCTCTCGGAATGATTGTCGAGGACGGATCTTCAACTACTATAATAAGTGTGAGAAAGGAGACAGCTTTCTTCGCCTCACGTCAGTAAAATACTATATAAATGAAAACAATAACGCAGTTGCCTCACACTAAAGTAGAACTAACAATCTTATGCAATATCTTGCGCTGAGAGGAGGTAAGTACTTTGCCGTAATAACATTGAAAAACGATATCATAATTTTATTGTGTTGCTATTCTGTCGGTTAACCAGGAAATTGTCTAATCTGTTTTCGTAGCAATCCTAGCCGTCTGTAAATATACTCACCTGCTCTTTTCAATTAAGGATGAATCTCAGAAGAGACTTTTTTCATTTTTTCTTTGTTTGTTTGGAAAACTATCTATTACCAACAAACAAAACCCAGCGTTTCCCAAGAGCAATAACAGACAACTTATAAGTGGGGCGATACTTTTTATCATCACATATTTCATAGTCCTTTAGAACCATTTTGTGAGACTTTTAATTACAATAGGGCTTATAGACAAACATTATTTTTTTTTAAGTTAACACATCTATATATGTCGATTCTCTATCTTGTAAAAAAAACAGAAAAATAAGCATCTGCTACCAAATTTGTAGTAGATACAATAACCGTCATGAAAGCTGGTTAACCGAGATCTTGTAAAGTTTTTGTTGAATTTTGGAATCCGTGACCGGTTTAAATATTAACGCCAAGGACAGGAAAGATTAAATGTAGTATCGCAACAGAGACTACACTTTGCTCCTAGCCAGAATGCCAGTATGCCCTACCATCATATCAAACCAATTAACGTGTGGAGGAAATTATATCGCTTACATCTATATTTTCATTTGTTTACAAATTAACAATACTGGTAACCTAGAGAATTCAATTGTTTTACAGAAGAGTATTGCATTACGCTAAGTGAAAACGACACTTGTCTTTAACCAGCATGGCCTACCAAAGGGAAGCGCGTGCATATAAATTTTTTGTAGTAAAAGACATGAAAAACTTATATGGAGTAATAACTTATTGTTTAATATCTATCCACGCGGGTGCGCAGAAATACCTCGCATAGTACACAGACGGGGGCTTACTCCTCTCGGTGTGATGGACCTGTATATATTTTCAAGTCATTCATCTAGGGCAATTAAAACTCTAATACAAACCTGTGCTACTGATTTCGTGCGTCTTGGAACCGAAAAACTGGATGAGAGAGGCCTTCTAAATCTGGTCCACAGCCTTGCTAAAGCTGGAGCTCGAACAAAATATCCAGTATGCAAACATAAAATTGCTTAATGGCTAGATAGGCTAGCCCTATCTTTCGGCCTTTGCACTTCCTTTTTTATCTACTAGCCAGGCGTACAGGTACCATCACAGGACACCTCAACGGCATCCTGTGCTTGGTCTTGTTTTCTGACTAGGATAATGAACACCGTTACTCTTTCTCCCTATCTGGGCAACTTGGGGAATATTTGTTGTCATTTAGTTTCACATGACTAGTCTGGAACACTCTTGCTCTGACAGGTTGAGGGTACATGTTTTACAGCCTGTCTGGCTGCTGTTATCGACTGGTAGTAAATGAGCTCTAATTCTTAGGTAGCGCTAACACTTGTAGAATATCGGGGTAACTATAGTTCCATATCGCGCATGGAAAGCGACCATGGACTTATCCCTAGGCCAGAATTACATTGATGAAGACTCGCCCAATAGTCTACATGTGTGAGCTTACCCGCATAAACAAACACCTACTCTGCCCAACCCATTACATCCAAATAAAAAGTCACTACATAATAGCAACAAACAGATGCCCACATAAAAACAACACAATCACCTTCTCCTTTGAGGCTAATAGACAAACATTTATAGCATCAAGAAATCATTGCAATAGTGAAATAACCTCAGCTGAGAGTAGGTATACCGACATGATCATAACACGCATTAAGTTACAGAAATAAGGAACGCGCGATTTCGGAAAAATCTGCAATACTGTGATTACGAACAATTTTTCCGCTATCCAACCACTATGATGTCGCCTGCACAGCAACTGATAAGGATTAGCTGCTTGCCTAACGGTTCGCCGTGAACTCTACGTTGGACTTCACAAACCACTCCCTCCCAAACTTTCCAATGCGGAGTGAAGTCACTCTCAATGATCTGATCATCATCCCCCCCAAGTCCGAGACATCATAAAACTACTTGACACTTCCGAACCATGTGGGCGTGATCGTACCCATGCTATACTCTTATAGAAATGCTGAGCGTGCCCTTGTTCTCTTTAAACGCTACAACAAATGTATTGCTAAATCTTGCTTACCTTATAGCTGAGAAATTGCCTCTGTGTCACCAGTGTTCAAGAATTCTGGTAAATGAAAACACCCGCAAAATAATCGCCGTATCAGTCTCCTTCCGCTCCTCGCTAAACTCTTTGAATCTTTAATCAATTTTGCTATAATCAACCACCTCGTCTATGCTAAAATTCTTTCTTACTAACACTATAGATTTAGGCAAGCCTGTTCTACTGAGAGTATCTTAACGGTTATCTCGGAACGTATTTACCACACACTGAACAAACCCAGTAAAATTAGGGCGGCAGCGCTTAATATGTGTTAAGCTTTTGACTACGTCTGGCATGGAGGTCTTCTCATGATAATTAATTCGTATAGTATTACTGGACGAATACTTAATATAATTAAACCCTTCTTAGCAATAATAATGATCCAGGTCATCCTCGAGGCCGTACATCTAAACAACATGACATTAATGTGGGTGTGCCTCAGGAGTCGATCCTTGGACAATTATTATTCCCAAGATTCATAAACAATCTCCCTGATACAGTTGTGCCGGAGATCGGTATATTTGCTGATGACACCACGCTCTATTCTCATCATCTGGGAAAAACGAACACACACATATCTAATGGCAAATGCTGAATTCCTAAAAAATTACATCCAGTCTATAGTGGAATGGAGACATAAATGAATGGTAACATTTAATGCTACTAAAACAAAGCTCATTCCCATTAACAATTACGAGAAACCTTTTCAACCACCGATTGCCATGGCTAATAGTACCCTACCTGAGAGTCCATCATTCAAATTACTCGGCTTAACCATCATAGATAACCTGAACTGAAACAAATACATAGAAGACATTGACAGGGCTGCTGCAACGAAAGTGGGCTCCATCTACCGAGCTAAAAAAAACTTCTCATGACTGCCAGTATTTCCTATTTATACAAAGCAACCATGGATGAAATATTGTTGTCACATCTAGGCTTGCCTCTCCCTCTTAGACAGAGTCTAAGAAAAACTTCTAGTATTATAGGTCCCACACTATGTAACAAAATCCAGCCCGTGCCCCATCACCATGATTTTGCATCACTGTACTTGTTCACAAGCACTTTAATAGAATAAACTCCGACGAACTTGCTCCACTGGTGCATCCGAAAACAACTACCCCCCGAATAACCCGTCAATCAGCAAAATCCCATCTCTTCATTTTAGAGGTCCCCAGATGTCCGAAGGGTATCTACTCTAATAAATTATTTTCGTCTAACTACTAGACTTTAGAAATCTATCCTTGCATCCTGTTTTTTACTCTACCATCATGCAGAAATTTAAATGTAATTTGATAAAACATTTCACTGTACACTTCCCCACATAGGATGTTCCTAATTCACAGTAGTTCATTTCGTCTTAGTGACAATGTGCCTATTTTGGAGTGAACGAAAGTAATATATATATATCTTCATCCTAAAAAACGGCTGTTTCGCTGTATCACAGCTCTTCAGTACAGCTGCACTAGTACCCAAAGATCGAACCTACAACCATGCAGATGATAGTCTAAATTACTAACCACTATACCACGAGAGAGGCGCCGTTTGTTAATAATGTCTCAATGTTCTTATATAAACATTGACCACTACTAGACAGTGCTACATTTATTTATTTATGAGATTTGCATTGATCTAGACAGTAGTAAGCGATATAAACAACAGTGCTCAACCCAGGAAGTGGGTGGGACTCATGTATTCATCAACAAACAGATCGTTTCGCTGTATCACATATCTTCAGTGTGGCTAGACTTACACTAATCCAAAGCCAGGAATCGAACTTACAACTATCTCGATTATAGTCAGCAGTTCTAACTACTAGATTACGAGTCGTGTGGTATTATATATATATATATATATATATATATATATATATATATATATATATATATATATATATATATATATATATATATATGTATGTATATTTCGGCAGCAAGTCGTTTATTAGACATGCGTCATATATTTATATATATATATATATATATATATATATATATATATATATATATATATATATATATATATGAGGCCTGTCTAAAAAGTATCCGACCTTAGGCAAGAAAAACTATTTCAAATACCTGACGGAATTGGGACCCTAATCCCTTTCAAAGTTAGCCCCTTGGGCTGGCACACATTTAGCCCATTACTGGCAGAAATCTTTGCCGAGACATTCAGTACTCTGCGTTTCGTTTGATCAACTTTTGCGTTTTCGCAACACTCGTCTACCATCGAATTCTCGCCTCTACACACCGTTGATTTTCTTTGGAATATAAGTGATAATACGTGTTCCCAATATTTCAGTACATTCCAGTCTTGATGATGGCCTCATTCATCGCTCTTTCCATCCTCCTGCACCCTTCACGACCATTTTACGTTGCACCAACTCATGCTGGTACTACACCGCCGTATTTTGCGTATGTCGGTGGTGTCGTATTATGGGATTTTACTTATATATCTCCTATGGCAGTCTAATTCCCTGTTAATTAGTATGATGCCTTTTACGTAGCGTTATTATATTTCAACTTATTTGCGATTGGTCAGTGTCACCTACTAATGTTGGTTGGCTCCCGCACTCGAGGGTTGTTCTTAATATTTCAAGTGTTTGCATCGGTGCCATGCTTTGTATGGTGGCAATCATTCATTTGATTAACATTTCTCTTAATGTTCTTCCCGCTTTTTAGGAATTCAATGCACTGAAACTACTGGTATTACAGTAATTTCCATGTTGATCATTTTCTTCATGTTCCCTATTCCTTTCAGTTCTCTGACGAGCTCAACGTGTTTGCTTACATTTTCTACCTTGTTGATCTTGACCATGTGATTTGTTGGGACGGCCTAATCTATTGTTTGGCAAGTAGTTTAATTTCTTCTCCGGTTTTCTTGCTTGGATGAATTTCTCCCTTTGTATTCTAACGGATTTAGGGGTTTCATTTTCCAATAGTGTCTGCGGTTTGTGCCTGCACTATTTGTCTTAATGTCCAAAATGCATTCGCTTGCACAGTTCTCAGACCAGTCATGACTATGTTTTTTGTTAGTTTGCTGCATTCATTTTCGATGTTTTTTACTTTTTGGTCTCTTTTGATCTACAGTTTACATTTAATTGGAGGAGGTCTAACTTGGCTTTTATACAGTGGGTGCTGATCGCGTTGTTTTTGCAGTCGTCAACAATGATTCCTTTATTTTTCAAGTATCTTCTCCCTAGCTATACCCATGTGTCGTGTGTCATTCGTTTCGTCAGGCTTATTAATTTTCCACGTAGCTGATTCTCTTACCATTTTACTTTTTTTAACCTTTTGTTTCCCGTTTAGCTGCTGTACGTATTGTTAAACTTGACTGTGATTTTTGTGGCGGTCATTATAATTTCTGTATTTTTTAGTTATGTATTTTTCTAGTCCTTTGAAAACAGCGTCCCCACAATATTTCCCTTTTTTCTAACCTTCATATAAAGTCGGTTTGTAGCATCGTTCCTACTCCAGTGCATTGTGTATGACCATTAGTTTCCTGGTTCTCTTATCCATGTACTTGATTTGTTTATTTTTTCAATTTATGAAAGGTCCAAACTATCTAACTACGGCTACGATCCAAGTATTTATTAGTTTCATACTAGAAATGTTACTTTTAATGAGCTTTATTCTTATTTTCTTTCAGATATTTTTACTGCTTTTCTCTTTCATTGATTTGATCGTGTTTGCTTCCGTAACTCAAATATATTCGAGTTCGTTATGAGTCCTCATCACTTTACAATTGGGAAATTCTATTCCTCAAGTTGTATTAAGTTTTTTTTACTTCTTTATCTCAACTAGTGCATACTTTTCATTCCGTTGGTCTACTCATAGCATCGAGCACTTATGGACTCAGCATACACAACTTACCAAATGTACTACACGCTGAAAATTATGGTGATATCTTTTATAAATTAATTCATATTTATAAATAGAGAGAGAGAGAAAGACAGAGAGAGAGAGAGAGAGAGAGAAAGAGAGAGAGGTGGAATATTTAAATGACCAAACTATAGGGTTCTGATAACCACAGTAATAACCAACGGCCACCTGACTAGGTTTAAGGGTTGTATTACTATGTGAAAGGGAGATGTACTTGCACTTACATATTCCTTCACCCAAGAAATGCTGACCAAATCGTCGGGAATGTCCACACTTTTTTAAATATAGAAAGTAAAACATAAAAAGAAAGAAGAGTGGACTGGTCCTCATTTATTGTGTAATTTGAGAATCAACATGTCAGTATTTATTTTTATAAAAGCATAATTATATAATATGCAACACATATAACTCTGTTTGCACTCGATTGCCTTGTGTTTGGCACCAAGCCAGAATCAAACTCATAACACCGATGACTTGATTGATGGACTGAGGACGCTTGTAATAACCAAACGCTAAATATATCATCATCAATTCTATTGCCCTTCATCGTCTTTTTATTTCTTTGTAGATCCTTAGTAAACACCTTTATACTTCAATATGAACTTGCCCTTTCTCCACGGACATTTCATACACTTACACCTGCAGTTCCTCCTTGAAAATTAAGCGATGCATAGCTAGATCTTCTTCTCTTTGTCTTTTAAACATTTCCCCTGCACTAGTAAACCCTAACACACGAGTTCGACAAACACACCGCCATCTCGAAACGACAGCAGACCCTTACCCTCCGCAACTATTTCCTCTTCTACAACAGATCCCTTTGACATTTATATCATCCTTTTCAGTACGCCCTTGCATCTCGTTGAAAAGTCCTGATCGTCGGTCGACAATTTGATTGGTCTGTCTGCAACACTTCAGTTTGAAATATCATCCGTGGATCTTTATCATTCCTGATATTCACAAACGAACTTCTTAATTCAATTTTGTATATTTGCTGATGACACCACGCTGTATTATCGACATGTGAGAAAACGCACAATATCTGAGGCAATGGATTAATCCTTAGAAAATGGCCTCTAGTCTATAGTGAAATGGAGACAAAAATTAATGGTTACATTTAATGCTATTAAGACAAAGCTTTTTACTTTTAACAATTATAAGAAACCTTTCGAACCAACGATTTCCATGGATGATAGCACCTTACACAAGAGTACAACATTTAAATTCCTTGGAGAAACATCATAGGTGACATGAATTGGAAAGAATACATAGAAGATACTGTCAAGCCAAGCTGCAAATAAGATTGTCTCCCTCTACCGCTAAAAAGCTTATCACACCTACTCGTATCTTATATCTCTACAAAGCAACCATTCCCCTATGCATAGAGTATTTCTGCCACATCTGTGATGGTGCACAAAAACTAGCCTATCCTTATTAGACAGAGTAATAAAAAGAGCCTCTTACCTAATAGTTACCACACTGTCTACCAAGTTCCAGACACTGTCTAATCGCCGCAATGTTTCTATCCATGTGCTTGTTCTACAAGTTCTCTAACGGAATGAACTCAGATAAACTTGCTGAACTTGTCCCCTCTCAAGTTAACTACCCCAAACCAACCCGACAAGCAGCAAAATATTACCCCTGAGTCCCAAAATACCAGAAGGTTTTCTACTCTAAAAGCTTATTTCCCCAAAACGTTTACATTTAGAATTTTTTCCCTGTTATGCGAATAAACATCTTCCTGCAAAACCTCCCACTTTGGATGCCTCTATTAATATAGTCCCTTACGTCTCAGTTAGAAAGCTCCTTGTTTTTCAAAACACATTTTATCTTATTTAGAAAATGGAATTTTCGTCTTTTTTGTCATGCTTAATTTGGAAATAGCATATTCGTCGGTTTGCCGCATATAATTCGGAAATAGCATTTTCTGCGGTTTGTCACACTAAATTTGGAAATAGCATTTTCTGCGGTTTGTCACACTAAATTTGGAAATAGCATTTTCTGCGATTTGTCACACTAAATTTGGAAATGGCATTTTCTGCGATTTGTCACACTAAATTTGGAAATGGCATTTTCTGCGATTTGTCACACTAAATTTGGAAATAGCATTTTCTGCGGTTTGTCACACTAAATTTGGAAGTGGCAGTTTCGTTTGTTTCGTAACACTTATTTTGGAAATAGCATTTTCGTTGTTTTGTTACACTTAATTCTGAAATAAAATTTTGATTGGTATGTCCCCCCCCCTGACTTGGACATAATATTTTTGTTGTTTGTATTTTGTTTGTCACGTTTAATTTTCAAATAGCATTTTCGTTTGTCTGTAACACTTATGTGAGAAATATCATTTTTGTTTGTTTTCTTCCTTATTTGGAAAAAGCATTTTCGTTTGTCTGTCCAGATTAAGTTTGAAATATCAGTTTTTGTTTTTATCCTTATTTGAAAATAGCATTTTAGTTTGTCTGTCACGCTTTAGTTTGCTATATTTTCTTCATCTGTCAAGCTTAATATTCAAATAACATTCATGTCGCCAAAACGAGCAGATTGAATGGACGCAGTTAGAGAATGTATCCGTTTTAGTTATCTTTTTAACTCAAAGCCAATCGTGATTTGTTTTTCATTTCATAGAATGGAGTTCAATTGGACAGCATATCAGAAAAAAATGTTTATTTGGAAGTAAAACCTAGATTTACAAAAGATAAAATATCATCCCCACTTGACGGGCCTCAATCGGTCGAGCAACAAATAAAAATTATTCACTTTATTTTCCAGTTAGCTTAACATTAACCAAATCATGAGAAGTTAAGAGTTTAGTTTAAAATCAAAAACTTCAATGAAACTCAAAACTCATCAAAATTAATTTATTTAATTTTCGCGTTTCAAACATTTAAATAAAAATCTAAATTCAAATAAATACATATACAACTGAATGTGAATCTAAAAAACTCAAAAGATGAGATGATGTTGAGGAAAAGCAAAATGTGTTCATCCTTAGTCATATAAAGCGTTGCCATCCTATCAGATGTGTATATTTCTAATGCTTGATTTGTGTTCTAGGCTATATGCCTTTATATTCTGATTAAAAATTGAAAACAACATCTTCATTGGCTAGGACACCTTTATTTTAGATGGATATTAGATGGATACTAGATAATATTAATAGATGACATAAACACTAGAGGGGAGAAAATATTCTTCGCGTGGTTGCAAAATGAAATTACGATCCATGGATTGCGATATTGGTAAACTAAATAATCTACTATTGCAAAGATTGTCAACAATTAAAGCGAAATCAGTAAGAAAGTGTCTCGTTGCGTTGGTTTACTATTTCGATCCTCAGCACCTTCACAAACCCTAGCACAAGGCCTAATAGATTCTTAGGCTGAGCAAACCCGCTGTTTATCAAGATTCAGCACTAATTGACGGACCCTGTAATTACTCAAGGGTCACGCGACATATCTCTAGGGCAAAAGAACAACCGGGTTGGGGTCAAATTGATTTCACGCCTCTAATTTGCGCCGTTGGGAATACAGTTCAGCGAAGTACGCGGTATCCGGTACAGGTCAAGACCGAGCGATCCGATGTCGCTAATTTTTTGTACTTGGGCTCCTACCACCCCCTAAAAGTTCATTTAAATCTAACCCGCGGGCACTGATCCCCTTATCAGGCAAGAGGAATGGTTATCCCGTAGTAACTTATTATACTATAGTGTGTCACAAGGATGGGGATGGACTCTGTATATGTGTTCATGTTTAGGAAAAGGTGAGTTAATGGATGCCGTGCCTGACTATAAAATCGACTAGGTTCAGATTAATTTTTTATCGGATCTATAATAAAGGTAATTTCGAAAAGTTGCATCTAAAATTGACCTCCAGTTGTGGTTAAAATGGTAATTTGTATCGTGCACAGTCGGTATTTACTTACCTCCCCAGGAGTGCCGAGTTACACATTAGGCGGGTTTATAGGGTGGGGAAAATCTAGCTCCCCCCCCCCCCAAAAAAAGGGCACTTTCGATTGGGTCAAAAATAAAAATTGCATCAATTTCGAAGTGCTTTCTCCCTAACCAATTGAGGACAGAACAGATACTACACGTTGATATCAACCCGGGGGCGGGAAGAATGAATCGGTTAGAATAGGTACTGTATTTCAGAATTAAATACTCCAAAAATGCTTGATATGCCATAATGAAGAGAAAATAAACTTGTTTGTATTTGTTTAATCGACAACATTTTCAGAAATGAAAATATTAATCTATTCACTTGTAGAATAGTTTTATAGAAGTACAACCATTGCTTCCATATCATTTTTTTAAAACAGTTTTTGAAAACAATTTATAAAGATACGTTTTGGAATTTATTTTAGGAATTTCTTTAGAATTTTTGGAAAAACTTTCAGGAAATAAACTTATTTGGGAAGATACTTGTCTGGCAAGATACACCATACTATTGAGCCTCCAATCTGCCCTAACTTATTTGCCCATCTAAGCCTTACATGTATTGATTTCAATGAATTTCATTCATAATAATCCATTCATATATGTGTACGGATGCGTATTAATGTTTAAATATGCTAGTTGATTGGTATACTTACTCGTAATATGGGTTGTTCAAGGAATCATTATTTTTTAAAATTTAAAGTAAACTTAAGTCTAAAAGCGTTTTCCCACATACAATTTGGAAAAACTGGAAAATTATCTCCTGTGCACCTAGAAACATAGGCCTTTTCATTTACATGCAGCGGCGTATATGAAAAATATTTCCTTTAATTTATCCTGTAATATTATCACTTATTGGTAGTTTTCCGATACCTTCGTGTTTTTCGGTGTTGGGCGTTTTTGTTTTTGTTTTTTCCGGCGTCATACAGGACAGTAGGCGTTGTAGGTCATTGAAACATCGGGTTTGCCTCATAGATGTAAAAAGGAAAATCTTATCCGGCGTACCCATACTGCACTTATTCGAAAAATATAGTTATTAAAGACAGACATAAGAATAAATAGGACCTTTCGTTTAAATATCATTACAGCCTCACACAGTGCTCGAATCGTCATTTTCCAAACCAACAGACCACAACGAAGGCTGAAGAAAGTCAACAAAGGGCGATCACGTGCTGTGTCCTCCATATGAGATTTGAAAAAGAACGGTATCGATGTTATACTTACATAAATGAATTTACGCACCTATTTTTGAATTCCCTTAATAATCGAGCACTTTTCTAGTGTTCTTTCTAACTAGTCTTATGATATGTATATATATATATATATATATATATATATATATATATATATCACTACCATAATATACTAAAGTAAAAAATATATGTATATACATTTTCAGTATTTACTTCAACAGTATTCAATACGTGAATAGAGCTTACTTGTTGTAAAAAATATATTTATGGCAAATAAGCATCATTCAAACGTTTATGTTTCATTACTTGAGTGTATCATCAGGATAAGTACCTTATGATTTCCTGCATGGATGACACAAACGTGACTGTTTTTGTGTAGCTGGCTATAAATATATTTTCTTAATGATATATATATATATATATATATATATATATATATATATATATATATATATATATATATATATATATATGTTTTCCTAATTTCTCTAAATTTTACCAGCTAATGATTTCTTTCTTTTTTCTGTAATAACTTTATCAAATTTGGCGTTAAAGTTTACTCCTTGATGGAAGCTGACAAATCTTTCATTGCATTACAAAGTAGTTTTTTTATCTCCATTTCGGTACTTAATGAGACAAGCACTATTACTGCTAGAGGTACATTTAGCTTGGAAATAAGCCGTAATAATCCGTCTGCGTATGCTATTTTGATCACTGGAAGAAGTTTCATTGTAAATGTAAAGAGGATTAGAAAGTGAACATTCGGTTTACTTTCGGCAACCTCGTAACACTCGATCCCCTTATTTTGTCATGTAGTTTTCATATTCTATAAGCGATGTTTCTGACGAACAGTGAAGCATTGCTGTTTTCTTGGTCGGAATTCATCCGTCTAACACATATCGTTTGCTAGCTTTTAATCTTGAAGTAGTATTTATTTAGCTCCTTACATAAAGTTGCTTCATGCCTTGTCTGGAGCGATTTCCATTAAAATATATATATATATATATATATATATATATATATATAATTTAAATGAAAAAATAAATCGCCTTCCATGAGATATGTATGGAATTCTTTTTCTGCCAATATTATACTAAGTGTCGCTTTGTATTTGAGCGTAATTATCTCTGCCGGTAATAAGTTAGCCATCGGTTTGACGTGACCAATGGGCACATTCCGTCTTTTATCGTTGTAATATTTTATCAATCTTTGTCACCCCCTTAAATGTAGAGTCACATTTGTTTGTAGTTTTTCGTTTATTCAAATGATCAAAAGATGAAATGAAAAATGTTTGAAAAAGGTTGATATCGTCGGAATTACAAAAAAAATAAGTCCGTTGTAGAAACATATTATTAGACGAATCAAAACATTTTGCCGGTATTTTCGGAACTAAAATTCGGGAAATTAATTGAATTTAATCGCATGAGAGTTTACCTTGGTTAAAATTTGATTGCCAAATGTAACTGTAATATATACTGGCAGGACCCGGGTGAAATGGAAATTTAATATTTAACTTTTATAAACAACTTAAGCTTAGGTCCGTGTTGCAGAGAAACATGAATACAATTGTATCCACAAATTAAAAAAAAAATGTATTACATTGTCGCTTTTTACCTGTGAGTAATTTACATAAAAATATGATTTATCCACAAATAATGAATTGCTGTAAATAATGAGTTGTAAGTTTGATAAAAATAATCGGAAAAGTTTACCGACGCTAAAATTAAAAGTAAAACACCAAATTAGGAAGAAGCGAGAAACGACGAAATTTTTACATATCGGATCTTCAAAGTGAGATGTTTGATAATGTATTCCTAAATTCTGGAACGATATCCCAGTATCGTTTTGAAAAGACATGATTGTTTTGTGTTGAAATGAAGATTATTTAATGTTGATATGACTTTTATATAAAATAATTTATGAACGAATGGACGTATTCGAAAGCAGGACACTTACTTTCGTTAAAAACAATAACGTAGAGAGTGTTATTCGAAATTGATAATGTGTTCGTTTAAAAAAAAACGATAATCCTTAATAATCTTAATTTCTTTACATTTCCCAAAAACATAACATTTCTGTGAGATGTATTTTTACGGCCTTTTTTTTTTGCCGTTAGGCAAACAATATTTTTATGTCGATATCGTATCTGAAAAACTAAAAAAAAAACATCAGAAAAATACCCCTACATTACAAAAGTTTTTAATTTGAAATGTTTTGAGAAAACCTAAACCCCACAGTGGGTCAGTTGTTGGCGAAAATAAAGAAAAACAAAGAAAAGAGCAAACTCACACGTGGGGAAAGGCTTGCTAGAACGCCACACACACACGCACACACAAGCACACACAAACACACACATACACACACACACACACACACATATATATATATATATATATATATATATATATGTGTGTGTGTGTGTGTCTGTGTGTGTTTGTGTTGGTGGGTGTTTCATTTTACTTCAGTCAGAGTTCTCAAAAATCAAGAGGCCCTTTCCTGAGGCTTAAACCTGATTTGTATGAGATACGTAGATATTCGAGTGTTCCATTGAATTTCTTTTTTACCTGTCAAACGTTGAGTTAGTAAAGAAGTTGAGAACATTAATTTTCCTCTCCCTAATTGACCACTAAACTATGTTATAGTATATCTTTTTTGTGGTCTTTTTGTCTTACTGGCTTCCAAGAAAATTATCTTCTTTGTCCGATGCCATATCCAGCTTAGTGTTGTTAGTATAGGCAACCTTACTTAGAGGAGGTGCAGCGTTCCCCGCACAAGCCATTGTGGGGTAACCATACCGACGGGGATCTTATTTCTACTGCGAATACTATGTTATTTTGAATATTAATTCAGGATTTACTCGTAGTATCCCCATGTTAGGTTGTCCTGACAAATCAATGTACATATATACCTTAGACACTCGAGGACAGTGTTTTCACATAATTGTCAACATTTATTGAAAATGTTTATAAAGTTGAATACATTTAATTTCATAATGAACTTCAATATATTTTACTAATATATATATATATATACGTAAGCGGCTAAACAGATTGATAGAAACGGGGTGAGTGAAAGGGAGAGAGAGAGAAATACGCGAATGTATTCCGTTTCCCATTTATTCCACGACTCCAAACGTGTTTTTATTGATCACTAACAATCACAAATGAACTACGTTTTCAAATTTAGAATCTTATGATGAATGATTTTCATCGTCATTCTGAAACTATCAAAATTTATATGAGCGGAATTGTATCTATTTCTGACTTCCGGTTTGAGGACAGCTAAGCGGATATGACATCTGGGTTAGAATGAAGAATTGACAATGGAAAGCAACCTACCTACATACGCTGATTACCACGGGTCATAAGATTCGGATAAACTTGACGATAAGTTCTCCGTCCATTTCCATAGAAAACTATCCCTTTATTGTTAATTCTTTTATTTCATTCTTACTTTCTTTCTTTCTTTATGTATTTATGTATTTCTTTATTTTGTCTTGTCTTTTATTATTTCCTTTACCCTTTTGACATACGATGCATAATTTCGTCGGTTCATTGTTGGTGTGGCCTCGATCTGTTAGGTGAGTTCGTAAGTCCCTATTTATTTGGTCGGTTTTTACATAGGCAATTCGGGAGTAAGATAAAAGTAAAAAATTGCCTCAGTCTGGAAGGGTTTCTTTTCAATAATTGAGGACAGAAACAATTAAGCGTAGTATCCAAACAGATACAACATTTAGCTCTAAGCCAAAAAGTCAATATGCTTAAAATAGCATTTTTATCGCTAAATGCGCAGAGGGAAAAGACACACCTTTTCAGAACGCTTGTAAGTATGTTTATGTCGTTGTTAACCCTGTCCCGCTTAAGATTTAAATAAAATTTCCGTCAGTCTGTCACTCTTTATTTTAAATAGTACTTTACGATACGTCCATATATGTCTATGAAAGTATCTGTCGGTCTGTTAAACTTAACATTAACATGACATTGCTAAACGCTCAATGAAAGATGCCATATTATTTTAGAAGTCAGGCATCTATAGGATTGAAATGTATTCCAATTTTATTAATTGATCAATAACGTGTGCTACGCCCCCAAAAGCAATTAAATGTTCGTGCAAACACAGGCGCCCAGCGAGATATTAATATAAACATGAACATAGCGGTCATGTGAAATACGTACGATTACGTCCGCACACCCAATTCATTCTTCATTCTCAAAAACAATTTTAGCACCTAAAAGAAATGTATGTGTTTGATCACATCGCCGATCATGCAACGATCAAAATGCCTACATTTACACCAGAGAAAATACAAGCCAATACACTCTATTATGCTTTACTCTCCCTTACGTTATGGCAAAGGGGAAGACAACTGTCCATTCGCAACTTACTCATCCACTAACCAAATACAATATACAATTACTCACTCTGTCACACACATTCACACACTGACAAAGGCAGAAGGCAATACCTACTGAAGTCACTCACACACTATCTCACAGTGCCACACGCATATACACATTGATAGAAAATAAACATAGAGTAAAATACAATTTTAGCACTCATAACTTTTTACACAGCAAACATTTCTCATCAACAATGAACTCACATGAAATACTTTCAATTATCTACACATGTCATATTCGTTAACCACGTTTTTTTCTTTCATTCAACATGCACGTATTCATCAGTTCTCAACACCCAGCGTGAGTCGCGGCACATTTTAAAGACGAGACCATCATCTATACACTATCTAAGCCAGGATCTACACTACTACTCATCTGCATAATAGGCTCTGTCTGTTACTGGTTAAGTTGGTAACAATTAAGTTTGACATAACAATCTTGACATATTCTAGAATAAAACTCATGTAACGGATTTTCATCCAAATTGGAATAAGTATTCTAGATGTAAGATTTAGTACCATTATACTCTGATTTTAGTTATCATAAGGGGACATAAAAGTGAAAGAAAATTGCTCTTTTCAGAGAATTAATTTTACCACCCATCCAAAAAAAGAGAACGTAATACCTGAGTAGACAGCATCATGATCACAGAACATGCCTGGGAGGATGGTGTCATGACGAACGAATATATACTACACTACCACACAAAGGAGAATGTAACACTTGAGAAGATGGTCTAATGACAACAGAACATATACTACACTACCTTTACCTAAATTGTGCAATAGAATTAGACTGAAATAGAAACGTAAATCGAATGGAGCATTAAAAGATTGTTATTTATATTGTTAAAAAATAGAGTGGGTTAGACAAAATGGGTACTTGTTGAGTGCCAGAAAACAAAGCCGAGTCTTTATCGATAGCGTTGTAGCATCGGGAAACAAACCATATACAACCATGCGCAAAATGGCACGACAGTTATCCCAATATTATACACATATTGATAGACCAGTCGCTTCTAGCGATACTTAAAAGTCAGGGCTCCTATGATAGTAGTGGGCAACAGAATCCAGACAAGCTGTCAAACCTTTACTCTCAATCGGTAAACTGAGCGCCCCAGACTACTCATGTGAAACTAAGTGACGAGCAAGTGCCCCTAAGTAGACCAGATAGAGAGAAAAAGAGATAGTGGGGGACGGCATTCATTACACTATTCGGGAAACACGGCCAAGCAGCAGGTGTCTTTGAGATGTTTTTATAATGCGCCAGGAGAATAGACAAAGACAGAGTGCAAAGGTCGGGCGATAAGCAGAGCCCACCTACATCTGAACACATTTTAGGTTTGAAACTGAATATTTTGTTAAAGTCTCCAGTTCTGGGATTGTTTTCAACCAGGACTATGGAGTCGTGCCCCCAGTGGTTCGGTGCCAGGACGTATTACGTCAGTAGCACAGGTTTTACATCAGATTTTTCCTTCTCCGGGTTTGATTAATTTACAAGATCTACTGTTCAATCACACTGCACAAAGACACCGTTCGTCATGCATGAAGTAGTCTTGTCACATCTGGTCTTGTGCATCAGTCTCTAGTCTCTCCCTCTTAGAGAGGGACCAAAAAAGATCCCATAATATCTACCAAGCTACAGCCCCCATTTTATCGACGGAATGTTGCATCCTTGTACTTTTTTACAAGTACTTTAGTGGAACATGCTCTGCTGACCTTGCTGCACTAGTACCCCCTCGACAAAAATTCCTCTCAACCGACCCGGTAATCAGCAATATCCTACCCCTTCACTGTAGAAGTCAAAAAATGCCGGAAGGTTTTCTACTCTAACAACTTTTTTCCTCTATCTGTTATTCTTATTATTATTTCTATTTAAAAAAATTATATTTCACCCAAAACAAGGCAGGTCGCCACTGTAGGCGTAAGGGGCTACTGAGAATTAGATAGTAGATTTAGGGTGTCATCCTAAGTTGGGAGCTGTGCAGCGAGATGTCTGTTTACATTAGTTTAAAATCTCTGCATGTCGAGACAGTCGGGGAAACAGGGAGCAGGGAGGGAGTTCCACGGACCGGCAGCACGAGGAAAGAAGCTGCTGGAGTAGAAGGCTCTCCGGCATTAGCGGACCTCCACAGTGAATGGATGGGGCCTAGCTGATTGTCGGGTTGTTCTAATGTATTTGCGCCGACGGGGGCAGTAGAGCAGCTAGTTCATCGGAGCACAATCCATTGAAGTATTTGTAAAACAAGGTAAAGAATGCAACATTGCGACGCTGGGACAGGGGCTGGAGCTTGGTTTATAGTGAGGGACCTATTAAGTTGGCGACTCCTTTTTGGATCTTGTCTAAGAGGGAGAGACTAGTGGATGATGCACCGGCCCAGATATGACAAAAATACTCCATACATGGGCGGATGGTAGATTTGTTGAGACACAGAATACTGTCAGGTGTGAAGAGTTTACTAGCACGGCAGAGAGAGCCAACCCTTTTCTGCCGCAGCCTTGGCAATGTCTTCAATGTATGTGTTGCAATTCATGTTACCTGTGAATGTTAGGCCGAGAAGTTTGAATGGTGAACTCTCAGATAGGATATTATTTGCCATGGCAATCGGTCCTTGACGAGGTTTCTTGTAGTTATTGAAAGAAAAAAGATTTGTTTTTGCGGTATTCAAAGTTACTAATCATTTCATCCCCCAATCCACTACAGCCTGGAGGTCACTTTTTGAAGATTCAGTCATTGCCTCGGATATGTACGCGTCTGTTTTGCTCACATGACGAGAGTAGAGCGTGGTGTCGTCAGCAAATATACATATCTCAGATTCGATGTAATCGGGGAGGTCGTTTATGAAAATCAGGAACAATATTTCCCAAACTTTAACAGCATGCCAGAATATTACAATGTCATGTGACAAACATCTCGCATGGATACCTCTCTAGGTATTGCTCATAATTCACAGTAATCCCTTAAGTCTTAGTGGCAATTCGCCTTGTTTGAGGTTAATTCAAGTTTTAAAAAATGGTATAGTTTCGGCTTCAGAGAAGCATACACCAAATCTCTATTCGTAGTAGATAAGAATTTGAACAGGTTCCAAAGTAGTTTATTTAACTTCTCTGCAGGATGTGAGACACAAAGTCAGTTGTTTTTTTTTAAATCCAGCGCACGAGAATAAGCCCACTATAGCCTACAAAAGTAGCTCCGCCAGGATTCCCCTGTAGGGGCGCTTCAGGTTATTAGCTATGAACTAACCCTTTTTCAGAGAAAAGTTAAAACCTTAGAGAGTGGACCTCCGAGAACTGAACATAATTATATTGCAGTCCAATAGCAACACAGCCACCGCCGAAGTGATTGTCAGGGGCGTATCTTCGATTGGTACAAACAACACTTACTCAAGCTATGCCAGGTAATATATGTGTTTTTAAAAAAACGTGAATAAAAATTAAATTAAAAAGTCTCTTGGACAAAGTCGGTGGGTAAAATTAATAAATAAATGATTGAAAGAAAATGATCTGATCGGATTTGAACTCGGCATGCCATACTCCATAGCCCGTGTTGGTTACTGGGTTGATTACCACAGAAAGAAGAATATTATTGTAACTTTATCTCAGTGAAAAAATATAAGAAAATGAAACAAAAAGGAAAAAAAGAATAAATAAAAAGTAAAAATAGCGCCACTGTGTGGGAAGCGACGAATGAAAAGAGACACAGTGTTGTCTGTGTTGATGTTTTCGGTTACATCGTTCCATGCGGTCTCTGGGTGGCACAATGAAAACAGATGGTCAAAGGTCATGGGCGGAAGGAGGGAATTGGCAAGGCAGGGGGCGAATTGGGGAAGGGTTGACTTGATTGCGTAAAGGTAGTAGGAAACAAAAAGAGAGAAAAATACTGCTTAAGATAGGTACCCGACCGCTGAAAATTCGGGTTGATGGAAAAGGGCAGATGTGTGAGGGTAATGTTCTGAAGATTTTCTTTTGTTTTTTGTTGGTTGTTTTTTTTTTCGATAGAATTTCCTTTGTAGTTTGTTTTAGGATTTGTTTTTATTTTAAGGTAACAACTTCCGCCGAGGAGACAAAATATAGGTACGGAGGAGGGGGGGGGGAGGAAACTGAGGGGGATGGGGGAGACGGGTCGAGAAAAAGAAGGAAATAAGGAGAATGAAAAAAAAAGAAGAAAACGAATAATTACTAGAAAGATTAAGGGTCGGAATTAAATGTTTCAAAACAATAATAAAGGAAAAATAGAAAAGAGAGAAGTCGAGGAAGAGAGAGAGGGGGAGAAAGAGAGAAATGAAGACAGAGAAGATGTGGAAGAGAATCTGTTCAGGTATTCGTCTGATCACCATTTATTTACCTCCCCACGTGGACAAAGTTAGACACAGGGTTAGTTTTTACGTAGGAAAATTTAAGCTACTCAAAAAGAGGTGTTATGGATTGGGACAATACCAACACTAATATATATATATATATATATATATATATATATATATATATATATATATATATATATATATATATATATATATATATGCTTCGGTATTTACTTTTACAGTGTCAATGCATGAATAGAGATGCGAAGTAGTATGGAATATACGTATGGAAAGAAAGCTACACAGAAACGTTTGTGTTTCACTCTAAGGTGGGGTTCGCCAGTATACTGTTCAATTTATGACCAAGTAATTTTAAAATGTATCTCCTGGTAATTTTAGCTATAAAAATTGCATTGCCTATGGAAATATACACACCTTCCCTTTCTATTAATTTAAATCAGTCAATTATTTTTACCGGTTTCCACGAAGAGGTAGGGATCTTATTTTCACGTAGAAAAAACAAATTGTGTTTATACTAACTAAAATTGTTTCTAAAGGTTCAACCGTGCTGACTGAGTAAGCACAAACATATGAGCTATTACTTGTATTCAATTGCGCTACTCACCCCTAGAACATCGTTGCTGGTATAATATATTATCCCTATTATAAGAATAAAAAATATAGGATATTTTAAAAATCTTTTGGATGCATTGCCCAGCTGAAATATTTACTTAGAACAGCCAACGGACTTTTTTTTTACATTTTATTAAATTTAGATGAATTTTATTTTTGTGGTTGATTACTTTTCCTCCTAATTTCATAATATCTATCTAAAAATAAAATTATTATGTCTGCAGTTCGTGGGTATATTTAAGTATATTTTATATATCCTTAAATTTTAAAATGTCTAGTTTCTCACCAAGACAAAGCATAAACAGATCGCCTGCAGATCCAAATATATTTAAGATATTTCAACCAAATATCGAAGAACATTCATTGCATTTACGTTCTTACAAATGTTTAGATACTGATGTAATATATCTATATTTTTCCCTGAAAATAAACACATCTCCACACACGCGCATCGAAGTGACACAGGTTGTGCTAAACAACACTACACCATGCAATATATATATATATACACATATATATATATACACTAGAAAACCACTTGCCACAGAAAGGGTATATTAAATTCCCATAACAGAAAAGTTTGCACCAATGTTTCTGCCCCTATACAAAGACTAAAGTCAAGATATAATAATAGTAAACCTTATGTCAACAATAAGTTTTATTTTTCTAATTTGGACTCAACTCTATAACATGATTTGACTTCCAGAAAATGTCAATCATTTAAAGCTTAAGATTAAGGTGTATCAGAATAAAATTGGAATTTAGGGACTTTTGCTTCATCGGTGCATAATGACTTTTAATATAAGTTAATGCAATCTGATATATTTAATTTTTTTAAGCGGAGGTTGTGTCTATATTCTGCTGTTTAGAACCCCTTTAAAATACTGCAAAGAAACTAAACTTGGAGAATATCTATTAACTGATGTTAAACACCTATTGTTACAATTTTTATAAAACTCGGAAGCGTCTGGATTTTTACAGAGGGTCCTACAACTTTTTTATCATCTTTTCATTAAATTAAATTAAATTAAATATATATAATCCACATTTGGACTTCTTACGCAACTGAATTGTAAAGTTAATAATAATCGCTTAATTAGTTTAGGAGTGCAATCATGTACACACAAATATATAAACATATAAAAATATAAAGATACCAAACCTTATAAAGATAAATATGTGCATATATATATCTGATCATCTACCGTCTTAAATTATCAATTTCTTGCCCATTAAGAAATTAGAGTTGAGCCATGTTCGGGAAGTTATAAATAGACTCTCATTAAGCTTTACGCAAAATTCCGACAAAGTTCGTTGAACTGTCTCTGTTGTCTACTGTCTGTTTCCCGCTTTCTTAGGCACAAAAATACCTTAATTCCCCAGATTTACGTAGTAATTCCATGTGGCTGTGGGGTTAAGGCGCTTGCTTGTGGAGTCTAGGCTGATTCTGTAACTTGGGTTTGTAATACTCCGACCGTATGAAATTATCACTACTTACCAGTAAAAGCTTGAAATGCCGACGCCTAATTTAAACCCCTAGGTTGAATGGGATTAAAGAAGCTGTGATACGAGTTGGTGTTTACCAGCGGGTACTTCCAGCCTCTACGAGCATTTTTTTCAGTAGGTGATTGTAAGGACCGTTTCACGTAGTCATTTTATAGTGAAACAGAAAAAGTGTTGGGAATATATAGTTACGATAATATATAGTGCAAAATTAATAGTAGTACATTGTTATAATATCAGTATAGTATTAGTATGCAATCGCTCTATTTGTAATTCATTACACTACTTTCAATCATTTCAAACCAGCTTTTACTATTTAATTAATTTAATTTCATGCTCATTGTCTCTGGAAATGACAGGGTAGCATGCTCTCGTTCAGTCAACCATGACTGGAGGAAGTCTTCAGTAATTCGCAATTCTTCGTATCGAATTTTCAACCTTCAGATAACTATCACTTAAAACTGAATTTTACTTAGTACTATATTCGCTACGCCACGTAGTTAACGGAGTGAGAGCATGCTACTCTGTGGATTAAATAAAAGGTTCCGTTCGAAATTCCATTTATATTCTTGAGCTCGACAGAACTATTCCAGAATTCTAAAAGATACACCTAAAGAATGGCAGGAGGTCACTGCGGTTGAAACCTTGTGAGAATAACACTCGAGATGAGAACAGTAGTCCGAATAATCTAAATTATATAAATTATCAATCCTTATCTCAAAACATCAGAAACATAGGATCAATATGTTCTAATACTCCACTTGATATTTTCTGTCCTCGATCAGTGATAGAGATATCCTTTTAGACTCAAGCAATTTTCATTTTTGTTCGAATGCAATGTGCCCCTGTTTGGGAAATTAGATTTTCCCCACAATAAAAATCGACTATGTGTCTAACTCTGTCTTCGTGGGGAGGCAAGTAAATAGAGACAAGACTGCCCGTATTGCTTGTGCAACAAATCTAAGAGAAGGAAAACTAAAAAAAATAACATGAGTCTTTCTCTGCTTATCTCGGTACTGTTTCCATTCGTGCTGAATTTTTTTTTCCAACTTACTCAACCAATGCCTGTTTAGGCGAGGTGGAGTTTACGATTGTGTTACCCTTGCTTCAATATAGAGTCCAGCCTTGACATCCTTAAATCTATTTCGAGACTGAAAGAACGTCTTTTAAATGATCTCTCACCAATTACAGTTAAAATGTACATATATCAAGATAATCTATTTCAATTTCCTTTTTATGAAATGTATATGTATTTTTACATATGGATATAAAGTTCGCCGAATTGTTGAGACGCATAGAGGTGTAACATGATTCTATCTGTTTCTCTCTTTCTCTCTCTCAAAATTGTTGCTATGTTTCTAGCCATCCCAAATGAATCGTAATATTCCTTTTTGATTTTATAAGCACATTCATCCCTTTCTTTCACACTCTTTCTCGCCTTTGAAAACGGCAATTTTTTATATATGTATTTATAAAATACAAATAGTTCTGGTGAGAAATCCTGATACCTCTAAGGTATGCCATGAGACACGACATTTAAAGAAAATGATAGCTCAACTATTGGAATATGTTATTATAATTGGTTAAGTGAAAGGAGACATTGCCGTAATTATAAGAATCGAATTGATTCCACGAGATGTGCCTTTTAGAATGTAAACGATTGCAATTCTCAGCTAGGTGCCCAATAAGCAGTAAATAACCACAAGGATAATCAAATCAATTTACAGACATTGGAAAAAACAAACAAAGTAAAACAAGGCATGCAGACAGATGTTTATATACATATACACTGAATGTTTGTCCAAGGCCACTCTAAACACGGATATAGTAGGCATTATCGCCATCTGCCCTGGCAGGCTGTTCTACGGAGCAGAAACCCGTACAGAGAACGCTGCCTTTTTTCTATTGAGATGAAAGCGACGATGGTACATGTTTTCGGGTTAGGGCGGAGGTTGCGATTTGAGTGAAAATTTCCCTGAAAAGTAGATCTCAATTCTTGCTGATTATGTTGTTCCCCAAAATCAGGTCCTCCCGCGGTAGCTGAATTCTCTTGTGTTTCTGTTTGCTCCAAGTAGAAAAATGCATACGTTGTTTATTCTGTTGTGTTGTAGGTGACTATGGTGAAGTGGTCATCGACCTAGACTGGCAACGTTCATTAGCAAGTTCGAACCCTGTCTGTTTCATGGAATCACTGTGACTATATATCGTATCTGATTTTAGAAAGAATTAGAAAAAGTAATGTAAACAACAGCTTCGAGCCGATCAAAATCCGTACCATGCTGATTTATGCGGATTTACTTTTCTTTATTAAGGCCCGAAGTGTGCTTTTTCTCATCTACCGCTCCTCTGTCATCGTGACAGCCAACATCTTACGATATCTCTAGTGCGATCTATTCTGAGATATGGAATCAAAGCTTCATCATTCTATTTCGTTCGGTATATCCAGCATCTAGAGCGGGTTCAGAGACTTGCCACACGGATGGTTTGTGAACTAAAATAAAAGTCTTATGAAAACGATTTGGGTGTTCAACCTGTATTCGCTAGTCGGCTGCGTGAAGACTCCCGTCTTCACCTTAAACATCATGTGCAGAAACTACAATGAACCTCGTGACCTCTTCCGTACACCAGCTCTGCGGAGAGGGTATTGTTGAAACTCAGAGAATCTGTAACTGCAACGATTTCGGCTAAATCGTAAGAAGCCGTCTTCTTCATTTCAGGTCGCTGCACCGTTTAACAGGTCTCCAGAAGCCGTGGTAAGCCTACCTACGACCAAACAGTCCAAGGAAGCGCTGGGTGTATAATAGCAGCTGATCTTTGGAAAAGTACCCCTAACTTGCGCAGCGGAGAATGCGTGGCGATGCTTTACTGGCGCAAAACATAATCACACGAATTTAAATATACCTTTCGAGAAGTTTTTTCTTACACCAGCGTCAAGTTATGGTCTCGACGGGTCCCAGCAAAGGAGGTATAATAGTCGCTCTCGTCTCATTTGAAGAAAAGCATCATTCTCTGTTTGTTATTCTGCTTAGTGGAGTAGCGATACTAAGGGTTGTTACAATATCTATCATATCAAAGGCGCCTTGGACAAAACATCCTCAAACTGTCAATTTACATGGCTGTTGCACTATAACAGTACATTTCGTTTGATTTCATTTATCCTATTTTATTGCAGTAAAATTTCAATTTCAAATTTTTTTTCGCATGATGTATTTCGTTTATGCGAAGAACAAGTCACTTATCAATATTAAATCACATTCATTCTTCAATTTTATCATTTACAATTTTCTTACAAATTAGCAAAATTACATTCTTTATAGACGTAATAAAAACCCAAAGTTCTTTCTGCTCGTTTATCTGTCTAAATGTGTGTTGATTATTTGTTTATATTTTTACTTGTTTTTCTGGCAGTTTGGTTGCAGCTTTGTATGTTTGTTTGTTTGTTTTCTGTTTGTCTGTATATATATATATTTTTTTTAACATGATTCACCCCAAACAAGGCAGGCCGCCTCTGTAAACGTAAGGGGCTACTGAGAAAAAGGAAAAGGGGAGAAGGATTGGCGGTTCAGCTTAAATTGGGATCTGAGCAGCGAGATGTCTGTTTACATTAGTTTTAAATTTCTGCATGTCAGTACTGTCGGGGAAATAATGGGGCAGGGAGGGAGTTCCAGAGGCCAGCAACACGAGGAAAGAAGCTATTTGAGTAGAATGCTCTCCGGCATCTGGGGACCTCCACAGTGAATGAATGAGATTTAGTAGAATGTCGAGTTAGTCTAGTGAATTTACGTCGAGGGGGAACCAGAGTAGCCAACTCATCGGAGCAAAATCCATTGAAGTATTTGTAAAACAAACATAAGGATTCTACATTACGGCGATGGGACAGGGGCTGGGGCTTAGCTGACAGTGAGGGACCTATTAGGTTGCCGACTCTTTTTTGGACTTTGTCAAGGAGGGAGAGACTAGTAGATGATGCACCAGCCCAGATGTGGAAACAATACTCCATGCATGGGCGAATGGTGGCTTTGTAGAGATACAGGATAATGTCAGGTGTAAAGAGTCCACTAGCACGGTAGAAGGAGCCAACCTTCTTTGCGGCAGCCTTGGCAATGTCTTCAATGTATGTGTTCCAATTCATGTTACCTGTGAAGGTTAGGCCAAGGAGTTTGAATGATGAACTCTCAGGTAGGGTGTTATTTGCCATGACAATCGGTGGTTGGAGAGGCTTCTTGTAGTTGTTGAAGGAAAGGAGCTTAATCTTTGCGGCATTAAAAGTTACCAACCATTTATGGCCCCAATCCACTACAGCCGGGAGGTCATTTTCTAAAGATTCAGCCATTGCCTCAGATATGATCGCGTCTATTTTGCCAACATGGTGAGAGTAAAGCGTGGTGTCGTCAGCAAATAAACCAATCTCAGACACTATGTCATCAGGGAGATCGTTTATATAGATCAGGAACAACAAAGGTCCAAGAATAGACCCCTGGGGCACACCAGCATTTATGTCATGTTGCTTAGATGAACGGACATCGAGGACAACCTGGAGTTTTCTTTTGTTTAGGAAGGATCTAATTATATTAAGTAGTTGCCCAGTAATACCGTATGAGCGTATTTTCAGGAGAAGCCCTTTATGCCATACCTTGTCAAAGGCCTTGGATATATCAAGCGCTACTGCCCTAGCTTCACCTGCCTTGTCGAGTGTATGATACATGCGTTCAGAGATGACCGTTAGGATGTCAGCAGTAGATCGTGCTTGTCTAAATCCATACTGGCGGTCAGATAGAAGTTAAGCATTAACTAAGTGCCGTACTATCGCTGGATTGATTAAGGATTCAAAGATTTTGGCAAAGATCGGCTGTAGACTGATTGGGCGGTAGTTCTGAGGGTCGGTTCTATTCCCAGAACTCTTGTAGACTCGTACCACAAAGGCAATTTTCCAGCTATCGGGGAAGCAAGATTCGGCTAGGCATTTATGGTAGAGTTTGGAGAGGACAGGGGCCAGTTCAGCAGAGCATTTCTTTATTACTATTACAGGTATAAGATCAGACCCACAAGCTTTAGAGGTGTCAAGGTTTTTTATGATGTCTCCGACCTGAGATAGGGTGATGACCAGGTTATCAAGTGTGGCTTCGGTCCGCAAAAGTAATTCAGGGAGAGGGTGGTTATCTGAGTCTAAAGTAGAGTTAGAAGCGAAACGCTGTGCAAGTAATTCAGACTTATCAGTGGCCGTGCAAACGACATCATTGTGGTTTGACAGTGAGGGAATCGTAGATTGACCATTATTCACTACACTATTGTAGATTTTCCAGAAATCGCGAGTACCTAGTTTCTGTGACTGGATGCGTTTTTTTGTTAACTCATTATACCTTCTCTTCGCTTCGCCTATCACGGCCTTGCAATTATTTCTTGACTATAAATTTATGCCTATTAGTAGCTGACTTATGGCGGCCGAATTTACGGAATGCTTGTTGCCTCTCAGAAATGGCAGCTGCACATTCCGAAGTGAACCATTTAGGAGAGTAGGGCTTGCTAAAGAATTTTCGCATGGGGACATAGGCTTCAATGCCTGCTTTGACCCATTCAGTTAATTCGTTTGCACACAGGTTGGCAGGGAGTTAGAAGGTTTCCCTCCATGGGGCGTCACTGATGTGATCTCTGATTGACTCAAAACCAGCTTGCTCGTAGTATCTTGTTGTTTTGAGCAACGGTTCATCAGCTTTTGGACGACTTTTTAGCGTGATATGTATCATTAGCACAATGTGATCAGCATTCCCGAGTGGGCTATGAGCTTTCGTCACACAAGCCTCGGGTATTGAGGTCAAGAAGAGGTCTAGAAGTGAGGCTTGTTGGTCCACTCGATCGGAGATGCGGGTCGGAAAATCGACAGTCTGAGAGAGGGAGTGAGCTAAGGAGAAATTATACGTAGAGTTGCCGGCTGCGTCAGTAAGGCTGGAGAATCCCAACCAGTCGCGGTGGTGGGCATTAAAATCCTCAAATACATGTATCTGGGCATTCGAGTCAATTAAGAGTGCTCTATCTATGCTTACAGAGACAGAGTTTAGCAGAGTACAGTCCTGGGTCGACGGGGAGCGGTATAGGAAATATAAGTAACTAACGTTGTGATGTAAAGTCAATCTTAAGCACATGTAGTCGTAGTCATCTGATTCTAACCTATGTTCTCTAGTCAGTGGGAGGGTGTTCCGAACATAAACTCCTAGCCCGTGCATGTGTTTGTCAGAGTCTTTACGGTAGAGTGGGAGGTAGTCAGTCATGTCAAAGTGGTGAGAAGAGATTGAGGATTGAAGGTTAGTTTCACTAAGAGCTAGGATATCCGGGGAGTTTGTCAGGAGAAAGGTTTCTACGTCGTTGATGTTGGTTCTAAGTCCCCGGATATTTGAGAATGCAAGCCTCAAGGGCGGAGGCGAAAGTGGTTTTGGGTGTCTGGTTTAGGTTTGATTTTATTTCTTTGTAATGGCATGTTTGATTTGATATGTGTTTCTTTGTTTGCCTGTTTGTATGTCCGATTATTATTCGTTTGTTTGTGTATACTGGATTATTTGTCTGTTTTTTTTCTGTTATTATGCATTCATATTTAGTTATTTGTCCTTGTTCTAGTTTGTGTGTCAGGTTTTCTGTTTTTTTCGTTTGTCTATTCCGATGTTTCTTGACTGTTTGTTCTCATATTTATTTGTTTGTCTACTTGTACGCTATCTTGTTTTCGGTTTATTCGTTTTTGTATTATCTCGCTTTTCCTCCTGCTTGTTTTCATATCTGTTTGTTTGGTCGTTTGTTTGTCTGTTTGTATCATAACCGGTTTGTTCCTTAATGAGAATGCGTCTATGTTTTTTTTCTATTTCTATGCACGTTTTTTGTCGTTTTTTTCGCATGTTTGCCATTTTATTAAGTATGTTTGCATGTTTTTCGGTTTGTTATTTTTTTTTTTTGTTTCATGTTTGTTATATTTATTTTTACTGATATACCTGCCTGCCGTTTTAATGCCTGCTTATTCATCGGTTTGTTTGTCTGTATGCTTTTATATTTATCTGTTTGTCTGTTTGTTCTTCAAGTCGGTTTGTTGTTTGTTTGTTTGAATGCTAGTAAGCTGGATCCAAATTTGCGTGTTAGTTTCTTTACTTGTTTTTCTGTTTTTGTTTATTTTTCTGTCCGTTTGTTTTCTTGTTTGTCTGTATGCATGTTTGTGTCTTGTATGTTTTTAAGGATTTCTGTATGTTTGCGTGTCTGAATGTTAGATCGATTTCATGTATATTTATTTGTGTGTCCCGTGTTCGTATAGCTGCATGCCAATTTCTGTGTGTATCTCTGTCGATTTTTTGTCTGGTTTTATGGTTTCTTCGTTTGTTTGTTTTTGTATGTCTGTTGGTTTATTTTTTATATTTGTCTAGTTTAGCTCTTTTATTGTATATATATGTTTTCTTGTTTTCTATATGTTGGTTTGTTTGTCTATCCGTCAGTTTGTCTATACGTTTGTTCGTCGTTGTTTTAGTGTGTCACTTTGCTTGTCTATTTGTACTATGTTCCTCTGTCTGTTTAAATGTATTTTGTAAGAATTCTTATTGATCTGTTTGTCTGTTTGAAAGCTTGTATGTTTTTTTGTTTACCTGTCTATCCTGGTTCTGTTTGTTTGTCTTTTTGCAGGTATATTTGTTTCTGCGTGTTTTTTGCTTGTTTATTTCTTTCTATATTTGTTGTTTCTATTTGACGATTTTTATCTGTTTCTGTTGTTTCTTTTTCTCTACGTTTGTCCGTTTGTCTCTTTCTCTGTCTGTTTAAAACTTCACATAGGCATTGCTGATCTGATCTTCATCATTCTTTTTTATAAGAGATGGATCTTTAGATACGGTAGCTTCATCCTTTTATTAAACTTATAAGAATAGTCTCTAAGTATGAAATTAAAAATAATACCGATGGAAACGAATTAAATCATGTAATATTGTGTTTATATTTTGTTGTATCAAAAAACAGTTTTTTAATTTTTTTTGTATGTTATTAAACCATAGGTGATACTACTAGAAAGCTTTATGAGTTATACAAAATCACAGAGATCGAACAGAATTCTATCACTGCTTTCGAAAGGGCGGGTCCATGCCATGTATGAAAATCTGAATAAATAAAAAAAAGCTGACATTAAGCGAATTGAGCGTACTTTGCTAACCGCATTTGGAACCGACACGTTCATTGCCAATGACTAATAGCACACATTCATTTTTATTGAGGATTAGTTTTATGTCTTTCTATCATGATGATAGAGAAAAGTTTTAATACCAAAATAGCTTGTAAGGTATTAACCCAAATGCCAGTAAAAAATATGTGTTAAAAAAGTTACATTGAAAATCAGTGTTTAAAAGTTCAAAGTGACGCAACAGTCGTAAACCGTGCAGCAGATATAAACTAATGCTAAATATATGGTAAAAATCGGTTACTTTGTCGTTTCACAGCCAAAATAGCGGACAAGCAATCGTCAGCATTTTTCCAACCTCACAAATGAGTAAATAAACCTAAATATATTGTTTTAGACTAATTTCAAATTTACTTTAAATTATTTTAAAGGAAATACAGTTGGGAAATTAGTCCCAAACAATCTATTCGGGTTTATTTACTCATTTATGAGGTCGGTAAAAATCAGAAAAATTCGACCGATTCCTTGTCCGCCATCTTGGCTGTGAAACGATGAATTAACTCAAAAATCCTACATTCGACTCACAGTAGAGGAAATACACTTAAGCTTACGAAAGTCATAAACCAAATGCTTACTTGTTAATAAAAACGCAAGGCTTGTCAGGGTGGACAGAAAATTAGCGTAGTTCTTCTGATATTTATGTGGCAATTGTTTGTTTTACAAACACACCACGCATAAGACATGGACATTTTTTCGAGGTACGTGATTATCATTACAGTTCTTATACCAGTGCGGAGGTTTGCGGTCTCCGGGTATGTGCTTCTTTTGACAACAGCCTATGTTTAAAATATGGACACAAGGCTGGAAAAACGATAACGGACGTTTCTAAGAATGTTTGCTACCCACTGATTTAAGTTAACGATTGCACATCGAATAAAAGTGAGTTACTAGAAAGCATGATCAGATATTTGTCCCGCTGTCTTTTGGCACGATGGCGTAGCCATTGATTTCCCATTGCTTGCAGTGAGTGGCAAAGCAATCATCTAAACGGCGGTAGATAGGTGTGTGGCGTTTTGAAGAGCTGTTAGGAAATGGTGAACGCGGGAATGAAATAGCATCCGGTACGATGAATCACGTGACTTGAAAACGGACGCTTACTTCCGGTGTGCCAGCAATATCTAAGTTTTACTTCGTAAGGCTTGTATCATTCGCAACGGAAGAGGACAGACGTACAGCCGGAGAGGGTATTGATTATGTTGCTATGAGGCGAAAGAAATAAGTGACATGAATTTAAGTGGTAGAAGGTGGACATGGGAGGGATAAATAAGAAGATGATATAAGATGTCCGTTTGAAGAGAACAGAGAAAGAAAAGAACTCGACGGAATAATAATAAGAAGAAGAATCTGTAGTAGTAGCAGAAGAAGAAGAAGAAGAAGAAGAAGAAGAAGAAATATTAACCTTCTATAGCTATGTAAAAGAACAAACTGAAAATGAAACACATCAAAAATAATAATACGCTAAGGTAATTTCATGTGTGTACGTACTTTATCACCATCCGCGTATTATTTTTTAAAAATATGGTAATACCCGATCGCCGTAATTCGTAAAAATACCCTCTTATGTCGCTATTTTGACGAACATAAAAGTCGAATTAAAATGTATTTGTTCTTTTTTTAGTTAAGATCAAAGTGTAGTATGTATTCAATCCTCGGAATGTAAAATAATACAGTAGAGTATACGTTCGCGCATGACGACTATAGAAAAGAAATATGTCACAAACTCCTACAAGGGTTTTTGAGATAAAGACCCTTACCAGATATATATAATTAAACTCCATTAATAAGAGTACCAGGTTGTACAATAATAGCGTAAGGTTTGCGTTCGGACCGAACGTCCATACAATGGAAATATTTCTAAGCACAGCAGCAAGTATATACCTATGGAATTGTCATGGGTTTCTATAGTAAAAATATTTGTTAAAGATATGTTCAGTTCATCCCTGCAGATTATAGTAAACGTTTTTTTTTGCGTGTGCATTCTATATTACTGCAAAATATATCGAGACATAGAATGTGTTCATAACCTCTTTTTTGTTATTTAAACAATTCACAACTTTATAAACATTTGTAAAAAGTATAAAAGAAAGAATTATTTTTTTTTATTAATTAAAGGGTTATCTTGTACGCGGTCTTTATGAACACCCCATATGTTTTACATTTAATTTTACACTTCTCAGTTAGTGAAATACATAATTATAAACTATCAATGTATTTTGATACATGCAACATCTCAAACTGTTTTGCATCTCAGGTACATTTACAACCGAATCTATTTAAAGATTAAAAATATAAAAAAAACATTAATCGTAAACATATGAAGCAAATACCATTATTTTAATAATGATTAATATTAATGAATATCGGCAGACTTAAATCAACAACCCTTCATAACGTGCTGCATTTTTTTGGAATTAGCAGTAGTAAGATTGTGCATGGACTGGAATAGGCTGGACGCTGCAGAACTTCCACATAGTCCAATTCTCCAATCTTGTTGCTGGTCTTCTTGCTGGTACCCGTTGCAATGTCTTCATTAAACAAAGCGCGTTTTTTTGTGTAAAGAGCTGGTTTTCCTATCAAACAGATTATTGTAGAATGGATCGAGTTGCTCGCAGTAATGATCAATGTTGATGGCGGGACATTTCAATACAAGTTCAAAATGCAATATTCTGTAAGAATTCCATTAAACAGAAATAATAATCTTCTTTCTAAATTATTTGAACACATCGCACGAACATTTTCCTAAAACAAACATTTAAAATAAAGCACTATTCTCTTCAGTTCCACTCTTGGTTTGACACGTAAATTCTCCATGCAGGTATTCCCTTTTACAGTTCTTAATTTTCTCTTCTTCGTTGTAGTTGTGGATAGATTATTCTTTTACTAATCCTTTCCCAACGAATGTAGTTGTACCATTACTCGTAATCATGTAAAGACTTGCTCCCGTTTTTGGTCAATGATAACCGGTCTTTCCCCTCTTCTTTTCTCAGCGCATATAGTCTCGCAGCATAACTTCTCTTTTCAATAGATCATTTCGTTGTTCGTGTTTGCCTAGCTCTTCTATTCATGCTAACTGTTCTGTTATCCACATCACACATCCAAGGCACTCTTCTGCCTCGAGATGCAATGGATACCTCTTGTAAGGGTTCCTGCGTACTAAGGTACTATTCGCAAATATACACTCAGGATTGTCTTCATCCACTTTCTACATGTATTTACGCTATTTTGCAAGCTAATAATCTTACTTATAAATTATAATTTAGACCGACAGATGAATAAACTCCATTATTAATCGATTTCTATTAATAGATACATACATGCAATGCGTTACGTAGTTAACAACGCTGGCTCTTTAATCAGTGTTTTCCTTCCTCCCTCCGGTAATTAAATATGCCGCAACAGCCAGCGTTATCACGACGTGTTACAACGCTGCCATTCACCGTGCTTATTTTTCTTCATAAAACCATTCTAAGTTTGTTTATTTTCTTAATCTTATTAGCCATTACGTTTTAAAATACAAATTCACTGTATCAAATTGTTTAATTAAAATTAATTAAAAACACGCACACACACACATTATAACGAATTTAGTTTTTCCACTTTAGGACCCGCGCTAACTTTGACTCCGTCGTTACGGTTAGGGTCAGTATTTTGTTTTTTAATTGTTGATTTTAATCTATAGTAAAGCAATAGTTGTGCAATCATTACCGTATCTCTCCTGTGACCGCATTGATTAAGTTCAGTGGCAAGAAGTCTCGTACGACCGAAAACAATGCCGGGATGAGCAGAGAAAGACTGATGCTATTTCAGAGTTTTTCATTCTTTTATATTAGTTGCGCAACCACAACTTAGAGTATAGTCTAGCATACTATTTAATCGACAGACAGGATATATGGATTCATACCATGCATCAAGACTAAAAGAGAAAGTGATACAGTATGCTCGACAGAATTTGAAAACGGTTTGCCGAGCTCATAGTTTCCGTAACGATTACACCACGTCACTTCAATAACACATTAACTATCCCGTATTACGGTTATAGCCAAAACCTACATCCCTCTAATCATGTTTTCTCCGATCAATTGTTTTCTGCATGTTCTCCACTCAGCTCACATACGCTAATGTTATCTTGACCTTCATTTAGTGCAGATAGTCTACCCCATTTATAGGATACCAATGTATGAGGATCATTGTCCTTCACTTTTACTAGTAATGCTGTCATGTGGCTTATTTCATTTCTGTCAGCTTGTCTTCCTACGGAATATGCCCATATGAACTTTATACACTTACATCAACGAAAACAGCCACGATCCACCGACTAGTAGTAAAATCACACCAATTTACTGTAGAGACCATTTAATGCCAGATGATTTTCTACTCTGATAGCTGATTTTCTCAGATCGTTTGTCTTTGGAATTCCCTTCCTGATCTCTGTTTGCCCGATCGTACCAGCATGAAAATTTAAATTATATTTCTGTCCAACTCCCCACCCAGATAGCTTCCCTTTAAATATGGTCCCTATCTTAATGGCCCCTCATATTTCACAAGCAATATGCCTTATTTTAAGTGTATAAAAATTAAAAAAACAATATCTCAGCAAGCAAAACTTTATAACACAAGAAAATGCTTATCTGGGTTTACAATAAATCCAAATTAACATCTGGTGGTTTCACGCTATTTCATATAATCCATGATGGAGTTTATCTGAAATCTGGAACCGATCTGTTATCGTCAACCAGTGTCTGGTCGGTGCAGATCACAACAAATAACCCAGCAGCAGATTAGTATCCTGTTCTCATTTTGCAAGGCCATTAAGACCGGCTTTTACATACAGCACAAGGTATTTCCAAAATGGTAACTCATCTAAGTACTGACCAGACGCTTAACTTCATTGATCTTACAGACCAGTGTTTCAGCCTGATCATAGACGAATGCCCGACTTCATGTTCTTTGTTAATATGTAACTATAACTGTCGCTAAATAAACTATCGGATCTCTGCATATATAACGTCAGCTTTTATTGCCTATTTCATTTATTTTGTCAAGTGTCGGATTTTGCTGTAACACCCTGTATATACCGCTAGCGATTTTCGTAACATTACGGACCGTGGCAGCATGATTACAAGAAACACTAATTATTATTTAATCACTAGCAGCTTACACACGTGTCATTACAAGTGATCTCACAATAGTAAAAGATAACTGACAGTCCAATACTATATGTTCGATAGTGTCTACCTCATCATGACAGACTTTGATGGACCTATCTGTGATTGGCGTTTATTTGAATCATGAGTACAAAATCGGTATCGTCCGTGAATTGATCTTGATTTTCTATGTCGTATCATTCTTATTCATTTTTTTTAAAAAACCTATTGAATTATAACTATACGAGGCACTGTCAGTGGATCGGTCGATGTGTCACATAACAGGGAGGGAGGAGGAAAGGAAAGTAGGAGAGAGGAGGAAATAAGGGATGAGAAATAAAGAGAGGGAAAAGAGATAGAGAGGGGGGAAGAAAGAAAGAGTCTTAAAAATGTGTGTATTCTTCGGATTACTGTTCTCATCTTGTATGTTATTCTCAAAAAGTTTCGGCTGTTGTAACCTCCGACCTTCTTAACGTGTATATTGTCAAATCTGGGAATCTGTCTGCTGAATTGAGAATCAGTACGGAATTTCGAACTCTTTATTTAATCCACGGTGGCAGCTTGCTCTTGTTCCCTCAGCCATGACAGGGTAAAGATTTTAAGTAATTCGTAATTGTATTCTTAGTATAACCCGCACTAAGGATTGAAACTTCAACCCACAGAAAACTGTCATTTGGAACTGGTTATAATTAAGCACTCTATCCGTTACGCCACGGGTCTTCAGGGGGAATTGTTTTGAAATAGTATTTTCTTTGTCCTTCATAAAAGCATTTTCATCGCACCGATTGGATTGATGTATTTCACTTTAGTTATGCCAGAGCATCTCTATAAAATGCTGTCACGCTTAACTATTAATTAGCATTATATTTAGTTTCATGTTCTTGTGAATCCAGCTTTTTTGCAGGCATTTATACATTTCACTGTTTCCTTTCTTTATAAAGATAATCTTCTTTTCTTCATCGTGACATCTATTAATAATGGAGTTTATGTATCTGTCTGTCTGTCTGAAGCCGAAACTCCATCAGAGTAGCATGGTTATTTACTAAGTCCGCCAGCTTCGTTATATACTGCTAGAATAACCGCCGGAAACACAATGCACATTTCTCAATTTACATAATCAATTGCTTATCAACTTCTAATAAATTACTATTCGCAAATATACACTCAAGATTGTCTTCATCCACTTTCTACATGTATTTACGCTATTTTGCAAGCTAATAATCTTACTTATAAATTATAATTTAGACCGACAGATAAATAAACTCCATTAATAATCGATTTCTATTAATAGATACATACATGCAATGCGTTACGTAGTTAACAACGCTGGCTCTTTAATCAGTGTTTTCCTCCCTCCCTCCGGTAATTAAATATGGCGAAACTGATTAAACAGCCAGCGTTATCACGACGCGTTACAACGCTGCCATTCACCGTGCTTATTTTTCTTCATAAAACCATTCTAAGTGTGTTTATTTTCTTAATCTTATTAGTAATTACGTTTTAAAATACAAATTCACTGTATCAAATTGTTTAATTAAAATTAATTAAAAACACGCACACACATTATAATGAATTTAGTTTTTCCACTTTAGGACCCGCGCTAACTTTGACCCCGTCGTTACGGTTAGGGTCAGTATTTTGTTTTTTAAATTGTTGATTTTTATTTACGTACACTCGCTTTGTTACTTTTATTTTCGGTACACTTTTCTTTTTTCTCTTTGGAAAACTAAAACTTATATTATTTATTATTTCGTAAATGTTTGGAGCAAAACAATTGGATGGAAAGAAATGCGAGCAGACGATTACTTTGGAAAGGCCATTCCGAAAATAATAACGGCAAATAACGTTAAGAATTACATTATTTTTCTCAACTGTGAATACCAGTAACTTACCCTGGAGTGTGTAAAAAGAAAGAAAAAGGAAAAGACTTATTTTTGGTAGACTTTTTCCCGAAAAACACTGTATGTTTCCATTTTTTAACCATTCTAAGTTTGTTTATTTTCTTTATCTTATTAGCCATTATGTTTTAAAACACAAACTCACTGTATCAAATTGTTTAATTGAAATAATAATTGATTCATTAAAATACACGCACACGCACACGCACACACACATTATAAAGAATTCAATTTTCCACTTTAGGACCCGTGCTAACTTTGACCCCATCGTTACGGTTAGGGTCAGTATTTTTTTTTTATAATTGTTTATTTTAATTTACGTACATTAGCTTTGAAAGATATAAAATATTACTTATTATATTCTGACGTGAATTTGTGCAAAATGATTGGGTGTGAAGAAAAGCGAACAGACAATAACTTGGGGAAGGGAACCTTTTACTGGGCAAGTAAATAACTGTTTTTAAAATAGTATTCGCTGTATTTTGTTATTGTTCATTTTATTTTAGGTACACTTTCCTTTTTTCTCTTTGAAAAACTAAAACTATTATTATTTATTATTTTGTAAATTCTTACGCGGATTTGACGCAAAACGATTAGGTGGAAAGAAAAGCGAGCAGACGATAACAATGCAAACTTAATTTTTCTTTTTATTAAAGTTGTTATTTATCATGTGCAATACATTATTTAAATTAATTGTAGTGATAAAAATTTCTACCCAAATTACATACTAGCGTCATTTCTGACGCGGCAGCCTAGCAAAAATATGCGACCGGAGGGAGCATATATTTGCTAGTTTATATAATTCGTTCCAATCTGGATTTTCTGTGCGACTGTAATATGGCATGCCCATTTTTCTTGTTATAAATATCCCATAAGTTTGCGCCTTGCCATAATTTTATTACACCTTTTTGTTACCGTTTAACCAGTCTCTGTAGTGCTGTAGTTCATTCTGGTAATTTATAGTGTCGTGTATATGTCTCTAGTACTTTAATTGCGTTGTCTTCAAAATGTTCAATGCTTATGCATTTGCTTCCTCTTTTCTGTTTGACATTAAGTCTGTGAAAATCATCGTTTTTCTCTACTGCTTCTTGTATGTTAATTAGTATACTGTTTCTTTGTTCCATGTCTCTTAGTTTTTGTCTAGTTTAAGAATGGTCCATAGTGTCTGACAAGAAGTATACTTTTAATGGAAATGACTCCAGACAAGGCATGGTGCCACTTTATGTAAGGAGCTTAATAAATACAACTTCAAGGCAAAAAACTAGTCTACGATAACTGTTAGCAATTCTTCACCCTTAGTCAGATAAATCCCTCATGCAATGTAGGGACTAAAGGACAAAATAATATTATATTGCTCCAGGGTTTTTTATTACAATATATTTCTGCAATAGATTTAATTTTAATTACCCTTTTTATTATCTCTTTCCTGTTTATTTTATTATGTCTGCTTCAAGAATCCTGAGTTATTTCTTCTTATCTCGTTTTTAAATGAGGTTGTTTCTGGTTTTCCCTTATTAATCACATGTAGTGTACTTTTTTCTATTCTTATATCTGGAATAAATATACTCTTTCTGCTTATTAATGTTTTTAGCTATTTTATTTTAACTTTTAGAAGTAATTTCAATTCATATATACGCATGGTGTACTTACGTTCTTCTTTGTTTATTTAAATATGTACTCTACAAAATTAATCTCGTAAGTAGATTGGTGAGTAAAACCATTGTTTAAACGAACAGGAGTAGAGATATTTATTCTCCCTGAAGCAGAATATAATAATCTCTGCAAAGTTATGTCCTCCAGATGTCAGTTTCAGTCTAATTCTGTTATTGCTGTCTCCAACAATTTTGTTTGGAAATTGCATCATAAGCTTTTATATAGACGATCCACGTTATTATATTCTTCCTGGTTTTTACCTTCTTCGGTAGATTCTTGTCAATACATAATACTAAATTTATCTTGTTAGTTTTCGGATACTTTCCGGTATTTATAGAAGAGTTAGCGGCTATTAAGGGATAAGTGTTGCAGTTAACATTTTAAACATATGTTGCCAGTCTGTAGTTGTTTAGTATCGTTTCTTTTTCTATTTCATTTTGTAGTAACATGGTTCCTCTTTTTGCTCACCAATTTCGGGATGTGTGATTCGAATATACATTTCTTCAGTGTTTCTGCTCAGCGTTCCATGTAGAGTTGAGAATTTATTTAACCAAACACATGTATTCCAGCGACTTCGAGTGTTTTTCTGATTTCCACTTTTTAACGTCACCGTAAACGTATTATTTTATCTTTCTGTTCTTTCTTCAATTTGCTAAAAATATATCTTCATTTTCTTTTTCAGTCATTCTGCGGTTCTGTTATATGCTTGTTCTTTCTCCCATATATTGCCTCAGAAGTGTATTGTTTGTGCCGGCTACGGTTTCTCTGACCTTGGTTTTTCATTATTTATATTTTGGTTAAACTAACTTTTATTATTCCCTATTGGTCTAATTATTTTAATACTATTCAGATCTATATCTGCGCCAACTCAGACTCGCTATTTATCCGTTACTTCATTATTTATATTTCCTTGAACGTTTGTCTTTGTTATTATCTGTCAACGTTTACCTCTTCATTTGTTTGCTGATTTTTCAACCTCTTTTAGGAATGAAACTTCTTATTTACTTTCTTTAATTTGGATTAGTTTCCATTCTATTTATTAATCTTGAAATTACAGATTTCGACTCACGTTATTATTATTATTATTATTATTATTATTATTATTATTATTATTATTATTATTATTATAATAATTACTATTATTATTATTATTATTATTATTTTACTCATTAGAAGTTTTACACACGAGTTTTCACAATGTTGTTATTACCATTTCACTGTCAAAGTAGTGTTTCTTAGAGTAACAACCAGTGTTTCTATATTTTCAACATTCTTCGCCTCTTTTGATAACCGTTGCAAGTCATTTTGCCTCATCGCAACAGTCGCTAGCAACGATTGTTCGCCTTCTCTGGAATTTGAGTAGCAGTACGCCTCACCAATGTTCAAGTCCTTTCAACACCCTTTTGGTAGAGGTCTAAGGTGTGGTTTCTATTTCTCTCTATATATATTCATCTATATATCGGTCTTTTCATCCTCCTTAAAAATTTCTGACAACTTTTTGAGTGTGTATGGGCTACATTATTTTGGGGTCGGGACAGATTATGCGACTTCTGTCAATTTCAGTTCTGTTGGGCTTGTGCTATATTTTTGCATATTTATTGTTTTATGTATATTTAACTGAGCTTTGGCTGGTTGATGTTCATTGGTTATATAGCTCGGTGTCCACATTTGACAAGTTTCTTTAATGTTTCGGTGATTTTTATTCGCGTTTCCTGTGGTATGGGGTCAGTCCTCCTTGTAATTCAAATCTCTCCTTGTTCATTTTCAAGGTGTTTCGGAACTGTTTCGAGTGCTCCTACAATTACAATAAATGTCTTCATTTTCAACATCACAATATTTCCCTGGCAAATATCACGTATTATGTTAGTTTTACTGTCTCCTTGGTCGTTACCTTCTGATCTGCTTTACGGTTGTCAGGTACTTTCTTGAGCACTAAACTTATCTAACCATTTTTTCAACAGCATTACCAACAGATTGGATATACGTTTAGCATTTTAGTCAGCCGGTGAAACTTGTCGAAACTTGAGGCTTCATCAACTACATCAATGCAAGGGGCTGATAATTGGTAGTGAAAAGAGAAAACTTTATTTTAGAGATGTTAAAAGTAACAAGCTCCTTTTCCACCATTGCACCACGTGCTTACGATCAGAAGAAGGGGTTTCAGCAAGATCTTGATCGCAAATGATTTTACTGTTTCCATAGACACTTGTGCTGTCTGCATTGATGTAAACAAATGATCTTAGAATATGCGCTGGAATGTCATTAACGAACATCAGGAAGAGAATTGAGACCCGAATAAGTCCCTATAGTATACCAGCAATGATACGATCTTCTTCAGACTTCCATTTATCTACAAGTATTTTTATAAACTTATCAGATAGAAATAATTTACTTGTATTAGAATATACTACCAAATATTCTTTAACTGGTAGATTTGTGAATACGCGTTTTGTGTCAGATCCTTTCAAAAGTATTTTATATGTAAGTACCTATTGCCCTAAAAACAAAGCCCTATCGAGAGATTCACATATATCGTGTGTGATATTACAGTCAACCCGTCATCAGTTGATATTACAGAACGAACTCTATATTGTTTGTCACTAAGTAGACTACTTTTGATGGGGTGATTGACAACTTTTTGATTTAGCACAGATTCAAACAATTTACGTATGTCCGTATAAGATGAAAAAGACTGATCACCGGTGGCATCAAAGGTCTCTCTTAAGCTTTGTTTTTAATGAAGACAACTCAGTGACCGGAAGATCTACGAGAACATGTAACATCATTGTTACAAGTCTACGCGTATTCGTGTGTCTCTAATAACACGTTCATTTTCTCACGAGAAGCTTTAACACAGGTAATCATCAGTAATTGCTAATTAAGAATAACCAATTGTGTACCCTGGAGTCTGAGTGACAACAATTCTCCCCATATTTCTAGTACTCTCAACCTCTTCCGATAACCATTACAAGTGATTTTGCATTATTGTAATACTCGTATGCGATTGATTTTTGGTTAGTAATGACCATTTGTTATCGCTGGCATTTGTATGGCAAGAAGCTTCCTAAAGATCCCAGTACTCTCCGTACCCTTCCAGTAGAGATCTGCTAGTACTTTTCCTCCTGGACTATTCTATCCTGCTTGACCCTTTACAGCCATTTGTGTGTGCATATTTTTGTTTGTTTTAAGGTGGGGGTAGTTTATGAGATTTCTTGCATTTTCAGTTCCCTTTTCGTTTACGAAGTGCTCTTTTTTCATTTCCATTTGGTTCATATGGTATATTATTATGTAAACTCACTAGGAGTTTTAACAAAAGTTCATCATCAAAGATTACCCATTGATTATAACCGGTGGTGTTCCCTGAAGTCTGGATAGCAACAAGTATTTGTGTTATTGGAACATCTGCGTATCATTTATTTCTCGTTGGCAACGATCATTGGTCTTCATTGGGATTTGGGTGGCAATAATCATCCCAAAAGTCCAAATGCTCTTCGCGAATATCATGTGGTTGTCTGGTTAGTGCTCTCCCTCCTTAGCCTCACCATAATCCTTTAGCATTCACAACTGTTCTGAGCGGTATGAACCGAGCCTAATACCTATTGGGGGAAGGGGGCATAGTTCCTGTGAGTTTATGTGGTGTTCCTTCAATTTTTTTGTTTTACTTCTGTTGCAGTTTTTATGTGGCTGGATAGTGTTTGTAGTTTATGTGGGTTGGTTTCTGCATTCGAAGATTTTCCTTAAGATTTCAGCTGTATTATTATTATTATTATTATTATTCGATAGATCAAACGTTTAGTAATATTTAACTTAAAATTTTCTACAAAAAATTCAATTAAAGGAAGTATAATACTACTACCCTTATCTTCATCGAAAGAAAATTACAATCTACTGAGCAAAGAAGATCAAGATTCTATCGCTAACTATAGTTAATCGAATAACTAGATGTATGCGTGCCGAGGTGCGGGTGTTTTCTTCGCAATCACGGAACACGGGTGTAATTAAATGCTTCTAAAATGCCCTTTCCTTTTGACGTGTTCGTTCCGAAAATCTTAAAATTAGTACAAATTATGATAAGAAAATATTATATGAACGTTCAGGAAAAAAAGCGAAAAAAAACGGCCGATTGATTCAAATGGTCGGGGATGGTGCTCTGGGTGGAGTTCATTATTTAGCTGTGTGCATGGGAGCAGGAGAGAGAGAGAGGACAGATCAAAGAATGTATAACGGTAAATAGGTAATTGACACACTACACCCCACACACGCCAGTTATTTTTTACCTAAATGATTACTTACCTAAGTGTCTGCCTAGCGTTTTATCGATTTTTTTTATCGATTAATTTTTTTTCGAAGTCTCGAAGCTGTTACTCACCATGGTTACGGTTAGGGATGGGCGGTGATGGGGTAAGTTCCGTTGTGAGGAGGAAATGGTGAGAACTCTCACCGGAAACAGCAATGGCGGCGCGTGCACGCTTGTTGTAGAAATACTCGAAACTATATATATATATATATATATATATATATATATATATATATATATATATAATATTCATAGGTTTTTATGAATAATATATAATTTCTAAGCCTATAATCCTATAGTATCCGAAATATATCCAATTGTAAGCTCAAGGAAGTTTCGTTACAATATCCAGAGCATATATACAGTATTTTTGCATTCCAATGACCCTATGAACATCAATCCAAAACCATAATTTTCATTTGTTCTTTTTATTTTTTTTATTTCCGTATTTTTATGAATATTTATTATTATATTTTCATCTTACACACACAAAGCTTTTTTTCCAGATTCAATATTCATTTTTCTTACGCGTGTTTCATGGCAAGTTAAAGAATATATACTTTTATTCAAACTGTGCCAATCAGTAAAGAATAGTAACACATATAATGGAATTGTGAAAAAACATAAAGCATCAAAGCACGAGAAAGATACAATGAAGTTCTATGATGTATCCTGATTAAGGTTTGGTAAGCTGAAGTATATAAAAACATAAACTGGCATGAAAAATAGTGACCAATTCAAGGACCCCACACCCGATAAAAAAACACGCGCGAAATTCGAATTACTTCCTCAACCGATTGTTTCAACGTAATGCTTACCACAAATATATATATATATATATATATATATATATATATATATATATATATATATATATATATATATATATATATATATATATAATGGTGGCGGTGAATGTTTAGATAAATACGTCGTAGATAACGCTTACCAGTGCCTTTCCTGTGGACCAGTGATGAGAGCTGCCGACTATCAACTAGATTTAATCCTTGGCTTGTGATGAGTGTTAGTCTGCGATTGACTATATATCTATTGAGGTTCTGTCTATCTACAAATTTGTTTACTTGCTTGATTGTTTGTATCCTAACACTATGCACATATTATGCCGCCACAAAAGGCGACTAACGTAAAAAGGGTGAATGATATAAGAGAGAAAAGTAATTTGAAGATGAAAATAATTAAGAGAGAGTAAGAGTGGGGAAAAAGGAAAATCGGAGAGGGGTAGGAAGTTAGTGTGGGAGAGAGATGTGAACAAAAGAGATAGTGGGAAAGCGATACATTAAGAAGAAAGAAAAGAAGAAACAGACGGAGAGAGAGAGTAGGAGACAAAGTAGACGAAAAACGAACGATTATTATCAAGAAATAAATATATAACAAATTAATTTCTCAACTAAATCCTATATAACACCATATTGCATATTTTGGTATTGTATTACAATAGTTAGGTTAGTTTGGATTTTTTATTTGTCAGATCGTTTTTTGTTTACATATGGTCAGCTCTTTTACGAATAATACTAGATTCACCGACTAAATAGGTTCGTCTAGTGCATAAGCACACACACACACACATACAAACACACACACACACACACATATATATATATATGTCTTGTGTATATATATATATATATATATATATATATATATATATATATATATATATAATGTGTTGGATCCGCGAAAGATAGAGAAATTTCTGTACGAAATCGTGAATCGGAGAGCTCAATGTAAAACAGAGCAAGAATAGAAGTTATTCCGAAGTTAAAATTACCGCAATAAATTATTAACAGACCACTAGATATATTTTTTAATCTACTAATGTTTCCATAGTATCTTATTAAGCACATAATCCATCGTTCACACAACTTTTCTACTTACACAATTTTATAATTCAGCACAATCCTTCACACTAAGTAATCACTCCAGAAATGCCTAGACAGTATTAGATGGGAGTTGTTGACATCTCGCCATGGTGGTAAGCAAATTTACCGATGTGGTTGAGGGCGAATGCTTAACACTTTTGTGTCAATTCCCTCTTTCTCTCTCCCTAATGAGTATCAAGATGGTGTAAGCAGCCCAATTCCTCAGTTAGAAACCATTAGCCATAGTATCACGTCTGATGATTCTCGTCTTGACGAGATCAACAAAAATACCGTGAAAATGGCTAGAATGCTGGCTTGAGTTATTTCATTTAAACCTCTTTCTTTCCCCCACTCTCTCTCTCTCTCTTATATATATATATATATATATATATATATATATATATATATATATATATATATATATATAACTTTTACAATATATATTTTAGTTATTCATATACCAAGGACAATATCCTATTTAACTCAGTAAAGTTATACTAGTAGGACCCCGTGGAAATCGCACCGTTGCCTACTCTCTTTTAGCATAAAAATAGTTTTCATTTTTTGTTAATAAATACAACGAAAGTCTTGCCATTTTAATTTATTTATTGTAACAATTTTAATCCATTTGAAATAGTCTTATACTGACCGTAAAATTAATTGTCACCTAAATATTCTTTCAATAAAAATTTAACAAACAAAAGAACAAATGTCACTTTTTAATTCATATTTTTAAACAAGTGAGACCCGTGCATGGGATTTTCCTGTGTTAATTGAACACCCAGGAAACGTCTGAATTCAACACAAGTAATCACACTCGTTTCTTTTTTAAAACCACATATAAGTATTAACTATAGTTTTCGATAACTATTAAATTCATAAATATTAATTTATATGTACATATACGTATTATTTTATATCTAAAACAAAACATACTAGCAGCAACGTATTGTGTTTTTAAATGATTTTGTGAGGTGGTATTTTAAATAGTACTTTCTATACAAAAACATGGATATAAGTATATTATCTGGAATTTTCTTGACTATATACGTATTAATTGTAGACTTATCTAATTATTAAATTTACAAATAATAATGAATATCAAAACGTTCGTGTTATTTTCTTTACTAAAAAAGAGCATCCTCTCGGCAGCAAGTTTACTTTGAGGCGGGGAATTTATTTTGTATTAGGGCTATGGAGGGAGATCTACAATAGGCTCTATATACAAACACGGAAATAGTTATTATTTGATAGGAATATGAGTATGTAAATGAAGCCCTTTTTCTGAGTATTATTTTTAAGAATATCAACGTGTAATTGATAGAGTGCAAACATGTGAACTTAATTTTAATAAATAAAATTTATTCTGATTAAAATTAAAAATCAGAAATTTAGAATTAAATCTATAAAAAATAAATAAACATTGGAAGGAAGGTACTATTTCAAATGAGTAAATTTATTTTGTAAATAACAAAGTTTGTCTAATTCATACGAAAAAAAGTATTTAAGCTTAAAGCAATGGCGCCTGTCTTTTAATTATAATTGCCATTTTTTTTCGCGACGCCATGCTAACAAGTGGGAACTGTTTCATTTGCTAGCGAGGACCTGCAAGTAATCCTACTACTATGAATATGCATCGTTCTTATTTCGTTAAGTAAACAAGCAATCATGTGTTACAAACGGTAATGATAAATTAGTGCGTTATGCTCTATTAAGTTTGAGTTTAAAACAAAGAAGTGTATGGGGACGTTTTGTTATGTATATTCTAAGAACGTCATTTGAACAAAAAAAGTAGATATTCGTGTATTATTATTATTATTATTATTATTATTATTATTATTATTATTATTATTGTCGTTGTCGTTGTCGTTGTCGTTGTTGTTGTTGTTGTTGTTGCTGCTGCTGCTGCTGCTGTTGTTGTTGTTGTTGTTATTATTATTATTATTATTTTTTTTTTGCAACCTGAACCCGAGCGTATTGGTGTAGTGATTAATATCAAGTGAGTAGACGGGGTCTGTAATCCGAAAAAAATCATACTTATTAGATTTCTACCGTTTTCTCTCGCGGTATTCTTAGTTGAAGGATAGCGATTTATTAATGGGTTGGTGAGGCTTTCGTCACTCCTATTCCTAAGAAAAAAAGAACAAAAAGATAGCTAATAGATGAAAATCGGTAAATGCGAAAAAAATGCGGGGAGGAACGTACTAAATGTATAGAATATGAATCGTTTGTTTACAGGGCTAATTGCGGAAATGATGACTTTACTTTCTATATAACATTATAATAATAATATGTATTAATAATTGTATTTAAATAAAAACGAATGCAATGAGTAGATTTTTTTAAATGATGTTTTATTCGAGTCGGAGACTGTAAATTTGAAATTGAGCAAAATCTTAATTTTGCGCACAGCGACATCAGATATTTCCCAAATCGGACAGTCTCATAAAAAAAAATGGGTTTGGAAGGAGATTTAATACGTACATTATTATATTGATGCTGTAACAAACAAGGGCAAGAAACATGTGATTGATGACGATGAGAGATAAAGAGGGGCGATAGAGTTAAATAGAAAGAAAGAGAGTAAGATAGATAGATAGAGAGAGAGAAAGAGAAAGAGAGAGAAATAGAAAGAGAGAGAGAGAATAGGTAAGAAAAGGAGAGAGTCTAAATGGAAAAAATCGGTCATGGCTGCCTAAATATAAACATTTAAATACTAAAAAACAATTTAGAGTAACGTCGCAAATTAGAAATATATATTTCATTAATTAGATTTTCTTTGAACTACTTACGCGAAAAGTGTGCGTTTTTATATATAAATTATTCGAATCTATCAACAAACACTGTAAATAATTGATCGAATCTACAGCACGCCATAAAATATCTTAATTCAGTTTTGTTTTTAATATTTATGTTATTTCAAATATTCCATTATATATATATATATATATATATACATACATACCGAGAAACACACAGAGATAATGTACTCTTCTAATTTTATATTTTTTTCCTTTCTATATCATCTTCGACTGTTAATAAGCAGAGAAAGCGTGAGAAAGAGACGGAAACGAGAGTGATAGCCAGAATAAGAAGAGGGGCAAAAATAGTGAAAAACGGCGAAAGAGTTATATATTAGTAAGAGATGAGCTACTTGTTGAGTTATTTGCAAATCGCGACTAATTAGAAAAAAATGGTACTGATACAGCTTTTGAACACTACGAAACCGATTGTTGCCGACGTAGAATTACGTAAACAGCCGGTAAAAACCGAATGAAAACGAACTAGCGTCAAAATGAAAACGAGAAAAAAATAATTAAATAATATTTAAAGCAGAAGCTACACTCACCGTATAATTATTTTTATAATTTTTTTTTTGAGGAAAAGATTAATTAACACACTTTTACGCGCAAGTTATATTGAATATTCTTATCGATACTGATCCAGCTTTTTGAAGCAGATAAAAACTGAACCGCTTTTTTAACCTTAACCCTAACTTAACCTTCACCTAACCATAACCGACTTTTATTGCCTTTGGTAACAGTTATTTGTCGAATATTTGTTTTGTTTTTCTACCCCGTTTTCTCTCTCTTTACTATTAAATCAATTTAGAACTTGTCTGCTTTTATAGCTTTCTGATTCGATAATCACTTCGGCATCTTCCGGCTGTATACGTAAACAGACGAAAAAAAAACGAACAAAAGTCGTTTTTGTCTGGTCTAAAAGCTGTTCAAGTACTGATCAGTTAAAATGAAGTTTTTGCTTTAAAAAAGAACGCACTCCCAAACCTGAGGAATATTTTAGCATGTGTGTTGTATATTGTGTTGTTAAAACAAATAGGGAAAACTCCCAGAAAACAAATATTTATTAAACCAGCTTTAATATGATTACATAATTGATATTCATGTTAAATACAACTAATTTGACTTTACAACTTTTCATTTCATGAAAAATATTTCGGAAAAATTAATCCACAAAAATATTAAATTACATAAATCTTGGCCTGGACCTGTTATTTTGCAAGTTGGGCGACAGTACCCCCTGTCAAGAAGAGCAAGTACCTTCCAACGATCAGTTGTTCACCGCGGTGATCATGCTCTCTGGTAGTTGTTCAGCTGTAAGGTATGCATATTTGTTGACTGGAGTTGGTGCTTCAAATGCAAGCTTGTGTGGTGAATACCAATAGCCCACTCTCGAACACTAATCACCCATGATAATGGGTTAGCTAACCCTAAACTCTCGACTCCAAGCCGAAAATCCGTTACTTAAAATGATTTGTAGATACTACAAATTTGGTAATTGAGAATCCATCGAGGACGCTTCATATTTTTCTACCTTCTAACCAGTGTGCAAATGAGGTAACTGAATGGGTCAAAGTAGGCATAGAAGCACGTGTCCCCACGCGGAATATAAATATGAATTCCCTTCACTCTCGAATGGTTCACTTCCACTTGTACAGCTTCTATTGCTCGTAGACAGCAAGCAATCCCCCACTCAATCACCATGAATCAACTACAAATAAACAGAAATATTTTGCCTCTAGAAAAAATTGTGAGAGTAAAATAGCTGCAGATAAGCAAATGCATTGAGTCACAGAAATTTGAAACTGGCGATTTCTGGAAACTTTATAATAGCGTGGTAAATAATGGGCAATCAACAATTTTCCCGCTATCTATCCGTGATGTCGTTTGAGTGCCAACCGATAAGACTGACCTAATTTCCCAGCGGTTCACCTTGAACTCCATCGTGCACTCAACAAACAACTCGCCCTCAAATTTCCCATTGCGGAGGGAATACACACTTGAATATCAGATAATTCCTTTCCATGTCCGGAATATCATTAAAAAGCTCGACATCGCCAAAGAAGTGGGTCTTATCTCATCGTTGCTATAATAATTCAAAAATACTCTGCTGAACTGGCCCTTTTCCTCTTCAACCTTTACAACAAATGCCTTGTTTAATCTTGCGTCCCTGATAGCTGGAAAAGTGTATCTGGGGTACGAGTTAACTTGTTAAAGAACTGACCTGCAAAATTATGGCCCCATCAGTCTCCTCCAACTATTCACTAAAATCTTTGAATCACTAATCAATCAAGCGTTAGTCTGTCACCTAGTTGATGCTAAACGTTTTCTGACCTTCATTATGGATTTAGGCATGTGGATATCGTAACGGTCATTTCTGAGCGCATGTGTCATACAATGGACGAGACAACTGAATTTAGGACGACAGAGCTTGATATATCAAAACCCCTTTATAAGGTCTGGCATTAAGACCTTCTCATAAAAGTCAATTTGTACTATATTACTGGACGAATATTTGATATAATCAGATCCTTCCTAACCAAAAAGATCCAGGTTTTCCTCGATGGCTGTACACCCAAACAACATGACATTAATGCGGGTTACGCAGGGGTCGATCCATAGACCTTTATTGTTCCGGATTTTTATAAACGACCTACCTGGTGAAATTGTGTCTGAGATGGGTACATTTTTCGATGACACTACACAGTATTCTCGACATGTGGGTAAGATGTACAAACACACATCTAAGGCAATGGCTAATTACTTAAAAATGACCTCCAGTCTGTAATCGAATGGGGGCATTAACGCACATTTAATGCTCGTAAAATCACAGCTCCTTTCCTTAAACAATTATAAGAAAGCTTTCTAACCACCAATTACCATGGATAATAGCATCCTACTCAAGAGTCCAGAATTTAACTATATGGGACTAACGGTCACAGGTAACACGAATTTGAATAAATTCATCAAATATACTGCCAGGTCTGTTTTAATAAGAGACTTCCTCCACTATGCTAACAAACTTTTCACACCTGCCAGTATACTAAATTTCTAGAAAGCTATTTTTGGCCCATGCATGGAGTATTATTGCCACATCTGGGTAGGTGCACTAGTCTCCCCCTCGTAGGCAGGGTAAAAAAAGGATCTCTAATCTAATAGGCCTTACACTGTCAATCAAGTTCAAACCGTTGTCCTATCGCCGTAATGTTGCATCCCTGTGTTTTTTTTATAAGTACTTAAATTGAATATGATCTGATAAACTTACTGCTCACTGTTGAGGTCCACAAATGGTGGACGGCTTTCTACTCTAATAGCTTTTTCCTAGAATTTCTAATCTTTAGAATTCCCTCTTTTCTTCCTGTTTCCCTGACTGTACAAAAGTGAAGAAGTTTAAATGTAATGTGAACAAGCATCTCGCTTCTCAGCTCTCTAATTAAGATGCCCCTGTGGATATGGCTCCACAGCTACGGTAGCCTTTTAAATCTCAGTGGCAGTGTGCCTTGTTTGAGGTGACAGGTTTCAAATCCTGAATCAGGAAATATCCTACTGAAGAGTTCAAAAGCGGAAAACACTGCGGTCTAGGATGTTCTGTTCATGACTGGGGTGATGTGTGTACGTTGCGTTATTTTTTCTTATTGTGATAAGTAATAATAAAGAATGAAACTAGCTATCGGAACAGTTGCAGAAACTCGGTGTGACAACAGAAAATATTGTTGTTCTGAAGAAATAACTTACCTTGCGGGTCTGCATATATATTTTCATTTCCCTCGGCTATTTGTAGTTGAGTAATATTCTATTTCAGCTTCCAGATAATGTCAGGTCATCAGGAGAGAATACGCACCGTTTCGGAGCCTTCCTCTCGACGGTTTTCTCGAGTATCGCCCCCCCCCCCCTTTCACTGATGTGAGGCCCCATGATCCGAATTGCATTTCAATCCAATTAACAATTCAGTGAAATCAAGACAACTGCCTGTTTAACAGCTTAACATCTCACGAGTCGTTTCATGTCATAGCGTCTTGTTTGTTGTTTAACGGCTGAGCGTTCTCTCATCGAAGAGAAAACAATTAATAAATGAATAAAATGAATAAATAACTTCAAAAAATGTATTTTTCTCATAAATATACTTAAGACACTTGCTATTATATCACTATGTGATATTCCTTTACGTTCAGAGCCACATTGCACATTTTTCAGTTATCTCGATAAAGCGTTTGCTGGCATCAGTTCTGTTTTGGCCGTTAATTCCAAGCTGGCATAGACGCTGATACAGAGAGCCTGCAAGGAAACAAAGTGCTTCAATTTCAACGGCTCGAATGGATAACACTATAACAATATGCTCTCTTTTTAGGTCTTCCTATTTCTCTTTCTTGTATTAGTGTTCTTTTTCTACCCGGCTCTCATAAGGTACTGTCAATTCAACCAAAATGAGTCTTTTGCTTGTTCTTGACGATAAAACAATGTCTGTCCGTTTCCCTTTTTAGCAGTAATAATCTTGGGGTAATTATTGCACCAGCCAGGGAGATCTGTGGCTACCATCAAATCGCAATCCGGCCCAAGAATCGTTTGGCCGAGTACTAATAATTGGCCTACTGTACGCTTACACTTAATCCACATCTTCCCTCCTTCTGTAAAAAAAACACACTTTAGTCTTATGTTAGCTGCTTCGGGCTTCATATGATTGCTTATTGTTGACGTCAGTTCATCTAGTACCCTGTTGTGCCGCCACATATATCGGCCATTAGTAAGAGCTACTCTGCAGGAACTAAGGACATGTTTGGGGCTTTTCATTACATAAAGGATAGGTTGAATCGTTCTCCTTCTTCCATTTGACGAGGTTGTGCATTGACGGAAGCGCGTCATAAGTTGAGCGTATCATGAAGCTCAACGTAAGCGGCACTATATGCCAAATGCCATTCCATGTAAAGGATCTTTGGATAGCTTCTTCCCAATTTGTCCATTGTCCCTGATGTTACTGTTGGGCTCTTTTTACGAGCCTTTTGCTTTCCTCCTTGCTCCTTATTTCCTGAAGGATCAGGTTGCGGCGATAATTGAATTTTTCCTGACTGACTGAGTCCGATTTTTCTTAGATATGTAGTATTTAGCTCAATTTATAGCGTCTCGGACTTTCCACTCCATTTCCGTCTTAAGACAGGGTTTTAAATCCTTTACCACCGTGTCCTTGGAATTGTTCAGTATCATCTGGAACCTGACTTTTCCAGATTTGAATTCCCCTGCAATAGACTTGAGCGGTAATTTTAGTTTGGCCTGTTTTCTATATAGTGCAACATTTGACATTCTTTTGTATATCTACTGATCTTTGCTTCTATTGCCTAAACTCTGCTTTAGTGATTTTGTATACGAGAACAGGCCATAATGAGCATGAGCTGAAGACACCATTCCTAGTATATATCTTATAGTGGGCAGCGCCCGATTGTTTTTTGAGTCTCATCAACTGTTTTATTGTCACTTTAACCTGTGGTGTGTCTTTCAAGGTGCCATTGTTCCATCAACCCAAGATTCCTATCGGTTACCCTGAGACGGTAGGGATTTTCTGACCACCCAGTGCAAAGCAGATATTGTGATGTACATCCCCCTTCTTGGGAGAAAGAGAGACTACTGAACTTATTATGCTTTATAGTCACTCTAGACAAGATACTCCACTATACTGAGTAACTTGCGCGTCTCAGCTTCTGTTGATGTGAAGATCATAGTATCATCCAGGAAAGCCTTCAGTAGTTATATTTGGCATACCCTCCTAAAGGTAGTGGGGTTTGTGATGGTTTCTGCTGCTTTGAGAATTATCTGCATCGCTAAAACGAAAAATATAGGTGACACTATACACCCCATTGTAATTCACACCTCGAGTCTCATCTATTTTGTGGCAATGTCGTTTGTGGTAAACCGCATATGGAACCCATCGAAGTATGTTGCAAGCATCATTCGTACTTCCTCTAGGATATGGTATATCTGAAGGAATAGTTGAATGATTTGATGAGGCACAGACCCATATGAATAAGCCAAATCGAGCCATATAACACCCAAATTAGTCTTGTTAATTATCCCTCTTCGAATAGCCTCCCATATCATGCTTCCATGCTCGAGACAACCTGCTATTCTAGAGACATTACCTTTTTGCACGGAAGTGTCGATATATCCATTTGAGAGTAGGTAATTTGTTAGTCAGAAACTATTACTGTGAACAATATTTTCTTTTCATATTAAGGAGTGAAGTTGGTTGAAATTGATTTATAGCTTCTGAGTTCTGTTCCTTGAGTATGTACACACCCTCTGCTTTCATCCACTGGTTAATGATATAAAGGTTTTTTCATGCCAACCTCAAATTTGTACGTAGGCATTTAAGCACTTTATGGTAACATTTGTAGAGTAAGACATGTATTCTGCTCGGGCCCGGTGCAGACCTATTTCTAGCTTTGCTGACAACACGTTTAACCTCTTCGTGCGTTATTATTTTAATTTTGATTTTTGTATGAAGAATATCTGGCCATATCAACTTATCATTTTGTTTCAGTGAGATGTGCTGTTTTTGGTCAGAGTATGTATGTCTTAAGTGCGTTTTAAAACGCCTTGCACCATTTTTACCACTCTTGGTTTCGATTGGTCAAAAAGACTCCTTGCATATTTATATGGTTCTTAAAACAACCGTCCACGCTCTCTCTTCTATCTCAGGCGTTTTTTTTCCTGGTGCGTTTTGCCCTGCTGGGATCGATGTGCATGTCTTTGAGATTGACAAAAGAGTTAAAAAACGGGTAAACTGCGGTCTAGGATTTTCTGTTGAACACTCGCTTGCTTTGTGAAGGTTGTGTTATTGTTCTTATTGTGGTAAGTAAGAATATATATATATATATAATTAACTTGTTACAAATATCCAGGGGGTATGAATCCGAAGGAAGTTGAAACCGGGTTTATGTGAGTGCTCAATGAAAATTCAGAGCAAAATATATATTTTTTGATTTTATTCCATTAGTTGCGACAAAACAAGTTTTGTTTCATTGGCGCAAATAGCGACCAACTCATCGGGCTAGCGATGGAATTCAAATGGCATACGTTTTAACTTCACCTTAACGGGAGATTGAAAATTGAAAATACATTGGAGGGGGAGGGGGACAGAGTTGGGGCTTTGTCTATAACGGTTACATGGGACATGAGAGGGGAGGGGGGAGGACCCCAACAAGTCGTGTTTCAAATTAGTGCGTGGGAGGTTTTCACGTGTTTGTGCTGTGATGATCTCAATTTCGGCCGGGTGGGAGGAAGGGAGATGGGGCGACGGCCAGAGTGAGTTAAATTTAAAATGAGAATAAAATTATGATTATAACCGTCATTCCTATTTTATTTTAATTCTAATAAGTAATTATCATGTGGATAAAAATGTTTGATAATTTTAATTTAGGGTATTAATTGCTACTTCTGCATTTTATTTATTTTATTTTAATGTTTTGTTTATTCTTTGTAGTGAATTTTGTTGTGATTATATTTTTTTTATTAAATTGTGATTATATTATACTGAGATCAATACTAGTGGAATCATTTTATAAGAGAAGTTTCATGGTGTTACCAGTTTTAGCATTAACAAAACCGATTATGATAACAATGATAACGCCTGCCAATCATACCTACGATAGTCGCAGTGATAATAGCCTTAATAAAAGCCTTAATAAAAATAAAAATAAAGATAAATATAAATAAAATTAGAATAAAAATAGAAATAACAAGTTTGTAAGAATATTAATGATAATAATAATAATAATAATAGTATTAAAAAAAAAAAAAAAAAATAATAATAATAATAATAATAATAATAATAATAATAATAATAATAATAATAATAATAATAATAATAATGATAGATATCACCATCATTACCATCTTGCTACTTGTGAAGTCATTGGGCGAAATAAGTCGACAAGTGATGGTAGGCTTTTTTGTTCTACTACCAATGACAAGGACTAAGTACCAGTTAATAATTAAGTGTTCAAGATAGTGATCGAAGGGTTAAGTAATTGAGATTAGATTAGTCCAAGTGATATCAGTGTTAATAGCTGTCCCAGTTATGGGTTTATGTTAGAATTGGTAGTATGGCTGAGAGGCTATTGAGGCTGTGCATTATAGGTTGTACGTAGAGATTTGATGTTATTGGTAGTTTAGAGGGGTGGTTATATATTTATAGATTCATCAGAACTTGTTGGGGTGGGATGGGGTGGTAAATTTAGGTGGGTGGGTAGGGGGTTATAGTGTGTTTTGGGGTAGTGTATAGTGGGGGGTTAATGTTATCATTAATTTTTGTAAAAAAAAACAAAAAAACTTTTAATTTTATTTTTAAGTTATGTGGGGTTGGTGTGGGGTTAAGGTGGGGTATGTGGGTTGCTAAGGAGGTAGAGTCTACTATGTTTACAGTTGATAGATGTCTCTTGTTTTCTATTTAGGAGTTTGTTTTTGTCCTTAAAGCGGATAATTTCCAGTTTTTCATTTAAGCATAATCTACATGGAGAGTTTATTGATTTGCAGGTGCTGGATTTTTTCAAGATTTTCCACTTTATTATGGGAGTTTCTTTTTTGGTTTTTATTTTGTGGTAGTGTAGTGAAAGTCTAGTTTGGCCAGGATGGTCTGGGTTTTTGAAAGAGAGTTTATGGTTGTAGAATCTTTCCTTGAAGTTGTTGCCTGCCAGACCAATATAATAGTTAGTCTGGGATGGGTTTTCAGTTGAGGAGATAGATGCCTCATAGACCACTTGGGTTGATAGTCACTTTTGATTTAGGGGGCAGTTTGATTTGTTATTACAGTTGCATGTTCTTTTAGAATTTGAGGTTACTGAAGTGTTTAGTATTTTCATGTTGTGCTTTTTTATGATTTTTTCTAAGTTGTCACCACAACAATAGCTGAGTTTTAGTGTATTCTTATTAAAAATGTTATGGAGTATGCTGTTATTGGGGAAATGAGTGTTTATTAAGTTCAGGAATTTATTCCCTAATTTTGTTTTAGTTGAGTTGTTAAATGGAGGTGTATACCAGATAATTTTCCTATTTCTATTTTTGTTCCTATTAGGGTTATTTTGTGTAGTTGGAATATACTCTATATTGGTATTTTTGTATCCACTCTCCTTTAGTGCTTTATTATAAAAGTTCTTATGTTTATTGAAGATATCTATATTGGAGGAGTTGTTGCTAATCCTTCTACTAATTGATTCCGGGATGTGTTTACTTACAGATCTAGGGTGGTTAGATAGTGGGTTGACATAAAGGGGGTATAAATTATCTTTAGCATAGGGCTCATAAGTATCTCTATTGAGGTTGAAGGTAATATCGAGGAAATTGATCTGTTTAACATTTGATGTTATTTCCGCCTTTAGGCCTATTCGTTTCATTTCTTTGGATATTATTTTTTTGTTTAGTTCACATTTTTGTCCGTTTGTGTTTTTAACGTACATTAGGCCATCATCTCTGTAGAGGCCGATTGAATCGACTTCGAGATCTTTTGTTAGGTTGTATAGTAAATACAGGCCAACCAAGTCTGTTACCTCGGCAGAGTCAAGAGAGCCCATAGATACATCGAAGGAAGAGAAATGGTCTTTCTTTGTCCATTAGTACTGTGGTTCGACATTTTTGATTATGTTTATTTCGTCTTCCGAGATATTAGAGAGGAGAGTGGCGAATTCTATGACATTTTCGAAAAGTGCTCTGGTTATTGAGGGGTAGTAATTAACTATATCGAATTGTATAAAAGAGCATTTATCTTTATTTCTAATTCTATTGAACCAGCTTATGGTTTCTGCGGTATTAATCCACTGGTTTAAGTTGTAGGTGTTTTTAATTTGCTTATTTATTTTTTCTAAGATGTTTGTACTGATTTTGCCTATCTCTTGTCGGGTAGGATTAATAAGCCTGGTTTGAGGTTTAGTGTGGAAATTAATTTTGTGATCTTTTAATAGTATATATGCTTCTTTTGTTTTTAGTTTACCTACTCTATCGCTAATCTTGAGTTTATCAGTTATAGTTTTACTATCTGAGTTGATTTTATCGATTTAACCTGAATTTAATCAGATTTTTTATAATTTTTTGTGATATTTTGTGTAATTAAATTCTGGTATTTCGTTTTAGTAAGTTTGTAAAAGTTATGAGTTTTGTCTGCTTTTACTAGCACAAGTTTGGAGTTATTAATTTCATTAACCATGTTATCCAGTTTTTTCTGGAAATGGGTTTTTTCCTTATAGAAAGTTATATTTTTTATCATGTTATATAAGTCATCTTTAAAATTATCAAGTTGTTCGACCCGGGGGCCGTTACCTTTATTCTTGAATCCGTAGTAATCCGTTGAATTTTTTGTGGATCCTTTGAGGAAGAAATAGGCTTTCCATTTCATCCTTCTTAATAGTTCTTCTGTCTTCATGATCAGAATAGTAAGGTAATCCCGTTTGTTTATGGAAGCCATGTTCTTTAGGGATGTGTTGAGGTTAATTTTATCCATTTGGCAGGGTATAATCCAGCGGTTTGGAGAGTGCTCAACTGGTTAGGAGCAGAGTATAATTAACTTGTTACAAATATCCAGGGGGTATGAATCCGAAGGAAGTTTAAACCGGGTTTATGAGAGTGCTCAATGAAAATTCAGAGCAAAATATATATTTTTTGATTTTATTCCATTAGTTGCGACAAAACAAGTTTTGTTTCATTGGCGCAAATAGCGACCAACTCATCGGGCTAGCGATGGAATTCAAATGGCATACGTTTTAACTTCACCTTAACGGGAGATTGAAAATTGAAAATACATTGGAGAAGGAGGGGGACAGAGTTGGGGCTTTGTCTATAACGGTGACATGGGACATGAGAGGGGAGGGGGGAGGACCCCAACAAGTCGTGTTTCAAATTAGTGCGTGGGAGGTTTTCACGTGTTTGTGCTGTGATGATCTCAATTTCGGCCGGGGTGGGAGGAAGGGAGATGGGGCGACGGCCAGAGTGAGTTAAATTTAAAATGAGAATAAAATTATGATTATAACCGTCATTCCTATTTTATTTTAATTCTAATAAGTAATTATCATGTGGATAAAAATGTTTGATAATTTTAATTTAGGGTATTAATTGCTACTTCTGCATTTTATTTATTTTATTTTAATGTTTTGTTTATTATTTGTAGCGAATTTTGTTGTGATTATATTTTTGTTATTAAATTGTGATTATATTATACTGAGATCAATACTAGTGGAATCATTTTATAAGAGAAGTTTCATGGTGTTACCAGTTTTAGCATTAACAAAACCGATTATGATAACAATGATAACGCCTGCCAATCATACCTACGATAGTCGCAGTGATAATAGCCTTAATAAAAGCCTTAATAAAAATAAAAATAAAGATAAATATAAATAAAATTAGAATAAAAATAGAAATAACAAGTTTGTAAGAATATTAATGATAATAATAATAATAATAATAATAATAATGATAATAATAGTATTAAAAAAATTAATAATAATAATAATAATAATAATAATAATAATAATAATAATAATAATAATAATAATAATAATAATAATAATAGTAATAATGATAAATATCACCATCATTACCATCTTGCTACTTGTGAAGTCATTGGGCGAAATAAGTCGACAAGTGATGGTAGGCTTTTTTGTTCTACTACCAATGACAAGGACTAAGTACCAGTTAATAATTAAGTGTTCAAGATAATGATCGAAGGGTTAAGTAATTGAGATTAGATTAGTCCAAGTGATATCAGTGTTAATAGCTGTCCCAGTTATGGGTTTATGTTAGAATTGGTAGTATGGCTGAGAGGCTATTGAGGCTGTGCATTATAGGTTGTACGTAGAGATTTGATGTTATTGGTAGTTTAGAGGGGTGGTTATATATTTATAGATTCATCAGGACTTTTTGGGGTGGGATGGGCGGTATATATATATATATATATATATATATATATATATATATATATATATATATATATATATAGTAAAGTCGAATTTTCCGTCCACATTAAGACATAATAGGAGTATAACCAACTATGTTATATGCTATTCGTTCCGCCATCCTATTAGGTTAAGCCTTCATACGTGTTTCCACAAATTATGCATTCATTCAGTTTAAAAAAAAATATTTATTATATCTTACTCCATTATTTTCGGACTCTCTTAAAGAAACATTCTAAATAGAAGGTAGCATCCATTCTTACTCGTTACTATGTATCTACTCTTACCGCAGCTTATTACACCTCTCTTACTTTAATAGAAAGGAATTTTGGTTAAAGCACCTAACCTGGGTCCTTCTTAATATTTTCTACATAATACAGTATCTTTTAAATCTAAATAGCGATCGATCTGTTTCGCGGATTAAAACAATATGATACGGCCATTCTGAATGCCTGTTGCTTAGACTTTTTGTAAACATTCTGGATTACGCTATATCGACAAGATGACTGCATGCATTCAGATATACATATATCTGCTTCACACGTAAGTACTTTTTGACGTCCACAAAATAACACATGTTATGTAATGGTGAAACTAAAAAACTTGTATTGTATTTCTATTTACAAAACCATTACTAAGCTATTTACAAAAATGTATTTAAACATTACGTTCAGTATTATCCTCGACAAATCCCGATCACCAAACAAAATAAAACTTGCCTCAGTTTACAAGGCGTTCTTTTTGGACGGAATAGAATACTATTTTTTCCGGACATATTCTCTATTTCATACGTTATTATAACAATATATATGATATCTTTTCAGGCGTGAAACAAATACTACCAGAGGGGTCATATATTTGCTAATAATATATATATATATATATATATATATATATATATATATATATATATATATATATATATATATTCATAATTGAGATTATGTATATGTATGTCTGAAGCCGAAACTATCTATATAATATTCCTTAACTAAATTACTATTTTCAAAAAACAACGTATTAAACTATTTACAAAATAGTCATTATAAAAAAAAACTATTTTTATTATTACTTATTGAGAATCCCTTTCTTAAAAAATGCATCAGTCTAGAAGGATTTATTCTAAAAATATTTTGTTCGAGAAATACTACAGAATATGTTATTTAAACAATATGTTCATCATTAATAATTTACAAAGTATTTTTAAGAAAATCAAGAAATCCTTAATTATAAACAGACACGGCAGAACATGTTTAATCTCATTGTATCACCTAAATTACTTATTGGGAAATGGGTTTTATTTTTCAATTTCTTTGCAGGAATTATAGGCAACTATTTATTGATTTTTTAAATCAGTATATTATATTTTTTCCGCGACACGGTTCTGATATATATATATATATATATATATATATATATATATATATATATATATATATATATATATATATATATATATATATATATATATATATTTGTTTATCTATATACGTATCATCCTTTCGGAATCATCAGTGTAGAGAAAATTATTTAAACCGGTCGCAGGATTCAAAAACCCGGAAAAGAGTCACCTTTTAAACTCAATATATATATATATATATATATATATATATATATATATATATATATATATATATATATATATAGTATAAATGCGAAAGTTTATTCCATGTGTCCTTACTATTTGAACATCAAAACAGGTTGTGCCTATTTAATTCAATGATACAAGGTAAGAGTGTGTAATACCGTATATATAGTAGACTGCAAATACCCACAACCACCGTTTGGTCTTTCTAATTTGCATACTTATTTTATAAACAGCTTCTAATAAATTAATATTCTATAATATACAGTTGTAATTTTGCATTGTTATATTTTCTTATACATACGTTATATTTTCCTATACATACATTATATTTTTGTCAATAGTAAAACGTTTGATGTCGCTGTGATTCTGAGAAACTATGCTACACTCAGCTAAAATGTTAAGGAAGCATAAAATATGTTTTTATGGCTAGACATTTTTATATGAATAAAAAAACGGATTTTATATATTATTTTATTATTTTTTAACGAGTAGTGTAGTATCGATTCTGTTGTCAGGAGACCTCCTTTTTTAAGGAGGTGGGGTTAATGCTCTCAGATATTACATCCTCATTTAGGATGGGGTGATGTAGTATCTGTTACGTTGTCATGAAACCATCTTTCCAGGGTGGCGTTCGACATGATACCTTCCTGTCAGTCTTAACCTCCTTCTTCAGGGGTCGGTGTAGTAGAATTGTGTTTTAAGGCATACATTTATTCAATCAAATTGTTTAGTTTAAAAACTAATGAATTATGTTTAATACGGTTGGCGCCAGGCCACTTTGCCGTTTCGGTTCGGTGGCCTTGGTTTGTGCTCTGCAACCGATACTGCGCTGCCGGCTTATGCTTCCTCGACTCACGCTTCGGTAGGTCTCGTTGACGAGATTCTCTCCTCATATCTCGAATCCCCGTCTTCAGATCTTTTGACAGCCGTGTTGTCAACATGGACGTCAACAAACCTTCAGCAACCACCCGATCTCATACATCAGTCGTCCTGGGACGACATTCAATGTCAATCCATGTTTGCCGAACTCGTCCGTAGCAGTAACCAGCATAGAGTTGCCTGCCTGAGATCGTCGGCTTCACCTTACAGCGGCGCTTGGCTCAGTGCCATCCCTTCGGCGAAACTTGGAACCCTCTTGGACAATGACACTATCCGGATCACCGTCTCACAACGGCTAGGACTCCGTTTGTGCCACCCACACCGGTGTCGCTGTGGGCAAGTCGTTGACGAGTTTGCCCTGCATCCTCTCTCTTGTCGGTTTAGCGCCGGCCGCCTGCCTCGCAACTCTGCCCTTAACGACGTAGTCAGGCGAGGTCTCGACTCGGCAGGTTTTGCATCAGTCCTTGAACCAGTCGGCCTGGACAGGGGCGACGGCCGCAGGCCTGACGGGATGACTGTGTTTGCTTTCCGAGCCGGAAAGCCGCTTTTCTGGGACGCCACTTGTTCTGACTCCTTTTCACCAGCAAGGATTGCGGAATCCGCGGTGAAGCCCGGCACGGCGGCTCTGCTCGCCGAAACAAGGAAGCGCGGAAAATATAGCTCGCTCACTGACCGTTTCGTCTTCCAACCAATTTCAGTGGAAACGTCGGGTGTGCTTGGTCCCGAGACTGTTAAATTTTTTCAGGACATTGGATTTCAACGTCTAGGCACGAGCCCCGTGAGTCAGCCTGGTTGTTCCAACGTATCTCCCTGGCTATCGTTCGTGGCAACGCTATGTCAGTAACGGCGGCGTCACTTCCGTTCTAATCGTCATCTGTTGACTCTATTTCTTTCTCTGACAATTGTTTCAAGCAAAAACATAATTGATGTTCTGCTATTAGAACGGTATCAAATTTCATCTAATAGCATAACATGTCGTCATACGAAAATGTGTTTTGCTAAAAATGCTAACTAATGTAAACAGAAGACGCACAGAATTATCCTAAAGTGCGAACTTACATGACTTCAATTCAAAAAAGATAAATCGGTCGACCATGTATATTATCTTCTTAGCAAAAATAAAATTAAAAATTATAGTTGATCAGATTTAATATCTAATTATTTATTTTTATTTATCTTTGTCAAATTAAATTCAGGATTTTAGACTGAAGCGTGAGTCATCTATAGGTCCGCCAAATATAAATTTTGTTACGCCGTCTTCTGAAACAATAAAATAAATTCCAGTTAACAACAGATTTCGCTTTTTTAAACACATAGTTGTATATGCAATGTTTGAAATAAGCAACTTAAAACACCATAATAATAAGTATATATATATATATATATATATATATATATATATAATATAATATAATATATACATATATATAATATATATAATATATATAATATACGTATATAATATATATATATATATGTATGCATAATATGATATATATATATATATATTATATATATATATAAATATTTAGTTTAAATGTAATATATATATATATAATATACATATATATATAATATATATATATATATAATATATATATATATATTATATATAGTATATATGTAAGATATATATATATATATATATCTATTAATAATGGAGTTTATGTATCTGTCTGTCTGTCTGTCTGTCTGAAGCCGAAACTCCAGTATGACTATTTTACTGAAACTAATCTTTTTGAAATTCTTTATATACTGTCACCAAAAGTAGTTCAGACACCAGATGGGTGTGGCCATTAACATAAGTCATTCATGTAAACCTTCAATTAAATTCATATTTACAAATATAAACTTATAACTGCTATTATCAAATTTACATATGTATTTACAATATTTTCCGATAAGGTTATATAAATAAATATTATTCATACAATTAATTAAACCCATTTTCATCATAACCGGCGTGTTTTCTAAACCATTTCAATGCGAGTACTGTTAAAATTGCAAAGTCATTGGCTGTTTAATAAGTTATGTCCTCCCTCCCTCCGGTAATTAAATATGGCGATCTGATTAAGCAGCAAAATCAGGGGTGTCCCCCCTCCCTCCGATAATTAAATATGGCGATCTGATTAAGCAGCAAATTGGCTGTTTAATCAGGGGAGTCCTCCCTCCCTCCGGTAATTAAATATGGCGATCTGATTAAGCAGCAAATTGGCTGTTTAATCAGGGGTGCCCCCCCCTCCCTCCGGTAATTAAATATGGCGATCTGATTAAGCAGCCAATTGGCTGTTTAATCAGGGGTGTCCTCCCTCCCTCCGGTAATTAAATATGGCGATCTGATTTAGCAGCCGATTGGCTGTTTAATAAGTTATGTCCTCCCTCCCTCCGGTAATTAAATATGGCGATCTGATTAAGCAGCCAATTGGCTGTTTAATCAGGGGTGTCCTCCCTCCCTCCGGTAATTAAATATGGCGATCTGATTAAGCAGCCAATTGGCTGTTTAATCAGGGGTGTCCTCCCTCCCTCCGGTAATTAAATATGGCGATCTGATTTAGCAGCCGATTGGCTGTTTAATCAGTGGTGTCCTCCCTCCCTCCGGTAATTAAATATGGCGATCTGATTAAGCAGCCGATTGGCTGTTTAATCAGTGGTGCCTACCCTCCCACCATTTAATTAAATATGGCGATCTGAGTAAGCAGCCGATTGGCTGTTTAATCAGTGGTGTTCTCCCTCCCTCCGGTAATTAAATATGGCGATCTGATTAAGCAGCCGATTGGCAGTTTAATCAGTGGTGTCCTCCCTCCCTCCGGTAATTAAATATGGAGATCTGATTAAGCAGCCGATTGGCTGTTTAATCAGTGGTGTCCTCCCTCCCTCCGGTAATTAAATATGGCGATCTGATTAAGCAGCCGATTGGCTGTTTAATCAGTGGTGTCCTCCCTCCCTCCCTCCGGTAATTAAATATGGCGATCTGAGTAAGCAGCCGATTGGCTGTTTAATCAGTGGTGCCCTCCCTCCCTCCGGTAATTAAATATGGCGATCTGATTAAGCACTCGATTGGCTGTTTAATCAGTGGTGTCCTCCCTCCGGTAATTAAATATGGTGATCTGGATAAGCAGCCGATTGGCTGTTTAATCAGTGGTGCCCCCCTCCCTCCGGTAATTAAATATGGCGATCTGATTAAGCAGCCGATTGGCAGTTTAATCAGTGGTGCCCTCCCTCCCTCCGGTAATTAAATATGGCGATCTGATTAAGCAGCCGATTGGCTGTTTAATCAGTGGTGTCCTCCCTCCCTCCGGTAATTAAATATGGCGATCTGATTAAGCAGCCGATTGGCTGTTTAATCAGTGGTGTCCTCCCTCCCTCCGGTAATTAAATATGGCGATCTGATTAAGCAGTGGGCGTTAATGTGGCACGTTAAATATGTAAACAACAACGCTTGCAAACACCGTGCTCAGTTTTCCATTTTTAAAACCGTCCTAAGTTTGTTTATTCTTAGCAATTATGTGTTAAAACACAACTTTATTAAATCAAATTGTTTAATTAAAATAATAATTGATTTAAAAATTACTATATAAAAACGCGCGCGCGCACGCCCCGCCCCCCCCCCACACACACAGTTCAGGTAAACTTTTTCTTTCCGAGAATTAAAAAACTTTTCGTGTTTACTGTATTTGATTTCTTAATACTTTCATATCGAATATTATCATTTTTTCACGACCTCAACAGAATTTATGATTCCATGTTTTATTTATTAAAAAAAAGATGTGATTTTTTTTTCTTTAATGTCAACAAAATAAACTAACACATTGTACTGGAAAACTATACAACTGATTGTAGAATCAAATTGTTTAATTAAAAAAAGGTCATTAAAAAAACACCCCCCCCCCACACACTGTGTTCACTGTATTTGATTTTTTGGTGCTTTTTCATTTTAGGACCCACGCTAACTTTGACCCCGTCGTTACAGTTAGGGTTAGGTTTGTTTTTTTTCCTTTTTAATTAAAAATATTTACATGTATAGGGGGGGGGGGAGGATAAAAAAATTGGGGGAAGGCGGTCAAAAAATTTTTTTTTCTCAACTAAAAAATATTTCTATGACTGGTAATATAAAAAAATTGAGGGGGGTACAAAAAAAATGTTTTCTTTCTATTTAAACTACAGGTCTTTCTATTTATGGGCGAGGGAACAACAAATCGGGGTAGGGTCGAATTTTTTTTCCTTTATTTTCAACTAAAATATTCTTGGTCATAAACACAGAAAATCAATGTCTAACCACCACAGAAATATGACTGGGGCTCCATTGGCTTACGCGTGAGCCTTCATTTCTGATGCGGCAGCCTAGCAAAAATATGCGACCGGAGGGAGCATATATTTGCTAGTATATATAATATACATATGTTATACATAATGTACACATATATAATATACATATATAATATGCATATAATATATATAATATGCATATATAATATATATATATATTATATATATAGTATATATATATATATATTATATATATATAGTATATATTTAATGTATATATATATGGTATATATTTAATGTATATATATATATATATATATATATATATATATATATATATATATATAATATAATTTGAACCCATCATTTTAACTCTCAAATTTAGAAATAGAAATTTCTTTCTACCCAACATTCTCTGACAATTTTTGTATGTTTATGCTAGTTGTTCTTGCTCAATTCGCAGTAAAAAACATTGTGTTAAAAAAGAAAATCTGTTTGCTTAAGTACTAGTATTATGAACACTTTCAGCCCAAATTCTAGTTTATATTAAAGATTAAATTGTTTTTACCGTCAGTGCACAAATAAAGCAGTAAAACATTGTTTTGGACTATCAAAATAACGTCAAACACTATTGAAATCTTTATCAATTATTTTTTTTGTATATAATTTGCTTATGCTTGAATTCATGTCTTGAAACATGACGTAAATTATAAGTCTATGACGTCAAGCCAAAGTTATTATTGTTTTGTTACAGTAATGTTTTAAGACCTATTTTTAAGAAAATCGAACTATCTCAGTTGGTAGAACCTAAAACTAAATATCTCCAGGTTTCAGTTCGTTTTCCGGTGATGGCATCCGTTTTATTTGTTGGGCATTTATCATTTTCTAATATTCTCAATTTCTTTAAATAATTAGAATTTTTGATGTTTCGAAATGAGACAAATTTCGCAAAATAATGTGACTGGCAGGCGGACAGGCGAACAAAATCTCTATTTATATTTTTAAAGAATTGTTATTGTCTCATGATTTTAAAAAAAAGTTCTACTTTTTCTTTCTCTAAGTAACGATATATTTAAAACAGATTTCACAGTCCCATGGCCAATAGCCGAAAGTAGTTAGTAGAAACGCAGACAGACACGTGTCTCTCATATTCGTATAGACTGTTCTTTTAATCTTTACAACATTTCTGTTTTTTTTTTATTTCCCTCTCATCTATAATAAAGCCGACATAGATGGAATTCTCACACCTTGATTTATATGAACAGAAATACAATAAGAAAGGCGGGAAGACTTTTATTATATTAAATCCGGTTTAATCGATCCCTAAGGGACAAATAGACTTCGAATAAATATCTCTTAAAATATGTTTCCTTTTTTTCTTTTTTTTTCTTACATTGCTTTTATGAAAACTGTTTTTACATTTCTTTCTTTCTGTTTTCGTTGCAAGTAAATGCAAAGCTCTGTCTGTCAGGCCAACTGTCAAGTTTCAGATGGAAATAGCGCAGATTGAATAAGCGCACCTTTGTTTAGACACGATCGAGCATCTCGTTTTATAGGCATTGTCTGTCAGTCGGTCTTTACGTAAAGGCTACGTATTCGATAATCGGTCTGACAGAGTCTGGCTAATTTTGAAACTTGCTGCACTTTCTGCTGTCGTGTTGAGATATGATTCTGTGCAGTTCCAGGAGGTTTATCCTCCCAGGTTTTTCCTCTTTGCGCTTTGAGAAGCGAACAGTTTATTGCTAATCGACTGAAGCGCCCCTACCAAGGAATGCCTGCTTAAGTATTTTTTGTGAGACAGGGCAAATGCGCTGGCTTTTAAATCCCCAACTTCGATCGTGTGCCACACATTCCTGACGTGTGAGGGAGGTAATACTAACTTATTTTAAACAACATTTTCATTGGTCTGTCACGTTTTATGCTTGAATAATAATCTTCGTTCATCTGTCGCGGTCCCTTTGGCTAAGATCAAAGTGTAGTATCTGTTCCGATGGATACTACACCCTATAGACCTGTATCGTCTGCGCCTTCGGGGCTTAATTTCCGCCGGTCTATGGGTTTGTCCTGTGCAGTTCTAGGAGGTCTACCCTCCCAGGCTTTGCCTTCTCACCATTTGAGAAGGGGTTAGTTTATTGCTAATCGCCTGAAGCGCTCCTACCGGGGAATGCCGACGGAGCTGCCCATGGAATTTTTTTAGGGTCACAGGTGCTCTTCCTCTAGGGTGCTGACTTATGAAATCCCACTATCCGACCTTGTGTAACATTTTACTTTGTGGGAGGTAGATAAGTACCCACTCATTTTTAAATGGACATATTTAATTAACGTATCGTAAGAATATTCGTTATTTTTTTCAATATCCTGAAAAAAGAACCACCCTCATATACAACACCCACCGACATCCGTACACTTACACCTACAGTAATATTTCATCATATATAAGTAAAGGTTAGTCGTGTCTCTTTTCGAAAATGGCGGCTTTACGACGGGGAAAAATGAAAACGGAAGAACGATCGACTTATATTGTGATTTATTTAATACCTGGAAACGAAAAGACGTCGGTGACGACGACAGCTGCGATGTTAAAGAAGTTGTGTTATTTATTGCATTTAATTGTAACAAGGTCGTCTCGACGGAACGCCGTGCTTTTCTATTGGACGCTGAAATTTAAACGCAGATAAATTTACAACGCCGCCGCAATTTAAGATCTATGAATATCGATAAGTCTACCGTTTTTCTTCTCGTCTGTCTCCAATTGTCTACGCAATAAACACATTTAATCACGATTGTCGGCATTTGTCTTGCTTTTAAACAAAATCAAAACCTCAGCAAAAAGATTTGAAAAAAAAAATAAAAAGAAAGCGAAACTGAAAAAAGTGTTTAAAACGACACTGCTTGTTTGGAACTCTGTTGAAACAATGAATAAAATAAATAAATGCGAAGACATTCCTCAACTGTAAAAAAGAAATAAATCAACGCCATCTTTAATATTTCTGTGAATCCTTAGAACGAGCCAAATAAAAACAGTAAAAAACAAAACAAATAAAATGTTTGTTTACGATTATGTTTAATTATTAATTATTAATTTGTAATTGTTATTATTCTATTATACATATCGGCGCTTATATAGGAGAGGGTCCATATAGCCCTGAATTTTTCCGATTACGATCCACGGATAAACAAACAGAAAATATCCGAAACGTCTATGTATGAGATTATATACGGTACTAAATGTTTCCCTAACACTTTCTAAAGACACTATTACTCATTAATACAGGAATTGCATGCAGTTATTTATTCCACTAGTGTAGTAATGATAATGTAAACATATTTTACTTTTTTTACTGCAACAATATTTTAATCAAAAAGAAACGTAAGTATAACATGACAGTAACACCGCAAAGCATAGTTACTTATACTCTATTACTGTACCGTAAAGTAATTTTCTATGCGTACAGCATATGTATTAGAATTGAGAGGAAGTGGAACAAATTTAAAGCCAAACTTTGATAAATACAGTACTCACAGTTCAGGTAATAATAAAACAATACAATTCAGTAATAATATGCAATTAAAAACGTTTAATACACGGTCACAAAAAAATATGCACTGTACATACAGTGTATGCTTTTATAAAATAATATACGTACTGTATTACAATAATAATTGAAAACACATTTGATATTGATTGTGCACTCACCAATAATGAATGATAATAAAATGATGATGAAATTTGCTGTGCCATACGATGATCATGATAACACTAATGTACAGTATGGCACAGCTTAGCTGCTGCTTTACAGCATTTTAGGTAATTACTCGAGTGGCTGTTCCAAACTGCTCTCTGTTTACATTTCACTACTAGGCAAGGGATGCAACTTCGGTTGAACTAATCCAAGGGGGAAGATTTAAAAAATTGGTAAACTTAAACTTAAATTATTTTGATAGTTCAAAACAATTTATTTAGCTTTAATTCTGTATTGTATGTAGTTTTTAACAATTATATAATTCTGGACAAATAAATAGGAAGACCATATCGTAGACAGCGAGATAGAAGGAGTGACGCTACAGCCTAGTCAAAATATGCAACCGGAGGGAAAATATTTTTGCTAGTTTTTTAAATTTAAATTTCTTTCATTTTATGCAATAAAACGTATTACATTATTTATTTTTCTAAATAAAATAACGTATAATGTTTTTTTTTACCAATTTATATATGACGTTGTTGTCTAAAATATGTTACATTTTAATTTTTCTGTGGTTAACCCCCATTTTGTTAGTTTTAAAATGATTGACAATCATTCAATTATCTAGAATGCCTAATCCGGTGGTACTTTCAATCCAATACACATTAAAGGTTAACGAAACAAACATGAATATGACACTCTTATGACAATCTGCATAAGCAGATGATTCATAATGAATTTCATATTCTTACATTTAATGGCCAAAATTTAGTTATCGGGAATAGAACCATTTGACAATTTCCACGCATGCATTTTTGTGTGTATTGTGAAGAACATGATCTACTATCTACCAGACGAATTATCACCATACAAACGCACGAGGTTACCTTGTAATAGATACTTGTCTGGTCGCAGGTGTTACATCGGAGTTTTTCTTCTTGACTAGTTGACATAAAAACAGAATGTCATACTCTCACCGGAGAGATTCGCAACTTGATTGAGTACAGAACTTCCGCACAGGGAGCGTTTAATCTGTTGTGCCAACACATGCGTGGATTGGCAGGTTATACAGAAGTACTTGTTAAAGTAATCTTCAGGACTGTATTTTTTCATGGATGGTTTCGCCGTACTCACAGACACAGCACCTGTAATTCCCAAATACTCACTCATCTGGTACTGGCCAGGTCCCACCTCGCTTAACCTCCGTGGTCACCGTGATTGTACTGAGCATAGTTAACATTTACAGTTAAGCATATCCTACTATTTCACTGATGAGTAGAAATTGAATCGTCCCTTTCCCCAAGGGTATAAGAGAAAATAATGCAATCGCCCCCACCAAAATTTGAAAAAGATACGCCGCACCCACGGTCCACTACACCACCGTCACTCCCACATTAACTCACGTACACGCAGACGCACCTTTTCACACTTCTTTCTTTATTTTCTTTTCTTCTGAAACCTCTCCCCCCTCATGGTTTTCTTCAATTTCAAACCCTCACAAATCCTCACCCTCCTCTTTCTTCGCTAATCACCATCGGCCATATTTCCACTCGATCTAGCTTCCACCGCGATGTCTCCGACGTCTCTCCCTCTAGAGAAGAAAAAAAACTCTATTACTTACGACCCAACACATTTTGGCGCCGTTACCACAACCTTCAACCCGATTCCATCAAAATTACCATCGCCATCATCGCCACATGTTATTATTACCAGCACCGATCATTTACCGATATTCGCCGTCCGCCGAGAATTAAGGCGAGGCTTATCTTACTTACTTCCCGCCCGAGAATCTTACCCCACACATTCTTCCGCACACATCCCCCGATAACTATCCATAACTATCCAGCAGCCGCCACCGCCTTCAACGATACCGACACCGCCATAATTATTTCCGTCGCCGAGACTATCAACCGCCATTTTCTCTTGCCGACATTTGCTGGCTTAAATTATGGCTTTTCTTTTTTTTCGTTTTTCGAGTTTTTCTACTTTTCTTTTTTTTTCTGCAACTTCAATTCTTATCGGCGTCATCAGGAGATTAATACTTCCTTATTATTTTTTCAATGGAAATAGCGTAGTGTGGTGGTTATATGCAAGGCATGCTAGTTTCGAGTTCCGTCCGGCTAATTCTTTACTTTCAGGAATACCGTTGGGAAAGGTATAAACCCATATATCCTCACATTAAGCTATGTATTAAATAGTAGGGTAGATTAGATGCAAGCCTTCGTCGTGCAATTTAAAGGGTGGAAGGAAAACTGCGAAATAACAGCTATCTACCTCTGCTTATTCCGGCATGATTTCTGATTTTACTGGACTTCTTGACTCCAGCAACGCCGGTGCTGGAGAGATGGAGTTGGCGATTTCGCAACCCTTGCTTCAGTATAAACGCCCCGTGTATGCATCCTAACATGGGGGTATCCATCGTTTCTCGAGACTGAAAGGAGGCGAACATTATTATTTCCCTTTTTTATTATTATTTACTTTTTCGACTTTAACTAATTCTTCATTTTGTCTTTCTTTCTTTAAAAATAAAACTATCCTTCCTTCTTCATGTGTCATTTTGTTCTTCTTATGCTATTTAGTTTCACGCTTGCATTTATATGAAAACCCATTTTTCATTCCCTTTTTTTCTGCAACTATTTCTCATTATTTATTTTTATTTTCATCGGTGTTTACGTACATTTCTTATAATTAAATTATTCTTTTATATTCCTGCTCTCTAGTTCGGATATGTTTTCTTTTTACTCTTTTTGCTTTCAAGCGTATATTTATTTTGTGTTTAATTTCTTTGTTTTTCTCTTCTTTTAATTATACAATTCTCTCTCACTTTTCTAAAACTTTTTTATTCGTATTTGTATTTCATTTTAGTATTTATTTTCACTTTTTCTTATTCACCTTTTGTTCTTTTCTTTCTTTTTTTTCAAATCATTCTTATATTTTATTCGGATCTTTCTTTTTTATCTACTATATAAAGTTATATTCTCGGATTTTCAAAGTTTGACATCGACATGAATGAATCTGGTTAACACTAATTAATTCTGACTAGCCATTTACTTCAATGCCCTCCTTAGACCATGATTATATATGCAAAAATATATTTCGCTTTTATTTTAAATAAGACTATGTTCGGTTCAGTACTTTATTTCATGAAATAATATATCACCAATCACCTTCCAATGTTAAGCTACTTACGTTCTCTATAAAATAATTAATTTTTACATTTCTCTAACTTCCACAGCTTTATGATATGCGTGTATTTATCTTCACAGAACAAACTCTGTCGTATTTGCTTATAAATGAGAACAAGAAATACTAAGCGAAAACTATAAACAACAACAAATCACAAATGACGTCATCCATCAAGCCAGATAGGTCTGGCTTTAAAAAGCTCTTTGCTATTGGGGCGTGATACTCAGAAAGAACTTCAGTTTTTTCAACGGATAAAGATGTCGATGATGCTGCTGTTGTGAGCGCAACTAAAATGCTGGATAATATGACCTACATTCTCGGGCTCGCCGCATCGTCCCCAGTATCTCAGATTCGAAGAGCCCAGTACACCATTCCCTCCCCTGTGTACTCTTCAGCATTTACCTAAGGTTCATTCTCTTGATATAAACCTTGGTAAAAAAAAAACTCTGTCAGGATAACGAGGTCAAGAATGGAACAAGTTGATGTTACTAACCGGAACGATGCTAATCCCATCGCAAGACGTGATCAGAACCCGCCTTCAATGCGTATCAGCCTCGGCGATATTGCCACCGCCTGAACTCGTATAACGGCATTGCAATTTACGATTCGCAGAGTGGGTCTAAACAGAGAAATCCAGATGGATTCACCAACGATCCCCGAACTATTCGGGGATAACAGGTTCTAATATCTTGTCTGTTTTGTCAGTGGGACCAAAACCGACAAAGATGACAATTTCAGACCGCTGTCATTTTTGAGAGGCATGACAGAAACCCATCAGACAGTCAAGTTGAAGCTTGCACCATGTTCGTGCACGTTGCGAAGGACCATCAAGTTTAGCAGCCAGGGAAACCAGTTACCCCCGGGTTAGGGTTAGGGTTAGGGTTAGTTATCCCGGCGTGAGCTCAATGCGTTTCTGCGGTTTTAGCAGACTAAAGTGTAACTCCCACAAAAAGCCATGAATAACCTTACGGTGGGGAAAGGCAATCATTCCCTTTCGATCGGAGCTGATCCTCAGAAGCTCAAAAGGATCAATGTTTATAATGGTATGAACCAGCATCTCTACCGAGGCGAATATCATCAGTTTGTAGAAAAACGTGTTTTCGGTTTTTGTTGGCAACGATGTTTCAGGACTGAGATTTGGCACAGTTTATCACAACCCCGGACACCGCTAGTGCTGTCTCAAACGCATCAGTCTCATACCTGAAGTAGTTTCAGATAACAGCGAAATATCGTCAAAATACGCCAACGATACCACTGAATTCGAAGTCATTTAGTAATTAAGCTGCGATATTGCACACTAGAACCACGTCGTAAACCAATTAAAAAGAAAGAGCGAAGATGACCACTCTAACGGACGCCACAAAAAACTTCGCGTCATAGTTACTCTCGCTATTTAGCGGAGCCTGGTTTAATTTCTACACTTTGACGTTTAGATCACTGGAAAAAAATATCGTATCGATACACATAATCTCTGTACACGTTGACCAGGAACACGATGCTTAGTCCTAATAAGGCAGTCAGATTGTGACAATACGGAGTTTACGGTTCGCTACACGATAAGCGCCCCATTACTGAGAAATAGGATGATCAACGGTAAAAGAGCGGCTGATACTAAGTCAACGCCCTTGAGAACGACCGAAGTACTCGCCTTCACCCGAAGATGGGCTATAAATCGTGAAGCCCCAAGAAGACTCAGACGAGGAACTGTTTTACTGGTTTTATGACACATGAGAAGCGACGAAGCGTAAACAACGTGAGTGGATGATGCCGAGATGATAACGTGGTGCGAACAGACAAAACAGAAGACGTCGCGTTTAGGGTGCCGGTGGACGCCCAACGTGACTACGATGAATCCGACCTGCACCTAACACATTTTCGTGGAGACGGAGACGTTTGACGAACGGAAAGTACGATCATGTCCCGCCAGTCAACATTTCAGAGCGGTGTCTAACTTCACGCAGGAATGGCCTATCCGACATGGCCGTCAGAGCCAATCCTTCATGTAAAGGTTTGCATCCATTTTGCCCACTTCCCTTATCTATATTAGTGTCATCGACAAGAAGCTGTAAACCTTGGAGACACGCTGGTTGTTATACCCAAGAGCTGCGAAAACCAGAAGCAGATATTTTACGGCCGCAATATATATATATATATATATATATATATATATATATATATATATATATATATATTAGTATTTTAGGTATCCACATGAAATTTTATAAGGAGATTTAATTTTTTATGTATCAATTTTAAGCATTTACCTCAACAGTGCTCGATACGTAAGTAGAGCTAGGTAGTAAGCTATGAAAATATATTTATGGCAATTAAGGTACACAGAGGCTCCCGCGTTTCATCCCCGGGGGAATCCTTAGGCTAAGATGCATCTGAAACTCGCGAGCCTCTGTGTACCTTAATTGCCATGAATATATTTTCATAGCTTACTATATATATATATATATATATATATATATATATATATATATATATATATATATATATATATATATATATATATAATACCAAAAGTGATAATGGCTAGCGAGCATACACTTGAAAAGGGCAATCTACTACAAATTTATGAGAATAAAAAACTAGTGTCTAGGGCGTCCACGTATCATAAATTTGTAAAACACTGAGTGAGTCATAACCACAAAACGGAACCTATATATGAACCTCATTTTCTTAAATGAAAAAATTTAATTCTGAGTGGCCAAACTTTAGCTCAGACCTACTTTAAATTTCCTGTGTGTTCCCTCTATCCTTTGTTACAAATTGCGTGCTTCCAGCAAATCTGTTATTTGAACGCATTGCGACTATGAAACCCGCTAAACATGCTGCTTAGTGCATGTTTACAGTGGTAACATTGTAGGTCCTATCTGCTTGTTTTTTCACGAACTCCACCGACGAGTTTCTAGACACAAATATTTATGGCGTAATATATTCGAAAACTACATTATGTAAAGTACTTTAATTTTGACAAAAAAGAATTACATTATTGCTGGCTCTGCATTTGCGTTTTATCCATCAAAACGGAAATGCTACCTTTTATATAACTCTATTTTATTGAAAACTTTAAATTATAAGAGATTATTAGATATGAATACAAATGTTTATAAAAAGATAAGGTCTTGCAATGGGAGTGATTGAAACGAATTACCGGGAAAAACCGGGTGTGCCTCAGAGGAGTTAAATATTATCAATTTATTAAACTTTATTTCAACTAATTTCACTGTACTTACACCGTCCCCCACCTTAACTATTGAATATTATAATATTTAAATATCAAAATAAAGTAGGTGTTACAGGGTTGGTCGTACTTAGGGTTCCACATACAATCCCGGACTACGGTGGCCTACTAATATAAAAAAGGCCAAATAATAATTAAAACTAAATCAAAATAAAAAAATTAAATACAAAAAATTTTCTCCACGACGCTACAATTCATCATTGCAGCAACATATTACCTACACACATAGCCATCAAATAACACACGGTTGATTCAAACTCGACGACTTGGAATAGGAGGTTTTAACCCCGAAATATTTTTAAAATTGACAGCTATAACTCACGATTGTTTGAAAAATCAAATCAAATAGAAAATAAAATAAAATTATTACAGTACATATTCCTTCTTTATGTCTATTATCATATCGTTTCCCATCCAGAAAATTGTTTCAACTCATCTAAAACCGTGAACCTTACATAACATTATAACAGTCTTCTTAACTTGAACAATCAGCTCGTCTTTTGTCTTTCAGCCGATACGGTTGTTGTTTTCTCAACTGTTCCCCACACATAATAGTATATGGGGCGCTAATTAAACGAGGCGGACGCCAGACGTTGAGACAGATAAGGTCGTAGGAGTTTTCGGACAGTCACTTCTGGGTTCACCCTGAGATTGGAACACGGAGCTAAGTCCTGGTGACCTTCGCAATGACAATCAAAGTGTGGTGAAACCATCTTCGTGCGTGCTATAGACTAGCTATCCGTTTTTCTGTGCGTTCTCCAACTTGTTTTAAGAAGAACACTGGCTTGACTATGTATTTGAGCGTGTTGAGAAATTCCTTGGTCTTTGTAAGGCGGTACTCCTGGCACTTGATGGTTAGTACTTGGTCATTGCGAGACTTGGATGAGGAGTTCAGCGCTTTCCTCATAGTCACCATTCCGACGCACATCTCTTTTAGCGAGAGCAATATTGCATTGCCTGGATCTTTCCGCCCGTTTTGTTTGCAGTTTCTCAACAAATTACTATGTGCAAATATGTTTAGAACGCGTGCTATGACCTTTCCAGTAAGACCCTAATTCTACATCTCCGTTGCGATTCTCTAGTAAACATCTCACAGCCTTCAAAATATTCAAAGAGCACTGAGCTGCAACTAAGATTTCTTAATGTGTGTATTCGGCGCAATAATAATGATATAGGCCACTTTCTTTCAATATTATGATACTTTTTAGTTATTCATCATCACCAGCTCTCAGACCCATCAATAGTACACAGAAAGAGCTATCCTTTGCACTTTCAAATACTTCAACTATTTTTTTTAAATTAAAGAATATTACAAATATCAAATTTGTGTAGAACACCTTGTATAGTATAGGTAAAGAGAATCTGTTCTACGAAATCACATAAAAAATGATAGATACTGTTTGTCTATTTAATATGGTGACTATACTTTCTTAAGTGACACCAAACGTACGTAACTCTGATGTAAATTCAATCAGCCATTTTCAAATGTTGTTATCTCTAACTCAAAAAAAAGAATTATTCTTTAACGAAAGCTGAAGACAAACAATATTTTTTTAAATGGTTTATTTGACCTTATTTTTATTAACTTTCATAAGCTTCAAGATTGATCTAGTCTGGTTTATATAGCTGACATTGTGTTAATGGAAAACTATCAATGAGAGATGAAGGCTGATTACTAATTAATTAAAACTTATTTATAGAATTAGGCTTGAAAACAAGTAAGAGAATGAGAATGGATAGTAATGAGAGTTTCAAGTGATCATAAACTTTCGATACGAAGAAAGAGTTGTTTTGTTTGTAAAAAGTTGTGTTACATTAAATCACTTCCGGAGGGGAAGTCTATTTAAACCTTCCCGCGGAGTCACAATCAAATAAAAATACATGTTTTTTTTATCAATACAATCACAACTCATAACAGCACAATTATTTCTTACCTCGTGCTTCCGCCTTTCCCATTGGCGGGCACACCTGGAATTAATGTTCACAAAAGAGAACCGAAAAACGAGGAAATCATCAATTTGAAGAAGGTACCCCTTATTAAGATGTTAGCGTTGCATTCTCCTCTGCCAGCGGCAGAAGGGGGCATCACGAACTATGAATATTTAAGGGATTTTGGCCCCATAGTTTGCGGTGATACTACGTCATTCTCTACTTTTGCAATTCGCTCTAAGACTTCCAATCGACTCCTACGACTTTCTCCCTTCTCTTTTAGCCATGTGACGTAACGTCCGCTTCTGGCTACCAGGTTGAGATGACATTTGAGTATATATTCGTTGATCCCATAACTCCTATATCCTGTATAAGTGTGAAC
>OY744520.1:72166961-72214461 GCA_963556195.1 Sepiola atlantica | reverse complement strand
CTAGAGCTGGATGCCATGCTGAAAGGATTCAACCCTGCACTCAACTGTTCGACAAATGTTTACACTAAAAAACAGGCACTTTCTTGGGTGGTAGATCCAACTATTTTTCCAGCGACATTAGCAAAAGAATTGGTAAATATTTAGGAGTTCATCAAAGCCAATGACTGTACTCTGCTAAACTCTGTCTCCGTAAGCATATATAGAGCACTCTTAATTGACTCGAATGCCCACATACATGTATTTGGTGATTTTAATGCCCACCACCGTGACTGGTTGGGATTCTCCAGCATTACTGACGCAGCTGGCAACTCTACGTATAATTTCTCCTTAGCTCACTCCCTCTCTCAGACTGTCGATTTTCCGACCCGCATCCGCGATCGAGTAGACCAACAAGCCTCACTTCTAGACCTTTTCTTGACCTCAATGCCCGAGGCTTGTGTGACGAAAGCCCATAGCCCACTCGGGAATTCTGATCACATTGTGCTAATGATACATATCACCCTAAAAAGTCGTCCAAAAGCTGATGAACCGTTGCTCAAAACAACGAGATACTACGAGCGGGCTGATTTTGAGTCAATCAGAGATCACATCAGTGACGCCCCATGGAGGGAAACCTTCTCACTCCCTGCCAACCAGTGTGCAAACGAACTAACTGAATGGGTCAAAGCAGGCATTGAAGCCTATGTCCCCATGCGAAAATTTTTAGCAAGCCTCACTCTCCTCAATGGTTCACCTCGGAATGTGCAGCTGCCATTTCTGAGAGACAACAAGCATTCCGTAAATTCGGCCGCCATAAGTCATCTGCTAATAGACATACATTCATAGAGTCAAGAAATAATTGCAAGGCAAAGATAGGTGAAGCAAAAAGGAGGTATAATAAGTTAACAAAAAAACGCATCCAGTCACAGAAATTAGGTACTCGCGATTTCTGGAAAATCTACAATAGTGTAGTGAATAATGGTCAATCAACGATTCCCCCACTATCAAAGCACAATGCTGTCGTTTTCACGGCGTCAGATAAGACTGAACTACTTTCCAACCGCTTCGCTTCTAACTCTACTTTGGACTCAGATAACCACCCCCTCCCCAAATTCCCTTTGCTGACCGAAGCCGCACTTGATAACCTGGTCATTACCCCATCCCAGGTCAGAGACATCATAAAAAAACCCGACACCTCCAAAGCTTGTGGGCCTGATCTTATACCTTTAATAGTAATAAAGAAATGCTCTGCTGAACTGGCACCTGTCCTCTCTAAACTCTACAATAAATGTCTAGCTGAATCTTGCTTCCCCGATAGCTGGAAAATTGCTTCTGTGGTACCAGTCTACAAGAATTCTGGGAATAGAACCGATCCTCAGAACTATCGCCCAATCAGTCTACTGCCGATCTTTGCTAAAATATTTGAATCCATAATCAATCAAGCGATAGTACGGCACTTAGTTGATGTTAAACTTCTTTCTGACCACCAGTATGGATTTAGACAAACACGATCTACTGCAGACATCCTAACGGTCATCTCGGAACGTATGTATCATACACTCGAGAAGGCAGGTGAAGCTAGGGCAGTAGCGCTTGATATATCCAAGGTCTTTGACAAGGTATAGCATAAAGGGCTTCTCCTGAAAATACGCTCATACGGTATTACTGGGCAATTACTAAATATAATTAGATCTTTCCTAGACAAAAGAAAAAATCAGGTTGTCCTCGATGGCCGTTCATCTAAGCAACATGACATGAATGCTGGTGTACCCCAGGGATCTATTCTTGGACCTTTGTTGTTCCTGATCTATATAAACGATCTCCCTGATGACATAGTGTCTGAGATTGGTTAATTTGCTGATGACACCACCCTTTACTCTCGCCATGTTGGCAAAACCGACGCGATCATATCCGAGGCAATGGCTGAATCTTTAGAAAATGACCCCCAGGCTGTGGTGGATTGTGGTCATAAATGGTTGGTAACTTTTAATGCCGCAAAGACAAAGCTCTTTTCCTTCAATAACTACAGGGAACCTTTTCAACCACCGATTGTCATGGCAAATAGCACCCTACCTGAAAGTTCATCATTCAAACTCCTCGGCCTGACCTTCACAGGTAACATGAATTGGAACACATACATTGAAGACATTGCCAAGGCTGCCGCAAAGAAGGTTGGCTCCCTCTACCGTGCTAATAAACTCCTCACACCTGACATAATTCTGTATCTCTACAAAGCCACCATCCGCCCATGCATGGAGTATTGTTGTCACATCTGGGCTGGTGCATCATCTACTAGTCTCTCCCTTCTTGACAAGGTCCAAAAAAGAATCGCCAACCTAATAGGACCCTCACTGTCAACCAAGCTTCAGCCTCTGTCCCATCGCCGCAATGTAGCATCCTTATGCTTGTTTTACAAATACTTCAATGGATTATGCTCCGATGAATTGGCTACTCTGGTGCCCCCTCGACGTAAATTCACTAGACCAACTCGACAATCAACTAAATCTCATTCATTCATTGTGGAGGTCCCCAGACGTCGGAGAGCCGTCTTCTCAAGTAGCTTCTTTCCTTGTACTGCTGGCCTCTGGAACTCTCTCCCTGCCCTTTGTTTCCCGACAGAACAGACATGCAGAAATTTAAAACTAATGTAAACAGACATCTCGCTGCGCAGATCCCAAGTAAGGTCGACCCCCCCTTCCTTCTCCCCTTTTCCTTTCCCAGTAGCCCATTACGTCTACAGTGGCGGCCTGCCTTGTTTGGGGTGAACTATGTTAAAAAAGGGGGTTCCTCGAGAAAAGAGAGCCATTCATTTAATCTGAGACCAAACACGGATCTGAGAATTAGTGATGAAAGGGGACAAGCTTGGTTTAAGGTGTATTAAAAGTCACACGTGAGTTTTGTCTCTCCATTACCCTACGTGTTCCAGATCAAAAGAAAGAGAATCAGCACGATTGTGATCACAAGTGCTCTTCAAAATGCTGACATATACAGTTATCTGGATAGATGTCAACGGATGATCACAAAATATTACTTGGGAGATCATCAATAAAGAGCAGGAAGAGGGTTGGGTACACCATAGATCTTTGAGGCACAGCCGTATGGATACTATGTGCTTCAGATGTCTGCTCTCCATCAATTACTAGAGAAATGATTTGATGGTTGTGAAGGCATTGCCATATATTCCATAGCTAACACGTTTGTGAAGCAACCCTTTCTCTCATACACCTCTAAAAGGCATTTGATATGTCGAAAGCTATTGCCCTAGAAACATAGATTGAACCCGCAATGTGTGTTTTTGCTACGGGTAAGCTGAGCCCTTCAGAACTGACCGAAGTTTTCCGATACAGTAGGAATCTTGAAGTCAGGCGGATATTTTATTTTGTGCGTAGGATCAACTTGTTCAGTGTCATTATTATTGACTCCTTGGCTTTTTTTTTGCTATGAGCAAAGTGCAGTATGTGTTCTGACACTAGATGTTATATTTTCTGTTTTTGTTCAGTGAAGGAGAAATCCTTTTAGACTGAAGCAGTGTTTATTTTGTCCCAATCCAGAATGCCTTTATCTAGGGAGCTGGATTCTCCTCAGATCAAAACCGAGTTTGTGTCTAATTTTACTCTTGAGGGGCGGCAACTAAATAAACATTTCTTTGTGTTAAAAGCAGCAGTGAATATAATCGTTGGGAATTGTGAAGAGTGTTAATGTGTAGATCCAGCTCCGGTGCAATGGCAGAAGGGTGTTCTCGGTGTCCATGAAGTACCGAACCTGGACATCACGCGCTACAACGGTTAGCACTTTTTAACACTGATCGATTAACGCTCCAGACGGTTTCAAATCTGCTGGCAGCTGCTAAGTAAAAAAACTGCAAACGTGATTCGGCAATTAGAGTAAATGTGTTTTAACGTGAAGTCGTGCTTCTGGTTGATAATGACACTGCCTTCAGCAGTTATCAATTCAGATAGTTCATGAATGAATGGGGGATCCGATTCCGACAGCATTTGCGCGTAAGGCACTCTAGAAATGGTATCGAAGATAGATGTCATCGGACAGTAAAACGGATTGCTGCACCTTCCCCGCGTTGCGTTAATTGATCGAGAAATCTAGACCGGCGTTGATCAGAGAATTAGCTGTCAACTGGGGGATGAGAAGTACATTAAGCAAAAACATAAAAGTAAGGTCTCGACAACACGAACAAATATTCTTATTTAAAAGCAAAAAGAATATATACTTCCGTGAAACTTGCAGTTACAATAATGAAAAGTACGTCGCTGATTAGGGAGTTTATATATGGATTTTGAGGTTCCAACTTCGACTCGCAATGTTTATGGGCAGTCGTATTAAGGTTTTTGTAATGGACCATGTGAACATCGTTTGTTTCTACCAGGTAGAGAAATCACAATTCTGTAGGCCAAGGCAGTTTCTTAACCTCAACTTCGAAATTCAACTTTTAAACTTTTAGCTCCAAAATTTTCAATTTTATTAAGTTACGATTGGCAAAGTAAATTGGCGTTGTCCAGCCAAGTTCTACCTACCTCCCAGTACGTGAGTTCATTGTCTGTTTACTCAGATAAGAGCGCGCTTGGGCTGAATTCTCTTCACCCAATCATTTGCTTCCCCCTTTCAGCGGTTCGACCGTGATCTAGGACGTACTTCGTGACGGACATATCACGCTTTTTAAAAATCTTTTTTGTAATGGACTTACACTGAGGTCTTGGTGTACTCACGGTCGTTTATTCTGCCATGTCCTGTAAAATATGGGCAATCGGTGAATAAATAAAGGAGATATCCCATAAAGTGTACAAGGGGGCCCGTATATATATATATATATATATATATATATATATATATATATATATATATATATATACATATATATATATATATATATATAGGTAAGCAAGGACATTTACATTCCAAAAGCCAAGATCTTTTTTTTTATTTTTCTTACAAAAGATTTTCAAAGCAGATACATTTTAGTGCAAGTTATTTTAGAAATCGTTTCGCTTAAAGTGAACCTACCAACATTATTATGTCAATACTGGGTCCCCACCTCAAGCTCGTCAGAAAGTACATAAAAAGTTCTTAATTTGAAAAAATATATACAACGTAGTGTGACATGATAGATAAACGTCAAAAAAGTAAACTTTGAACTTACGTGCAACCCTCGGAAGTCTGCCAACTTTGAAACGGCAATTTAAACTTAAATCTCGTAACCTATTCCAGTATTTTAATTTAATGCAATTCTTCTATTTTACCAAATGATGCTTATTGCTTATCTATAAAACACTTAAATTGACTCAAATATATTTCTCATTGCATAAGTGTTGACTATACACTATTTCATTTCTATTTGAGACGAACCTCGGATACCCCTCTTCTTTTTTACTTATGATCTACCCTTCGGTCCATTGCTTACACATAGGATTACTTTAACCTCCGTCGCTGTCCGTATTTATGCTGTATATGATAATCCCCAATATTCTTGTTCCTTATCTACACTTCGGTTTTCAGTTTATTTCACCTACTTTATCGTAAATGTCTCCTGTACTGTTAATATTTTTTTCATTTACGTTGATAGTTTTTATTTATTTCAAGTCAACTATCTATACAGGTCTGTGGCGAGACAGAATATATGCGGTTCTATGCAAACAATAGTGAACCACCTTCTGTCTCTTATTTAATTGTATGCCCTTAGAAATAACGATATGGTAGGATTCTAGTGTGCAAACGTTGTATCATTTAGATTTGTAAGGTTTGTACTTCACTGCTTTACCTAATATATAGGTTTAAGGCTTAACTGACTTTTTTCACTGATTTAGTAGTATGTTCCTTAAATGAGTGAACATGGTTTCTAAATCTGTTCTTGAGACTACATCTTGTCGACCCAATGTGTGTTCTAATTCTATTTCTTTCTATGACGTTGAATTTATATACTACATTTGAGATTAAGCATATCCCTTCTAAAGGGCACTCATATCAATTTTTACAGTTACGTCAGGGGAATATTATTCTGGACCTAGACTGCAAATCTATCCGGATTCCTATTTTTTCTTTTTTAATTATTTGAGCCTACAATAGTTTAGTCTAGGCTTATCGATGTTGAAAAGGATAGTTTGACAGTATGTGTATTCATAATCTTACATAATCTAATATTCTATAAAAATTATTTCCGATAATTTGGTATACACACACATATATATATATATATATATATATATATATATATATTATTAATTTTATACGTAAACAAAAGTAATCCATGAACATGTGTTTCTGGCTCACAGCCGTCAACAAGGATCGAACCATCGATATTGATCTCTATAGTCTGGCGTTTTACCACCGTCTATGACGACTTGTCTGGAAATGTGTACGGTTATTATCATTTACATAAAATACATTATATATATCTATATCTATATCTATATATATATATATATATATATATATATATATATATATATATATATATATATATATATATATATATATATATATACAGGGTGGGCAAAAATAAGGGTCCTATTTTTAAGAATTCATAACTTTTTTATTTATTGATTTTAAAAAATTTTTTTTTTTAGAATAAGTAAAGGACCCCTTCCGAAGCAAGCTTGAGCCGTATTACCCCTAAGGAACGTACCCTCATTTAGAAAACATTATTTGTGCTTAAAAAACTCAAAACAGTGTAAAAAACAATACTTTAGTTTTTGTAAGTTTTAAGAAGTGTTTTTCGGCTAAAATTTGTTTTGTTTATTTCAAAAAAATCTCGGAAGGGTCAGTCTACACACACATAAAGTTTGGTGAGTTTAACTTTTATTTTGTGGAAGTTATTCAAATTCAAGTTATTCAAATTTAAAGATAGGACCTTTATTTTGGCCCACCCAGTATATATATATATATATATATATATATATATATATATATATAAATATGTGGATATTTTTACAGTGAGAACAGAAAGAGATTGAAGGAGTGAGAGAGAAAGAGAGGCGTATATATAGAAACGTTGCAAGTACGACAGAGATTGTTAATATGACAATACAGATGGAGGTGTCTATAGATTAATAGGAGGAATCAACGCCATCTATACATTTATACGTATTTTGGCATATAAACAACATTTTTCAAGATTGGCAGTAGCAGTCGACAGCAGGAATACATACATACGATGGATAGAAGATTGAAATAAGTAGAGATTAATGTATACATGCGGAGTAGGGAAGATACATTATTTCACTAGTTTTGATATGCGCGACAGTGAAAAAGAGGGTATCATATCGGTTCACAAATTGAGAGCGAGAAATGAGTAAGTGAAATTATGATATAGTTTATGTTTCGAATTTTTTAGATGACGATTTATAATTTGGATTATTTGATTATTCAGACTACTGTTCTCACATTGGCTATTGTTTTCACAGCGTTTCGGCCGATGTAAGCCCCCTCGGGAATCTTTATACCGACCTCTTGAACTACGTATGAAATTTCGAAAGGAACGCTTTATCTAATCTACGAGAGTATCTTGCTCTCGTCCCTTCAGCCATGACCGAGTAGAAGTCTAAAGTAATTAGTAATTGTATTTTTAGTATCGTTCGTTAGTGTCCGTAGCGCAACGGATATAAGTGCTAAAAAATAATCAGTTCCAGAAATTAGAGTTTCTAGTCTAAGTACGACGACATACATGGAGGCAAGAATGAGTAAATTAAAGGTCTGAGACAGTTAAAATATAATAATATTTAAATATAGGGGATCAATGGAGTTAGAAAGATTGCGAGAAAAGGCAAGAAGTGAAGAGTACGCCAGTGAAGTGGAGTGTAAATGAGAAATACAGCAATGAGAAGATAAGAGAGCTAAAGAGACGGAAAGAGCTAAAATGAACGAGAGAGAGAGAGGAGGAGAGGGAAAGAGAGTAAGGTATAGTAGGAGAGATTCCAGAAAGAGAGAAGCATAGACGAATCGATAGTGTGATAGAAAAAAACATTTAGAAGGAGTAAGAAATGAGAAGGAAATAAAGGCATCAAAGGGAGAGAGTCAGTGAAAGCATAAGAATGTTAGCGAGACACAAAGAGAGACGCAGATAGAGATATAGAGATATAGAGAGGAGGAGGTGGGAGAAAGAGAGTGACAGAGAGAGTAAATTTGGGCGTTAACTTAATTTGTGAATAATTGCAATATTAAAGCCGCTGACTCGTTTATGTGGCATGGTGCCTAGTCCTAAAGTTCCCTCCGATGAGAGATGAAAACTAAATGAATGAACAGCGTAACATTTTCCACTGACCTAAATCCCCGGTCCAGCCGCTCCACCATTATACATACATACATATATATATATATATATATATATATATATATATATATATATATATATATATACAGAGAGAGAGAGATACCTATATACATATATATATATATATATATATATATATATATATATAAGGGTAAAGCTCTCTCGGCTGCTAACAAATCTTCATGTAAGCATAGAGACTTCACTAATTGTCGTAAACTTGTTCTGAGAGCATAACGAGTGAAACGTGCGCCTGTTATAAAAACAGTAGAGTTTAATATCAGCTTAAAATACTTTATTGCCTAGTTACACTGAAGATCCGTGATACAACGAAACAGACTGTCTAGAGAGAGTAAGTGAACGTATAATTGTATTAGCGTGAGACAAATGTACATAATGATCCAGTATTATTGTATATGATTTACAACGAAATCCTAAGCCTTCGAACATACGGACTCCTTAGAGCCAAATGGTTAACTATACTAAACTAGATAGGTAGTTTACTCTAGAAGACTATTTGGCTCTGACATTTCTGTAACGTTGAAATATTTGGTTGCCGATGAAATTTATATACAATCTATTTAATAATACACTAAGGCAACTTAATATTCGTACTTTTTAATGATGGGATCACCCGATCGTAGAAGATGATCCAACACAGGTTTTGTAGATATACCCCTACAAAAAATATATACTGAAACTATATAAACCGTACTACTAAGATAAGTATATTTCAGTTTTAAAATAAATGTGGTAGAGTTATGTCGTGGGGTGTGCGTTCGCGCTGGACGTCCATACAATGCACTGTAGCAATATATACAAGATGCAGAATATAACTGTGGGATTTCCCCGGGTCCCGCTAGTAATACATATTATTATATTTGTCTCTAATTCTAGAAGGAAACACTTTTGGATCTATTTATATGTCTTAAATTTCTGATAATCGTCGCTTCATCCAAAAATAACATGCTTGTTCCATTTTTATGAACCATGGACGGAAATTAGTGACTGTGAATGGTATATACAAAGTCCCGGTTATTTTTCTGAAAATGAACAATATGTATATATATATATGTATATATATATATATATATATATATATATATATATGTATACATATATATATATGTATATATATATGCATATATATATGTATATATATATACATATGTGTGTATATATATATGTATATATATATATATATATATATATGTATATATATATATATATATATATTTATATATATATATATATATATATATATATGTATATATATATATATATATATATATATATATATATATATATATATATACGCTGCCCTGTCGGTGAAGACTCTAGTGGGAAAACTGATGTTTTACCTAGAGTTAAAGAAAATACTCTTCCGTAAAGTTCGGTTATAAATATCGTAATAATGTAAATAAATGAATAGCTTCGTTTAGATGCAATAATATATATATATATATATATATATATATATATATATATATATATATATATATATATATATATATATATATAGTTGGGGATGATATATCCTCTTCCATACAGCCTCTTCCCCACAGAAGAGACGTAGCTCGTTTTTCAATACTCTATCGGTGTTTTCATTGTACGTGCCAAGCTCTTTTTCTACACTCTTGTAAAACATAATCTCGTCTAACTACAACCACTGTAAACATTGTTTTTTCTTCCATGAACACATTTTTTCCCCCATGAACTTCCCATCTGTTGAATACAATACTACGGGGTGGCTTCTCGGTTGAAATGGTCGTTTTTAAGTGCAATGTTATTTTTTTTTTCGCCGGCCGTCCGCTTAAATAATCAATTTCACCCATCGTTTCTAATCCTGTTAAAGTATTGTCTATTGCTAACTGACAATCTTATAAACCCTAATCCTCGAGTTGGCTTTTGGCCTTGTTAGGTGCTGACTCACTACTAAATGATATATGTATGTGTGTAGAAAAAGGGGGAATATTTTACGCAATTATTCTTTTTTTGTTTTTCTGTGTGTGTTTTTTCTGGTAGATGTTTTCAATTTACTTTGCTTCTGTCTCTACAATTCCACCATTCCCGCCAAAGATGGATGAATTATTTGCACGCATTCTCTTGATGCTTTTCTTTTACCTTGGAGAATTACGGTTGACACTGCTTTCTGCATATTGACCGTCGCTCCCAGGCGGTCGGAGTTCGATTCACTGGATACTCTGGATTAGCGGAGAGGGAGGAGGAGGAGGAAGAGGAGGTGAATGGAAGGGATGAAAACATTTGGTAGCAAAGTCGCTTGAATCCGAGGCTGGATTTCGTTTATATGCGGTGCCCGGTCAGTGGTGGATGATAGGTTGGTTAGTGTGGATGAGGGTTAGAAATAGCCGTATGATGATGGCGGAGGAACTGATAGAATAGAGAGCTTAAGAAGAAATGGAAAATAAACAAATGTGACTATGTAAAGAAAAAACAATGAGAAATAAAAGAGAAAGAAATTTAAACTGAGAGAAAAAGAAAGGTAAAAAGAGAAAGAATGTATAGAAGCCAGAAAAAGGTGATAGCTAGATCAATACGTCATATCGCCAATTGAAGGAAATACAGCAAAATAATATAAGAAATAAATAAGAAAGAAAGAGAGCAAGAGAGATGCATAGACAGAGAAATGGACAGTGAGAGAGAGAGAGTATTGATTTACTCCTCTCCAGGAGTTAGGCACAAGGCCAGTTTTTTTATCTTACTCCCACAAGTAAGATGTGACCCAAGGTCGGGTCGGGAAAGTGGGGTTTAAAAATTGCCTGGGCAGCCCCGTCAGCATTCCCCGGTAGGGGCGCATCAGGCAGTAAGCAATAAACTTACTCCATCCCAAAGAGGGGAGGCAAAGCCTGGGAAGGTGGACCTCCCAGAACTGCACAGGACAGACCCATAGACCGGCGTAAATCAAGCCCCGAAGGCCAAGACAATACCAGTCTATGGGGTGCAGTATCCATCGGAACAGATACTACACTTTGATCTTAGCCAAAAGATGAAAATATGATGAGCAAATAGATAGATAGATAGATAGATAGATAGATGGATAGATATAGAAGGAGGAAACAGCAAACTAATATAAGAAGACAAAATAATATAGCGAAGCAAACAGAAACGAAAACAGCAAACGAAAAAGACAACATTGGAAAGGAAACAGAAACAACATAGAGTTATTCAGAAGAAAAGAAAACAGGGAAAAGGAAAAGAAAAAGCAAATAATCTAAACAGCAAAATCAGGAAAGACATTTATTTGCTGATCTTTTGATATTCGTAATTTTTCTTCCTTCAAAGAAAAAAATAAATATAAAAACTTGACAATGAAATAAACATTAGTAAAGTGGAATAAAAAAAATTATACAAACTAGAGAAAAGAAAACGAATGAAAAAGGTAAGTAAAGCAAGAATCAGTAAGAAGAAACATTGAAAGAAGAATGAAAATAATGGAGGCGAAGAGAAAGAAATGTATAATAAAAAGAAAAAGAAAACTAAAGTAGAAATAAAAGTAGAAAAATAAAGAAGAAAATTTAGAAAAAAGAATAGGATTCATTAAGGAGAATAAAGAAAGAGAATGAATTGTCGAATGTAAAAAAGGGGGAACGTATAAAAAGAGAGGAGAAAAGAAAGCTAGGAGTGAGAAAGAGAGAAAACTAGAAAGGGGCAAGAGAAGAAAAAGAAATTAAGACGAGGATAAGCAGAGAAAAAAGAAAGAAGAAATAGAAAAGAAAAGAGAATCAAGCATAAAAGGAATTGACAGAAGAGAAAAGAAATAAACGAACAAATATTTTTGCTCTTTTTTTCAAGAGTGTCTCTATGAATATCGATTCTTTCTTTCAATGAAGAAAGACGGAAAATATTGAAGGAAGAAAAGTAGAAAGCGTAAGGATTATACAATAATAAAATTAGAAAGGACACTTTTTAAAATGAGGAAAAAAAGACAAAAGCAAAAATAACTAAGAAAACAAATAAAAGAAGAAAAAAGGAAAATAAAATAGAAAAAAAAGAAAGAAAAAATAGATATTTGACCGAAAGAAAGAGCAAAGAATAAAGTTTGTTGCTGACTTTCCGGAGTTGGCAAGGATATTCCCTGGAGAGGAAACTGAGTGGAAATTCCGTGGAATATATGCAGGGCATTTGTGCATTACGCCGGTCAGTGACACGAGGGAGAGGAAAGAAAAGGGCCGAAGCGAATGTTTTTCTCCGGAAGGGACCGAGAGACGAACAAGAAGAGTGAGCTACGACGAACAGGGCTAAGGCGAGGAGGGTGTCGAGAGGTTCGTTGAAGATGGCCAGTTGAAATTTTGCGTTCATCCCCGACGGAGGGAGATTTGTTTTTTTTTCCATGTCGACAGCAATGCAAGACATGTGAATAAAGAAACATCCCACTCTTCACTTTTTAGTTTTCTCTATCGGACGCACTCACACATAGTGATATGCGTATGTACGTGTACATGTGAGTGCATGTATATGAACTTAGTCGCAATCATGCGCATTTATCAACACATACACCCTTGCCTTTAGTGTGTTCATATATGTGTACGTATTTATGTGTGCATTTGCGTGTGTGTATATGTGCATGTGTATTTACGTGTGTTTGGTAATGTATGAGTTTGTGTGCGACAGTGTTCTATTTGTGTACGCGTGTATTTGTATGCTTGTATATGCGAGTCTGCGTTCGTATGTATATGAATCTCGAAATGCACATACTGAGAGATCGATTATCAGAGGAAAATTCCTTACGAATGTACGAAGAATTAGCAATTAAGTCAAATATGTCATACGCGCACAGTCATGTGAATACACATATATTCATACACATTGACGAGCACATATCTAAATGAATAAATGTAAAAATATTCCTCATTTATCACACATATATTTCTATTTGGAAATACTGTATATATAGTAAAAACAAAGACCTAGCACAATCTATTTGTATAACTAATTATTTTGAAACAGTTTATAATAATAAATATTTAGTGTTATTCATTTGTAATATTATTGTCTTATTTGCCTATATATATGCAATAGTTTTGTCAATATTAACAGTAATTAATTAAAGTAATTTGATATAAGAATTACAAAAACCTTAAAATGTTATGTTCATTAAGTATTTTATTCAAGTAATGTAATTTGAAATGAAAACAATTAGTTTTTAAAGTAACATATATTTATATAAAAGATGTGTCACGTTATATATTTAAACAAAAACTAGAAAAAGAGCTGCTGGGTGGCAGTTAGTTTTTCTCTTTGTATAATATATATTCTAGCTGTACCATCAACGTCTTGGCGGGATACATTCCGTTCCAACTTTTTTGTAAATATTTCTATTTTAATACTAAATAATGAACGCTTCACGTAGAAGGGAATAACTCTTATTATAAGCATAAGTATACTTACCTGAAATTTTTTAAAGCTGATTATTTAAATATGTGTAGATATTATCAAACTATCGGACCGAATAAATTATGGCGAAGTACGTTTGCATTTTAAATGATATGGCACAACTATATCAAATGAATGTTTTTAGTCAGAATAAGTGTTTGATTTGTCAGCTTCAATGCTATATATATATATATATATATACATATATATATATATATATATATATATATACATATATATGTATATATATATATATATATACATTATATATATAATGTATTTGTATGTAATTATTTTTATTGCTCGTTGCAACGTTCGTTGTATTTTGCTTACTATTATTTCAATTGCCTCACTTCCTAAGTGATTAAGATGCAGAAAATGGCATTATTCGTCGCCTTTAACTTTTTAGGACGTATATTTCGTTAATATATATATATATATATATATATATATATATATTAATTTTATACCTAAATAAAAGTAACCTATGGACACGTGTTTCTGGCTCACAGCCGTCATCAGCATGGCTAACATAGACAAGGATCGAATCTCCGATATTGATGTATATAGTCCAGCGTCTTTACCATTGGACCTACAAATATGTACGAGTTTTATCACCTAAATATTTAATACATTTTTTATGTAATTATTTTTATTGGTGATTGCAGCGTTCGTTGTTTTTTGCTCACTATTATTTCGATTAAGATGCAGAAAAATATAAAATATGACGGTTGCGAGCCGGAAACACGTGTCCATGGGTTACTTTTATGTACGTATAAAATTAATATATATATATATATATATATATATATATATATATATATATATATATATATACATTTTAATCAGACATATGGACCGGCGGTTTCTTACAGGAAAAAAGGTTGGATCCCCAATCCCGTCTTAGTCAGCACAGCCTGAAATGACGAAGACGGGATTGGGGATCCAATCTTTTTCCTGTCAGAAACCGCCGGTCCATATGTCTGATTAAAATCTGTATTTATAAATAAAAAAATATTACGCTCTTAATTTAATTTTATTGAGCACTTTGCTGGTATTTCCCTTTCATTTTTTTAGTATACCCTTATACTTATACTTATATATATATGTATATATATATATATATATATATATATATATATATATATATATATATATATATATATATATATATATATATATATTATGGCAGCATTTTTTTATTAAACCAAACATGGTTAATCAAAATAGCATTCACTTTATTTGTCTGTTTTATTTTTCTGTCAAAATCTTTTAAAAAAATTATGTTCCATATTTAGCACTAGGATTGCATTGGTAGAATGTGTTTTAATTGCGAATGCATGTCACACAAGAGTAAAAAATGCAGAATTTAAAATAAAATAGAAAGAGTTTTATTCAAATTGCTAAAAGTGGCGAAGTTGAAAATATCAGAAAATTTGAATAAGAATATTGAATAGAAATATAACACTATTTGTCAATAATAAATTTTAAACGTAGAAAGAAATTGGAAAACTAACTTTGATGATAACTAATAATGTAGCCAAAAACCTTACTGGAGAACGGATATGGTTTGAGGGCGAGTAACATAAAAAAGGAAAGACTTTGAAATTCAAAATATTTGTAATGAACAACTCAAATAACCTTTAGTGTACGAACTGGACGGAGAGGTTTCAATTATGGAATATGCCAATTAACTCATTCTGTCAAAATATGAAAACTTTAATTTCGAAGCAAATTGACTAAAATACATTTAGAAGAAAGCTTTTCGAAAGGTTTTTCAGTTTTACTAAGAGGATATAAAAACTGACTACTAAGTTTGAATTAAAACCAAACATTCAATCAGTTTTAAAAAGAAAATACATTTCTATTTGCATCATTAAATCAAACTGACCAGGAATTAAATAGACAAAAAATGGGTGTATTATCGAAAGTAGAATATAGTGAGTATCCAAAGTTTATGAAGTAGAAAGGAATGCGAATTTTTAGTGTAAAAATTTTCGACAAAGATCATAGAAGATGAGACGAAGAGTGAGCAAATTCGATGAGAAATATGCTGTATTTTACATAACATCGAAGACAGATCGCTAAAACCTATCACACCCGCGTCTTATACATCACTAACTGCAAAAAAAAGAAGTACTCACAAATCGAGAAAAAAGCATTAAGTATAATTTTTGCAGTCACCAAATTTCATCGTCTTGTCTACGCTAGGGGTTATGTGTTGCAAATTGACTATACCCATAACTGTTAACGATTTATGGGTCAAAAAGGGTTTACCGACGCATACTGCAAAAAGACAACAGAGATTGGAGGCCATTCTCCTCAATTACCGTAATAAAATGAAGTCTCTCCCATCATCAAAAATCAGTCATGCTGAAAGATTATGTGGACTTATCCCAAAATATGCTGACCCCTATAAAGACACAGTGGTTGCCTTCCTACAAACTAAGGTATAACTAAAAAAATACATTATGTAACGCCATTAGGAAGCTTCCGGTTATACTTGAAGAAATAAAAGTAAAGGCGCAAGACGACGATTTTTTAGAGAACATCAAAAAAGGAATTTAAAAAAAACATCGACAAATCTCGAAACTGTATTCAATCTGTAATGAAGTAGTTATTGCGGCGATCGACTAGTTATTCCTGTAGCATTACAGAAACGAATACTAAACAAATTCATGTCAGTAACCTGGACATTCAAAGTTGTAGAAAAAGTTTTCTTTCAGATGTTCAAATACAATTAATCAAACTGGGAAACAGGATAGTGGATAAACGGATTGAAAACATGCTTTACATAGTACATGGACGAAAGTTTATACACAGAAGACACATGAACCAGATGAGCAAACGATATTCAGATACTGTCGAGAATGATATTCCAGGGAACGAACTAATGTTTGTCGTGTTCGCCACATGAGAATACCAATCTTGCTAACAGGTTCTGAACAACGAAAATCAAAAAAGAATTCTAAGATTGGAGACTTAATTGTAATACAACTTTAAACATAAAAGTATTGACGCCATACAGAGAAAGGCTAAAAAAGGGGTATTCTGATTTTATGGTGATCAACCCTATTCGTGGCTAAACGGACTCTTCTAGAGACTATCTATAGAGGAGATTACGAAGCCGTCTTTCTGTAAAATACTATTTTGTACTTCTGTAAATACACACTTGTAAATTTACACCCGTGTTGTTATATTTATTTTCAGCCTTTCAAGGTTACATATTTTTTATTATTTTGTAATATGCTAGAAATATTTACACACATTTACACAAATTACCCCACCATGAATCTATCATTTTCTTAATTTAGCGATAAATACAATTCTTTTTATTATCGATATTATTATTACTATTACTATTATTATTATTATTATTATTATTATTATTATTATTATTATTATTATTATTATTATTATTATTATTATTATTATTATTATTATTATTATTATTATTATTATTATTATTATTATTATTATTATTATTATTATTATTATTATTATTATTATTATTATTATTATTATTATTATTATTATTATTATTATTATTATTATTATTATTATTATTATTATTATTATTATTATTATTATTATTATTATTATTATTATTATTATTATTATTATTATTATTATTATTATTATTATTATTATTATTATTATTATTATTATTATTATTATTATTATTATTATTATTATTATTATTATTATTATTATTATTATTATTATTATTATTATTATTATTATTATTATTATTATTATTATTATTATTATTATTATTATTATTATTATTATTATTATTATTATTATTATTATTATTATTATTATTATTATTATTATTATTATTATTATTATTATTATTATTATTATTATTATTATTATTATTATTATTATTATTATTATTATTATTATTATTATTATTATTATTATTATTATTATTATTATTATTATTATTATTATTATTATTATTATTATTATTATTATTATTATTATTATTATTATTATTATTATTATTATTATTATTATTATTATTATTATTATTATTATTATTATTATTATTATTATTATTATTATTATTATTATTATTATTATTATTATTATTATTATTATTATTATTATTATTATTATTATTATTATTATTATTATTATTATTATTATTATTATTATTATTATTATTATTATTATTATTATTATTATTATTATTATTATTATTATTATTATTATTATTATTATTATTATTATTATTATTATTATTATTATTATTATTATTATTATTATTATTATTATTATTATTATTATTATTATTATTATTATTATTATTATTATTATTATTATTATTATTATTATTATTATTATTATTATTATTATTATTATTATTATTATTATTATTATTATTATTATTATTATTATTATTATTATTATTATTATTATTATTATTATTATTATTATTATTATTATTATTATTATTATTATTATTATTATTATTATTATTATTATTATTATTATTATTATTATTATTATTATTATTATTATTATTATTATTATTATTATTATTATTATTATTATTATTATTATTATTATTATTATTATTATTATTATTATTATTATTATTATTATTATTATTATTATTATTATTATTATTATTATTATTATTATTATTATTATTATTATTATTATTATTATTATTATTATTATTATTATTATTATTATTATTATTATTATTATTATTATTATTATTATTATTATTATTATTATTATTATTATTATTATTATTATTATTATTATTATTATTATTATTATTATTATTATTATTATTATTATTATTATTATTATTATTATTATTATTATTATTATTATTATTATTATTATTATTATTATTATTATTATTATTATTATTATTATTATTATTATTATTATTATTATTATTATTATTATTATTATTATTATTATTATTATTATTATTATTATTATTATTATTATTATTATTATTATTATTATTATTATTATTATTATTATTATTATTATTATTATTATTATTATTATTATTATTATTATTATTATTATTATTATTATTATTATTATTATTATTATTATTATTATTATTATTATTATTATTATTATTATTATTATTATTATTATTATTATTATTATTATTATTATTATTATTATTATTATTATTATTATTATTATTATTATTATTATTATTATTATTATTATTATTATTATTATTATTATTATTATTATTATTATTATTATTATTATTATTATTATTATTATTATTATTATTATTATTATTATTATTATTATTATTATTATTATTATTATTATTATTATTATTATTATTATTATTATTATTATTATTATTATTATTATTATTATTATTATTATTATTATTATTATTATTATTATTATTATTATTATTATTATTATTATTATTATTATTATTATTATTATTATTATTATTATTATTATTATTATTATTATTATTATTATTATTATTATTATTATTATTATTATTATTATTATTATTATTATTATTATTATTATTATTATTATTATTATTATTATTATTATTATTATTATTATTATTATTATTATTATTATTATTATTATTATTATTATTATTATTATTATTATTATTATTATTATTATTATTATTATTATTATTATTATTATTATTATTATTATTATTATTATTATTATTATTATTATTATTATTATTATTATTATTATTATTATTATTATTATTATTATTATTATTATTATTATTATTATTATTATTATTATTATTATTATTATTATTATTATTATTATTATTATTATTATTATTATTATTATTATTATTATTATTATTATTATTATTATTATTATTATTATTATTATTATTATTATTATTATTATTATTATTATTATTATTATTATTATTATTATTATTATTATTATTATTATTATTATTATTATTATTATTATTATTATTATTATTATTATTATTATTATTATTATTATTATTATTATTATTATTATTATTATTATTATTATTATTATTATTATTATTATTATTATTATTATTATTATTATTATTATTATTATTATTATTATTATTATTATTATTATTATTATTATTATTATTATTATTATTATTATTATTATTATTATTATTATTATTATTATTATTATTATTATTATTATTATTATTATTATTATTATTATTATTATTATTATTATTATTATTATTATTATTATTATTATTATTATTATTATTATTATTATTATTATTATTATTATTATTATTATTATTATTATTATTATTATTATTATTATTATTATTATTATTATTATTATTATTATTATTATTATTATTATTATTATTATTATTATTATTATTATTATTATTATTATTATTATTATTATTATTATTATTATTATTATTATTATTATTATTATTATTATTATTATTATTATTATTATTATTATTATTATTATTATTATTATTATTATTATTATTATTATTATTATTATTATTATTATTATTATTATTATTATTATTATTATTATTATTATTATTATTATTATTATTATTATTATTATTATTATTATTATTATTATTATTATTATTATTATTATTATTATTATTATTATTATTATTATTATTATTATTATTATGATGATGTTGTTGTTGTTGTTGTTGTTGTTGTTGTTGTTGTTGTTGTTGTTGTTGTTGTTGTTGTTGTTAGTAGTATTATTATTATTCTTATTATTATTATTATTATTATTATTATTATTATTATTATTACTACTACTACTATTACTACTACTACTACTACTACTATTACTATTACTATTACTATTACTATTATTATTATTATTATTATTATTATTATTATTATTATTATTAACAACATCTTTTTTAATTTTAATTTTTTAATTTTTTATATCATTATTGGTAGTAATGTTGTCAATAGTATTATTATTTATATTTTGTATTACTATTTCTATTACTGGTGCTTCGAAAACCATCATTACATCGTGTTAGTAGACTATACTAATATGTAAGTTATTTTGGTTATTTGATTTATTAAAATTATTATAGTTATTTAAATTCTTATATCCCCTGATTCCCAGCCGTCCTTGAACCACAAATCAATAAAATTAATAAAACAAAAATAAATAAAATGAGTGAATTAATAACAGAAATAAATTTTAGAAATTTAAAAAAATAAAACAGCGGAGGAAAGAAAAAAGAAAATTTAAAATTAAACAAATTATCTAAAAGGAAGAAAATTTCAAACCCAGACATAAACGTTAAACTGACACAGTTTTGAAATATGTCTGCATGTAGACATAGATGTCAACCTTAGATTTTTACACGTTTATAATTTTGCTAAAATGATTTCTCATTTCTCCCCCTCCCTTTCTCCTTCATGTATTTTGTTTCATTTTAATGGTCATAAATCTGACCATGTGACTTTCCAAATTTTGAATGTCTTTTTTTTTCACTCCTTTCACTCTGGTTCTCCTCCATTTGATGATTCCCAAATACCATCTGATGGAAGGATCAAATCTTAATTCTGCGTGATGAGATCTCAGCTTTTAACTGCTGGAGATCAATAACATCGACATGCCAGTATTGCACAGTTTGTATATGTCTGTTAGAACAAAAACATTATATATATATATATATATATACATATATATATATATATATATATGGTACGTCAATGAAAATTAATAAGACCTGCAAATGGAAGCAAATCGGTATTTTCAATTGTTCAAAACAAGGAGTAATTTAGTTAATAAAAACATTTATTTTAATACATTACAACGATTCGTCTTTGACCCCATTGAAGCATTTGCCTTGGAATACGCCTAACTGAAAACAGGAAGAATATTGTTTTCCTTGAAATGGCCGCTTTTATTTGATTCCTCTCCGTGGACAACAGACCTGAGTGAAATCGCCGTCGTTGGATTTTTATACAGATTCCTCTGGATTTACCAATATTTCTGAGCCCTACGTTTTTTGGATTTCGTTATTGGTGATTCCCATGCCCGTTTGAACTTTTTGGAAGGTTTTTTTATAGAAGTTTTTTTAATCTTTTTAATTTTTAATTTTAAAAGAAAACTTTTTCAAATTTGGAACTTTGACAGTCCTACCCTGTCAACTTATCAATCATAATTATTCCTCTGATGATAAGATTTTAATCTTTGAAAAACCTGGTTTAAGGAAAGAAAGAGATGAAAAATAAATGTATTCATTAACTAAATTACTCCTTGTTTTGAACAATTGAAAATACCGATTTGCTTCCATTTGCAATTCTTATTAATTTTCATTGACGTACCATATTTTTGCTCTATCCAGTATATTGAGCTTTCCTTATTTCACAATAGGTCTAACTCTCTAAAAGTTTACCTTTTGGTTATAATTTACATATATATATATATATATATATATATATATATATATATATATATATAAGTTATGCGCTTTGCTGATTTGTATTTTTCGGAAAATATTTAAAAATATTTCATATTATCATTCGTCTGGGGCGGACTAAGAAATATTTAATTAAAACGAAGTGCGTCATTATATTTCCAATAACCATGCTAAAACAAAAACAATTAAAGTTTGATTTGTTAGTGTTGTGAAGTTGTCCAACAGTAAATAATAAATAAAGGAAGTCAAGTCGAGGGTTGGTTTAACAAGTGTATTAACAAAGTACGAAAGTGACTAGCACTTGACTAGACAGTTACAAGACTGTGCTTTGTCTTCTCTGTGTCTCTGGTGACTCGCACTATTTATAGTGATAACCGGTGTTGTTTCTCCTGTGTAAGAACGGCCGGTGTAACAGTTAGCTTTAATGATATTTCGGTCTTGATTTAAAAATCTGAAAAGATACATTTACAGTGCTGCACAAGTCTGTTCCTTGACGAAGATTATATGCAAGATATGATGCTACGAAACTTATGTCAGAATTCTCATTCACATTTTGTTCAAAATAAATTACATTATTTTTATTCTAGAAAATGTCTAACATAAGGATATGTCTTAATAAGAAATCTAAATTCAGGGAAGTTTGTTTAATTAGTATCTAATGACGATGAATCAATCTCAATGCAAATATGAGATATTTTATTTTAATAAATTTGAAATTGTAGCCATATTATGCTACCTAAAATCCCGTTTAAATGCTCCAAGAAACTGAAATGTAGGCAATATGTATTAATTAACGCCTAATAGCTATTATCAAAATTTCATACACATCGGAAGTATCGAAAATTACAGGAAGAGCTTCAAACCTATTTAACCCCCTTTTTACCTAAATTACCCTAAAGAAAATCCTGATTTAGACCCCTTAAGCCTAGCAGCTATGCTCCTAAATTCTAACTCATCGATTAATTTAAGAGTGAATGATGTGCATAAAAATATATAAATATATGAGCATATTTAACCATAGAGGGATAGAGATATATACTAGAATAATACCCATCTCAGGATGGGTAACATAATTCTCAAAACCAAACAGTTTCTCATCATTTTTCCTGTTTTTTACTAAGAATTAGATGAAGACATAATGATACTTGACCGCTTGTATTGGATTTTTTTCTAATTATAATAAAAATTCATTACTTAATCTTGATTATAGAAAATATTTAAAATTTCAGGGGTTCTAAGGAGGAATGCAAATCTCGGAAAACTTGCTTAATTGGTGTCTAATGACTATGAAATCTGATGTATTTGAATTTTCAAAATCGACGTTCTACAAATATAATTTCACGTAAAACCCGCTTTTTAAGTACTTAAAAGAAACTGAATTTTAGAAAATATTTATTAATTTCGAATACCTATTGTTTAAATTTCACAAACTATGGAAGAATGTTAATTTTCACGAAGTACCGCCACTCATTTTGCTTTTTTTGCATAAAACTAAATTAAAGAACATATAGTCCAATTTCAATCCTTTACGACTTATAGATCTTTTCACAAAATTTATAATGATCTGTTATTTATTTTAGGTGTGAATCCTCTACATATTAAAGTACAAACATATAAACATACCCAACTTTATATAGACAGAGATATATTATTTAGTCATATACACACACACACAGACACACACACACACACATATATATATATATATATATATATATATATATATATATATATATATATATATATATATATATATATATATATAATACGTCCTATAAACTTAAGGGCGACTAAATAATTTTATATAACTTAGTAAGTGAAATACAAATAATAAAAGTCTGACAGCTACCATCAGCAATAAGAACAATTACATAAACATATACATACATACATATATATATATATATACATATATATATATATATATATATATATATATATATATATATATATATATATATATATATATATATATATATCGTTATCCACAGACATATTTTCTTCATATCACAGATCTTAAGTATAGCTAGACCTGGCGATTGTTTAACGTTGAGATTCGAAACCCGATCGCTTAGTCAACAGTTTGGCCTCTCCCCCTACAATATTACCATCGAGATATAGTAAAATAAATGCTATATATATATATATATATATATATATATATATATATATATATATATATATTTTATATATGGGTACTGGTGAAACTTTTAAACCGGAAAAAAACGAAATGTTTTTTATCCTAACCTCTAAACTAACCATAAACTAAACCTAACATAACCCTAACCTAACTTTTAAAAAAATCATTCAAACCACTGGGCTTAACGTTCACAAGCAACATGAATTGGAACGAATACATAGAAGACATTGGCAAGGCTGCTGCAAAAAAGGTAGGCTTCTTCTACCGTGGTGTCATTATCCTAAATATCTACAAAACCACCATTTGCTACACATAGAGAATTGTTCTCACATATGAGCTGGAGAATAAACCACTGGTATCTCCCTCCTAGACAGGGGCTAAAATTATGTCTCTAATTTAATAGCTTCCACACTGTCAGCAAAGCCCTAACCCCTGTCCCAGCGCCGCAATGTTCCATCCTAGTGCTTGTTTTTTGTCTGGTTCAAAATCTGTAACAGTACATACATTTGTATTATCGGATGTCGCGAGCCTTTAATTTCCTTATAAAGATCTGCGTATGGGTTTGATAACAAAACAAACTAATTGTATTACTGCGTGATTTGAAGCTTTTTCTTCCATTGAAAATGTTGAGCCAGGATGAGTCAATTTGATACCAATTTCCAAATCTATGAACATTTATTCTTTTAAGCCTCCACCTTTCCGAAATCGTTTTCTCTCATTTTAATCGATTTTCCATTCTTTATGTTTTATTTTCTATTCATCTATTTTATTGACTTTTTATTTCTTTTTAATCGGTTTGCCTCCTCTAAATAATATCTGTTGATAGTCGGACATTTATCGTTAGAGTCGTCAATGTTTCAAGAAGAGAGAAGTAAGCGTTATTCTTTTTGTTAAAGGTTCTTCATCGACTAAAAAGACAGACGCCATTTTGTGGGTGGATCTCGTGAGATTTCGAAACTCTCGTCTGATTTTTGCTTTTTATTTTTTGTCTTGTTGCAATGAATTCAACTCCCAATTCCCTTTTCTTATTTCTACCATAAATACACAATGTTGTATGAAACACAGAAACAAGAGAACTTTTTCTACTTTCAATCATTTTTATAAAAACATACACAAGGATGGAATATTGCGGCGCTGGGACAGGGGTTGGAGCTTTGTTGACAGCGGTGAAGCTATTAGATTAGAGACACTTTTTAAGCCCTGTCTATGAGGGAGAGACTAGTGGTTAATTCTCCAGCTCATATGTGAGAACAATACACTATGTGTAACAAATGGTTGTTTTGTAGATATATAGGATAATGACAATACGGTAGAGGAAGTCCACCGTTTTGCAGCAGCCTTGCCAATGTCTTCTATGTATTTGTTCCAAATCATGTTGCTTGTGAACGTTAGGCCCAGTGGTTTTAATTATTGATTATAGGGTGGGGTTCTATTGGCTATGACAATTAGTGGTTTAAAATGTTTTCATATAAAGGTTTCGTATAAGTAGCTTTGTTTTAGTAGCATAACATGTTACCATCTATTAACGTCCACATACCTATATGTATTTACGTCCACATACCACCATCTATTTACGTCCACATACCTATATCTATTTACGTCCACATACCACCATCTATTTACGTCTCTATACCACTACATATTGGAGTTTATTTTCTAAAGATTCAGACATTGCCTTGGATATGTGTGAGTTCGTTTTGCCGATATGTCGAGAATAGAGCGTTGTGTCATCAACAAATATACACATCACGAACATAATTTAATTACATCAGGCAGGTCGTTTATGAATTTCAGGAATAATAAAGGTTCTAGGATCGACCCGCATTAATATCAAGTGATTTGGATGTATGGCCATCGAAGACAACGTAGATTTTTATTTCGGCTAAGAAGAATCTGATTATATTAAATATTCGTCCAGTAATACCGTACGTATTAATTTTTATGAGAACACCTTGCCAAAGACTTTGACCATATCTAGTACTACCGCCATAGCTTCACCTGTCTTTGATGATTTAAATTCGCAAGTAAAACTTTAGCGCGTACACAGGAAATAGAGGTCAGAATTGTTCAGGTGACTAACCTTAGAAGGAATTGTCTCCTGTAAGAATACGAATTAGAGAACTGACATAACGCAAAATAGGATAGGCACGAAGTTGAAATTTTGAAGCGATGAGACGTGAAGAGAAATGCCTTAACCATTAAATGTTTTATCTTATATATTGGTTTGAAAACAATTCCATCATCGAAGATACTGATGACCTATTTAGTGGGTGTGCCGATGCAACATCATACTAATACTTACTCATACTTGCCAACAGGCTCGTTGCAGATGTGAAACAAATTACAGTCTGACACATTTTCGTTGAGTATTATATAAATAGACATTTTGTTGTAATGTGTCAACTTTGAAAGGAAAATAATTTAAGGCTTAAGAATATAAACAAAACTGCCAAGCACCAGAAATCTTTAGCCCCTATATGTCTAGCCCGCAGCTAGCAGAAAAAGAGGCTACGTCAACGGGCTAATAAAATTGCGTTTTTCAAAATCTGATATCTTGTTCTTTTTGTTGTGCTGAGTTTAATACTAGAGCGAGGATGCATCTTCACAGATATATAGCCACTATGGGACGAGGAGAGACGATCTTGAATGAAGTGTCCTCAGTCGCGGATAACCGTCGTAGTTAAGTATTGAAAAGATGATATATGATTAGAATGTGGTTTTCATGATTTGATGCTTTGCATCCGATAACAGCGTATATTCTATTTGATCGTGGCATACAAAACATTAGACACCCCTTGGATGTGAATTAATGCAACACAGGGAGCTGGATTGACCTCTCATTAAAACCATGCAATATTTCGCAGCAGCCACGCGTTGTACCCCACAAACAAATATCCCTCTTTCACGCCATATATGTGTATTATTCACTATTGTACATCCACCTCTCTCTCCCCTTTTTTTTCTTTTTTGAACCCTCTCTCCGTCTCTCATTCTTACAAGACCGTGCGTTTCCCCTCTCTATCTCTCTTTTGCTTTCACAGCTATATTCTATCACTCAAATCCTCTCGCCCTTCTCTATCTCTTTCCCGCACACTATGCATAAGCTCGTCTCCCTTTCTTCCAACGCTGCTCTTATATAAGTGTGCATTCAATTAGATTCCATTCAACACATACTGGTACTATCATACTATCTTTTATTTACAAATAATGTCTATTATATAGAATAGAATGTACCTTCTTAGAGTAAATGGCGTATCTAATTCACACAGTGATTTTAGAAAAGAGGATATAATAAATAATAGCCCGATATTATTGCTCTTTAATGTTGTTGTTTGATTTTTATACTGTTAAGTATCCTCCTTGTGTATGACATTTATTCTAAAGCTATACAAAGGTGGGAGCAAGAACTCTAATATATTAATATGCCTGGTTTATTTGATGTTCCATACCATAATCTATGCACAGAATAAAACTTGTAATATGAGGTTATGGGTTTAGAGCAGCGTGCATAGCGGTCCTCATCCATTCCTGAGAAAAGCGGGGGGGGGGGTGTCTTAACAGAGTTCAAGGCTATGATTTTATCGAAAATTATGTCTAGATATGTTACTGTACTTCCAATTCTTGCCCCTACAAAATAAATGCTGAATACATTACTTTGCTCAGCCTAAAAAGACTCAATAATATAAAATGTAAAAAAAGAATAACATATAACATGGGGAAATAGGATTCCTCATTCAATCCAGGGAACCGGCGTATCTTCCTGCTAGTATATATATATATATATATATATATATATATATATATATATATATATATTTATAAAATGTTGTTTGGCTCACACCCAAAAAAAACGGACGGTAAAAATACATCGCACAGAAATGTTATCTTTTTTGAAAATGTGAAAAAATAAAAATAAACAATAGATAATATAAAAAAACATGGTTATTGGAATATAAAATAACCCTAGCTTGACTTATATGTGCTCTGTTGTTACTGATTGACAATCATCGAGCTGAATCTTTTAAAGAGACTGCAAATTAAAAAGGAACTGATAGTATATGCTAATACATATATTGTCATAATTAATATATATATATATATATATATATATATATATATATATATATATATATATATGTGTGTGTGTGTGTGTGTGTGTGTGTGTGTGTGTGTGTGTGTGCGTATATATATATATATATATATATATATATATATATATAAGGTTGGGGAAGGAAGAGAATTAAAAAATAACTGCACCTGTTTGTCGTTTTGACGTCTAACGACTTCACATCGCGTTCTCGTCTGTTTCTTTCAAATTCGCCTTTTCACTCCAGCTATTGTTGTACTTGGTTATATTCCGGTAAAGGTGATTCGATGAAGAATCAAAAGTGCCAGGTACACGTATGGAAAATTAATTATTCATTTTTTTTTTTACACAGAAAGGATTATTAGAATAATGAAAAAATTAAGACAGTATAATCAATCAGATGAATTCTGTTATGTTGAAAAAAAGAAAGCCTTTAGCAACTAAACGTTTATTCACTTATCTTTAGTATAACCTTCTCTCTCTTCCTCTCTCTCTTTCTCTTTCTCTCCTGATGTATATATATATATATATATATATATATATATATATATATATATATATATATATATATATATATATATGTATATATATATATATAAATGTATATATATATAAATGTATATATATATATATATATATAAATGTGTATATATATATATATGAATGTATATATATATATATATATATATATATATATATATAACAAACGTGGTTAAACATAATTCTTCAAATTGATTATAGTCCTTTTTATATTTTGTTTCACTATATAGGAATAATATATACAACATATTAAACACTTTTTAAAAATTAAAAACAGAAATTTATGCGGAATGCAATACATCTTTTTATGTCTGAAGTGTTACCTTCTTTTTACGGGCATTGATGATGACCTCTTCAAGAAAAATAGATGCCTTATACATTGTGAACTTCATATATATCTTGGTGCAAGGCCGAAACAATTGTATGTGAATACAAACTGATTTGTTCTGTTAATCTGTGAGAATGTGTTCCCTAATTTTGATGCGTTTACTATAATATTAACAAATATTTTCATTACATCTCTTGTCCTTCACCATCGAGATATTATAAAACGTTTTATTATAAAAAATCATATTTAAAACTTGTAATTTAAATATATATATATATATATATATATATATATATATATATATTTATTTATTTCATGGATACACATATAATACTATAAAAAGATATGATATATTATGCATAGATTTTCAGTATTTACTTCAACAGTGTTCAATACGTTAGTAGAGCTAACTAGTAAGCTATTGATATATATATATATATATATATATATATATATATATATATATATATATATATATATAAGTAAATTTCGTGTACAACAGAATCGTACGATCAATTTTAGAGGAGGCATTATTATAATCAATGAAACAGACGAGTGGAAAAAAAGGAAAATTGTTGAAATTACCTTAAGGCCTTATCGTCTGACCTTCTGAGAGGAAACGTCAGAATGGTAAATTAAAAACTAAAAGTCGAATGAGATATGAGGGGAAAAACTTATTTCAGTTGGAGGAAACGATTGAGAGGGGGAAAAAAGGGTAAATCTCTCGACCTAGCCTGTGTAGACAAAAGATTTTGAAGCATCAGTTGGAGATCTTTAATGATTCAAAGCCACCATAACGTTGAGAGATTTACCTTTTTTTCTGAAATAAGTTTTTTCCCCTCATATCTCATTCGACTTTTAGTTTTTAATTTACCATTCTGACGTTTCCTCTCAGAGGGTCAGACCATAAGGCCTTAAGGTAATTTTAACAATTTTCCTTTTTTTCCCCACTCGTCTGTTTCATTGATTATAATAATGCTTCCTCTAATATATATATATATATATATATATATATATATATATATATATATATATATATATATATATATATATATATATATATATATGGCAATTAACTTACACAGAAGCGTCCGCGTTTCATCGCAATGGGAAATTATCAGGCTAGGTGCCTGGGTAGCTTAATTGCTATAAATATATTTTCATACCTTATTATATATATATATATATATATATATATATATATATATATATATATATATATATATATATATATATATATATATATATATATAAAATCTTTAGTAAAAGTGAAGAAATGAATGAATTCATAAATTAATGAAAATAAATGATCAAGTAATAAGGGTTAAAATTGCAAAGACAAAATGGTGGAAAAAATGAAATTAAAAAGAATCGAAGTAGACAGTCTGACAATCCGTAGGAACACAGTTAATTTCACCCCCCACCCACCACCACCACGTCCACCCTGGTTGATGGGAGTGCGAGGATGGCCTGTATAGCCAAACACTATGTGACCAATGAGGGCAAAGAAAATTGTATGCACTTGGGCCGACGGGGATAGAATAGGCAAGTCAGTCGGTGCTTGCCCTTCAATGCGGTGGAGAGAAAAAGAAGAGTTTTTTTTATTCTCTGTAACTGATGTCGTAGGTGAGCGAATGCCGGCGCCATTCTGTGAGTGATTCTATTACTCAGTAGCGACACCAGATGCCAATTTCAAATAATCGGATATGTTCTCTCACTCCATAATCATTAAAAACTATATTTTCCTGACCTTTTTTAGGCTTTGTTTTGTTTTGTTTTTTGTCTTCTATTGATTTTTAAAAAATCTTATTTTGTTCATTTTCTTTTTTTTCTTTCTTATTTTCTCATACACACTCATGGCCAGTGCTTTCTTTCAATTTTTTTGAATCCGTAATTTCTAATTATGGCCGATTTTCTATTTTAAACATCTCTATCTTGATGAGCTTTTTTCTTTCTATCTCTCTCTAACTCTCTTTCTATATTTTCGACATCCTCCTTTCTTTTTTACCGTTTATTGTTATGTCTCTGTATGGTCTATTTATTCTTTTTCTATGACCTCTTTCTTTCTTGTTTTCTAACTCCATGGCCTCTTTCTTTCTATCATACTTTCTAGCCTATTTCTTGTTTCTTTCTTTCTATCTTAATGTCTTCTTTGTTTTGTTTTTTTTCTCTAATGTTTTCCTTCTTTACTTTCATATTTTCTGATTGTTTCATGCCATTATTTTTCTCTTTTCTTTACTACACGTTTCATAGATTTTCTGGTTGTTTTTCTTTCTTTCTTTTTTTCTGGTTTGCTAGTTTCGTTTTCCTACTTATTCGTTTTATTCATTTCTTTCTTTTTATATTCTTTCATTTCTTAGCTCCGACTTTCTTTCTTCTTTTTCTTTTATCTCACTTTCTCTCCTTAGCAATTCGTTCTTTTATTTCATTTTACTTTGTTTTTTTTCCTTTATTTCATTTCCTCTTGCTTTTTCTTTAGTATATGTTTGTTCCCTTCATTCTTTCTTTCTTTTTTTCTATTTTCTCCAGACAAGGTACTTATCTTTTTTCTGTTCATCATGTTTTATTTCCTCTTCTTTTTACCATTAATACTTATTTCATACATTTTCTCTACTGTTTTCATTTCATTACTCATTTATTCCATCTCTTCTTTTCTTCTTTTGCGCTGTTTGTTTTCCTTCTTTCTTTCTTTCCTTTTTAATTCTTTATCTTTTTCCTTCGTACTTTCCTGGCATTAGCATTCATTTCAGTTCTGTCTGTCTCTCCTCCTTTCTTTTTTTCCTTGCCCCCTTTTTCCCTTTTTCCCGTTGTTCCTTAGAAATAGCATACTCACCATCTTTCGGATGTGTACTCATTTTCCGTATTAAATGAAATGATTATCTACTTCCATCTCATTGTGAAGACACGTTGTAATAGCCAGTTTTGCGAAGCACATCATTTAAACGAGGTGCTATTAAGTTCATCTTCCGAAAGAACGCAATTGAAAGGAGTCCAACAACTCTAAAAGCCGCCACTGCCACAGAAGTTGAAATAAATATTTGTTTACTTTACATCTTGGGCGATAGAGCTACATTCCATCGTGGACCTGACCAAATCCCTAAGCGAAAATTTATTTCATACAGATAGTATTTTAGATGACCTCTCTTCCCGTTTTAACGAAGGAAATGAGAAGCTCATCGGGTCACATAACATTACCGCGGTAAAGGCCTATGGACTAGGTTACAGAAGGGAACTGAGCTGTATAAGACGGGGAATGCCGACGGGGCTGCCCAGGCAATTTTTAAATGGCCAGAGTGCTCACCTCTCGGGCGCTGGCTTTTCAAACCCCACTTTCCCGACCCGACCTTGGGTCACATCTTACTTGTGGGAGTAAGATAAAAACTGGCCTTGTGCCTAACTCCTGGAGCGGAGTAAATCAATACTCTGATAACAAGAGAGTGAATGAATACAAAAGTCGTTAACTGAACTTCTATCAACTGCATCTTGTACGATCACCTAATTTGAATTTAAGACAAATCGCTATTTTATCACCATTATCTATAAAATAATGTACGGATGCTGGTGAAGCATACGGTCTAACATTTTTTTAGGGATGCACATGATAATTATATTTATTCCTCTTCAAATTCAGATCCATTGTTTTTGCTGCATCTTTCGCATTTGTTACACAATCAGACATTTAGTATTGATCTTATAACCTGATGATCTTTTAAACATCAATTGTAGTCCCTTCACTCGCTATTATTCATCGCCCATCTATGGAATAAGATACCGCAGGGTTGCTTTTCAGATGAATACGAAATTATCGTTTTCATGTACAATGTTAACAAATTCTTGTCGATCCGTCCACTTAATCAATGTCAACCATTGTTTCCAATCTTCTCATGGTGTTCTTCATCACAAACGGACAATCTCATAAATGTTACCCTCGAGTACCCTTTTTGTCTTGATAAGTGGTAACTCACTAGAAAAAAAGTGAATCTTTAGGGCACGTACAGATTCTTCCTGGTAATGTTTGTGAACTTTAGACTGAAAAGTATTCTAATATATATGTTAGAAGACATATTGATAGATAATAGACCACATATCAACCGAGAAGAATGTTTGTAGTCTTTATACTTAGCCAGCACCATGTAAGTATTTTTCCTTAAATTCAATTGTTTATTTTTTTAATAATTTTATATTTTATTTCTGTCGTATATTTGTTGTTATTAATTTCTTCAATGTAGTTTGAATCTCGAACACTCTTAACTTAAACGCTTTTTTTGCAATCTATTCTTCTCAGGGTCGCTAATCTATAATCCTAAACCATTATACTAATCCTAAGCATAACGTAACATTAAACTCTTACCAGACTAATATATTAAATAATGACAATGAATTAAGTATTAATTAAATTAACATTAAATTCCAAATACGAGATAATATTTGGGGAAAAAGCTACTGGAATAGGAAGTTGTATTACGATGAGGTATCAAAACAGCGAATTGATGAAGATCACTAGACTAACGTATCAAAGGAGCTGCAACAAAATAACAGGGAATATATGACAAAATTCTGAAGAACACATGTCATAATAGTATGTATAGAAAATACTAGCAACATCACGTTTGCGAGAGAGAAGGTGCAGAGAAGAAGAAAAAGGAGGCCCAATAAAATTGAAGGTACGTTTCTGCACCTTATCCAGAACCCTCAAATGGGTCAGAAATTCACCAGCCCAAATATGACAACAGTACTCCATACATGGTCTGATAGTAGATTTGTAGAGATAGAGAATAGCCTCAGGTGTGAGAAAGTGTTTGGAGCGAAAGAGAGTACCGACTTTACGAGAAGCAGAAAGAGCAATGGGTCTAATTATATGAACTCCAAGAACGATTTGATGAGAAAGAAAGACCAAGAAGTGTTAGAGTCGATTTCCCGTCAAAAGCAGAAGCACCCATGAGAATTTTAGAAAAGAAATGGACACACCTACGATTTAAGGACACTGGCTGAGTCTTCACTCGATTAAACTAAACAAGCCATTTCCTACCCCAATCAACAAATGAACCCTAGTAAAATTCTAGATCAGCTGCATTGTTCAACTGGACCGAGGGAGAGGGGCGAGAAGCAACACTATAATAGAGTAGTATAAGCATTATAGATGTTAATTTTCTGAATAATATTTTCTGGAAGAGCTTTAATATAGAGAAAAAGCAGTTACTCGATTTTAACTCTACATGTATGCATTTGAACTCATTTAAAAGCAAAATTAATCGAATAAAAGTTGACTTATTGCTCAATATTTCTATATACAAATATAAGTACATTAAAACGATATGAATGATTATAATCTTCAAGTAAATTTCTTTTAAAGGGCATAATTTTCATTTATAAAATAAGTATTTGATAGAATACTAGCAAAAAAAGCACCCGCCCTCCAGACAGCTATTAATCTAGATATGACCTTATCTACAGAAAAACAAAGAAACACTTTTCGTTTCACATTTTGCCTAATTTGAAGAAAAACAGCAAACAGATGATTGCTATAGTGTTATTTAATATACACCAATGTTGATATTTAGTTTGTATGAGCATAAAAATGAATTCATCATAATGAAAGTAATAAACGAAAAATCATGGCAATTGTCAAGAATAACCAACAGGAAAAAGGGGTAAGAAAAAATCAACAAAGAAATATTACCTAAGGCAATAAAGTTACTTTTCTACCTATATGCCTATTTTTTTTTGTTTTAAAGGATTTTAAGGCGTGTTTGTTGCATTTTAATAATTCCAGTTTTAAGATAGCATAAGCGAACACCCCCGAAGTTTGTTTAATGAGTTTTTTGTCTTTTGAGGTGAACGAAAAAAACAAACAGTCAACAAATAACTGTTCAAAATGCTTTTAAATTTCCTTTCTACCTAATTGAAAGGAGAAAAATACAAAACAGAATCATCAGACTTCGTAGACGGTCAGCGATCAACTCTCAGCCATTTTTATATTTCAGTTTAACGTAATATATTTGACCGAACTTTTAATAGACATAAAATACGCTTTAAAATACTTTAAAACCAAAGAAATCGGCAGGTGGGTAAAAAAGTAATTGTTATTGCCTTTGATTACAGTTATTTGTTGACTATGTGCTTTTTGCACCAATTTTCATTCTGTTGATTATTTTTGACAATCGCCATAAAATTGGTCAAAAAAACAAATTATATATTTCTGAATAATTTAAAGTAGTTACTTTGTGCTTTTCGCTTTTATTATTAAAGACATGAAAAAGAAAAAGAAAAACGTTATGACGATAGTTTTAAAATATGAATCTAGTTATTTTTGTAATTAAAACATTAACAACAAACTTTGTTAAATTTGTAGATTAACACCATAAGCTAAATTATCTATTCCTTTAGAAATGAGATTCTACTTTTTAAGGTAATTCTAACTTATTAGAACAAACAACTAATATATATTTTTAAAACTAACCCTAAGTCCGCCTGACAAGCTCGTACAACTACACGTAATCGCCTAAAAGTAGACCTCCCACCCCAAAAAGTCACGCACAGAATTTATCTCCAATAGTAAAAAAAAATGGTTACAGCTCGCTATCGCTTCGCAAAGTTAGTACACATTAATTCATAGAGTTAATGCGGTATATTGGACAACAGGTATAACTGTCGACCCACAAACAAAGATTTGTTGTCAAAATTGTATGCGCATCACCCCCTTCATTTTCCCTCAAAAACGATTAGGATTTCATGCGTAAGTTTAAAGCAGTTTATTCATAAGTGTCTTGAAACCCGGGAAACAAACTTTCGCATTTATTCATGAAATAGATAAATATTAATATTTTGGTAATTTCGATACACATTTATTTATTTTTTAAATAAGAAATAAATAGATAGAAAAAAAGAGTTCAATTCGCTTGGGCGATGATGCGAAGTTCTTTAAAAAACAATAAAAAAGAAAATTTTGTTTGGGCCTTGCGAGAGAAAGAGAGAGTGCGAGAGAGAGAGAGAGAGAGAGAAACATAGAGAGGGGGGAGAGGGAATGAACTTGACCTTCTTTGAAAATGAATAAAGTTATCCTTTTTTATTAGATAAATTTGATTAATTACTGTTAATATAGCCGAAACTATTGCATATATATGAGATAAATAGATACAATATAATTTTAATTCAAATGTACCAAGAATTAATTTATTATAGACTGATTGCAAAATAGATATGCACATTAGGATTCCTTATTTGTGTGTTCGGGTGTTTTATCGGTACTATATATATCGTATTTAATATTACTATTTTGTATTATTGATTTAAATAACACTAACCTGTTTTGATGGTAATACAGAGGAAATGAAGTAAACTTTCGCATTTATTCATTTAGATTTCATAATTTTATCCAGTGTTAATTTTCTTATTCAAACATTTCTTCTAGAATTTAAATATTCTAGACGAAAAATTTAAAAACGATTTGTTTGATGTTTTGAGATTCATTCATATTTTCTCCTCTAATTCTGACACATTTTTCTCAATTATAAACTTTCATTTCATTAAGCCGTTCTTTCGCTTTAGTGTTATTACTTCTTCAATTCTATATAGCTCCGGCCACACTCGTTCTTAAGTTCTGTAAAACTACAGTACCACTTTTAAATATTACAATTGCTTTTTTTTCTTGTAATAAAAGGTTATTTTGTAATGAAAAAAAGGTATTTTCTTACAAATGACTACATTAAAATACTTTAAATTGTATTTATTTGTAAAATTTAAATTTTTGTGACTTTTCTTTAAACGGTAAAATTAAACTTCCTAAACGTCTGTAGTTGTTTACAACATCTCAATTATATTTTACTCATTCATTTTTATATTGTTTTATTGATTTTGCACAAATTTATGTAGTTAGAGAATATTATTTGCAAATGTTCGGCAGTTCGATATGAATATTATCATCAATGACATTGAAATAACATGTTTAAATTGATATTCTTCGTGATTGTTCTATCGAGTCATTTGTAATTTGATGTTTCTTAGTTATTTTGCCGGCAAATCATAACGTACGATTTATTATGCCTGGTAGTATAGCATCAGCTTAGCGCGTTAATGTAAAAATAAGGTTAGAATCGGGAATGTTCCACTTAAGATTAAAATTAAGCAGAGAATGAAAAATTCCATTTAAAAAATCCATTAAAAGTAACAAGTTTTATTAAAAGCTACGTGTACACGAAATTCTGTTACAGACAGGAAGTTTGGAGCGAGACGTAACAAATAAGAAGAGCAGATCTCTCCTTTCTCGCTTAATCGAGATAAAGAGTGATCGGGTTTATCGATAGCTGCTTCTCTCATGGCAGATTAATTTGTGTATACATCTATACTGTCAAGAAAAAATGAATCCTTAAGAGATTGTTAAACCCCATATGGTTTTGTGCTGTTCTTTATAAGTAACATTTACCATTGCTGCTATTAAAAAGAAAACTAAGACAATAGAAACGAGAGAGAAGAGGGGAGGAAACGCATTGCTGCTACGTGTTATCTACACAACGAGAATCCACCAGCTCATGTGATGATCTGCGAAGATATGCAAAATCAGTGTTGCAGTAGTTCTTCTCTCTAAATTTATTTCTTTATTCAGTTTTCCTTTTCTCATGTTTTTCTCATCTTTCATTATTCATCACTGTACATCATTTATTCAACTTCTGTAATCGTTCTCTTTCGTTCCATACACTTCAATTCTCCCCCTTTTTACCCACCCACTCCTGTCAGCATTACACCATATTTGCGGTTCGAAATTAAAAACAATTTTGTTTCCTTCCTGAGGGAATTAAAAAAAACGGCGCCATATTTGAAGACGCGAAGTTTGTACTCAATGTTGTTTTAAGTTTTAATTTCTATCGTCGGGATTTAAAAAAGGCGGGAGTAAATATCGAAACACTTACAGGAATATACACACATACTTCATTACGTATCATGCCACAAGAAACATTCAAATAGATAAAAAAAATAGAAATGACAAAATATATTTTTCAGTCACTCAATACATCCCCACCTCCCCCCCACACACATATATATATATATATATATATATATATATATATATATATATATATATATATATATATATATATATATATAGGTAGAAGGGTGTAAATGAATTAGAAAAGCGAAAGGCAAATCTTTTTTCAATTCAGTTGCTCAATGCAAGGTATATTCCGCAAAAAGGCAATTTATTCAATTAATTTTTTCCTTAATCCAGGCTTTTCAAGGATCAAAATCTTATCATCAGAGGAAATTGCTGGGATAGATAAGTTGGCAAAGGCCAAGATTTAAAATTTTAAAAAGTAAAACAAAGATTGTGGGGGGAAAAACAAGGCAAAACGCTGCCAGAATGCAAGCAAATGTCCGATTGCAAAAAAGTCTGGTGTCCAAAAAGTCCAGCGGTGAAAATGATTTGTAGGTAGGTCGTTAGAAGGCACGAGAAATAAAATGAGGGGTTTCAAAGTTAAAATGCAGGTGCAGCGAAAAATAGATAGAATCCAGATGGTAAAAAGTCCAATAGAGGGTTCGTTCGTGGATGCAACAAGGCTCAGTAAAACGTGAGGTGGAAAATATTAGCAGTTTTAATAAAAGACTTCCCGGGCTGAAAATCATAAAATAAGTCAATACTGACGATGACACAGCGAATAATATTAAAAGGGTAGGCTCAAAGCTTTATATATATATATATATATATATATATATATATATATATATATATATATATATGTGTGATTATTTTTATTTACACAGACATGTACAAAATCTGCGACACTGGCATGTCGATGTTATCGATCAATAGTTATTATAAACTGAGATCTCATCAGGTAGTGTTAGAATCCGATCTTAACCTCAGATCATATTTTGAGAGAATGAAGTGGAGAGAAAAGAAGAAGAAGAAAAATGAATTTAAAATTTCAAAATTTAGGAAGTCACGTGGTGTAGGACCGTTAAAAATCAAAAAAAGTTAAAATCTAAAACATTAAACAAAAATAGAACAGATAAAACAAATAAAAATAAAATAAAGTGAAAAGAGAGGCATATAATGAAAAGGGTAGGGTGAAGATAGATAGATAAACAGATAGAAAGATAGATAGGTAGACAGATAGAAAAAATGAAAACCTCTGTTGATACAGACAGAGAGGGGAGAGGGAAGATGAACATGCAAGTTAATATGTCAAAAAATCGACAGTTATTTTCAGTTCGGGCGAACAAACGTATTGTAAAATCGACTATAATTATGTGTATAAGTGCGTAGGCGTGCGTGCGTGCGTGCGTGCCCCCGAATCAGCCGTAATTGGTGGTATGGGCGTGCAGACGCGTATAATGAGGGGGGGGGAGGTATGGACTTGTTAATCAATTGTGTCATTAATTCTAAATTTAAACTGTTTTATTTTTTGTCTAGAGTTTACCAACTTATCATTAATAAGTTAATAAATCAAACAAATATACTAGTACATTAATTAAGTCTAGCATAATAATATGTAATAATAATAATAATAATAATAATTGAGATGATATAAAATGATAACAATAATGATAATGATAATATCGGTAATAATTTAATTTAACTTAAAAGTACTAAATTCCGCCATTATTATTATTATTATTAATAATAATAATAATAATAATAATAATAATAATAATAATAATAATAATAATAATAATAATAATAATAATAATAATAATAATAATAATAATAACTAGCGGGACCCGTGTAAATTACACGTAATTTTTAAATTTTAATTTTTACTTACACCGTGTTGTGTTCGTTTTTTTTTTTTATTATTTCTTGAAAATAAAACTGAAAAAGTTGACGAAGTTATCGTCTGCCACACTGACCCTAACTCTAACGACGGTGTCAAAGTTAGCGCGGGTCCTAATGTAACAAAGCACCCTCTATTTGTTAGTTCCACTTGCTTTATTATGAGCCCCCCCCTTCTAGATAAGAGTGAAATAATTTTTTAAATGGTAACTCGTGTACGATGGACACTGCGCATATCTACTAAAAAAGGTTGATATGCCATCCGTTCAAAAAAAAATATATATATATAAAAAAAATAATACTGGCCCTCTCTACAACCAAAAGAAAACGTAATTAAATAGAGAATGCCCTTAAAAACGCCAAAATAAAAAAAATAAAAAAATAGTTTTAAGTTTAAAGCAACACAAAAAGTACTTTTTAACCAGGTGAGTAGCATACAAAGATTCAGAAGATCGTTGCTTTCGATGTAAGCATGACACACAAAATCACACACGCTATTGTATTAATATGTGTCTTCCCGGTTGTCCTCTCACTACCTCTCTTCCCCTTAAAGTGTAGAAAAAAATCTTAGAGGTTGGTTGGGATCAAACTATAAACCAGTCGGGCCGAAGTCAAAAATACTACGTCGCTAAACGTTATGCAAGAGGAAAATACTTTAAAATGTTTTGAAAATAAAGCGACTTGACTGTTTTTAAAAAATCTAGGTGCAGCACGCATGCGCAGAGCTTTTGCCGGAAGCGTGACACACGAACACACACGCTATCGTATTAATATATAGATAATAATAATAATAATAATAATAATAATAATAATAATAATAATAATAATAATAATAATAATAATAATAATAATTGCAAGAACAACAACAATAATAGCGGACAATAATAATTAAGAATTAATAAAAAGTAATGGTCAGGTAAAGACTAAAATAATTAAGAAATATCAGAAATACTAGAAGGTAATAATAATCATAATAATAATAATAGTCACTCAGACTCTAGGGAATACCACAGGTTGTTGGCAGTGGGCGATCACTGACGATGACCAGTGTGATAACTCCTAGTGAGTAAATAATAATAAATAATAATAATAAGATTAATAATAAAAATATAAAAGTAGGTAGCAATATTATGGTTGTAAATATGGTAATATGAATCCGTGGGTGCAATAATACTGAGCATATCAAAATGGTAATAATAATAGCTATACCAACAGCAGCAATCGCTATGGTAACCCCAATAATCCTAACAATAGTCATAATGATAGTAAAAAATAATGAATAATAATAAAACAATACAAATAGTGGTTGTTGTTGTTGTTGTTGTTGTTGTAGTAGTAGTAGTAGTAGTAGTAGTAGTAGTAGTAGTAGTAGTAGTAGTAGTAGTAGTAGTAGTAGTAGTAGTAATAATAATAATAATAATAACAACAACAACAACAACAACAACAACAACAACAACAACAACAACAACAACAACAACAACAACAACAACAACAACAACAACAACAACAACAACAACAACAACAACAACAACAACAACAACAACAACAACAACAACAACAACAACAACAACAACAACAACAACAACAACAACAACAACAACAACAACAACAACAACAACAACAACAACAACAACAACAACAACAACAACAACAACAACAACAACAACAACAACAACAACAACAACAACAACAACAACAACAACAACAACAACAACAACAACAACAACAACAACAACAACAACAACAACAACAACAACAACAACAACAACAACAACAACAACAACAACAACAACAACAACAACAACAACAACAACAACAACAACAACAACAACAACAACAACAACAACAACAACAACAACAACAACAACAACAACAACAACAACAACAACAACAACAACAACAACAACAACAACAACAATAATAATAATAATAATAATAATAATAATAATAATAATAATAATAATAATAATAATAATAATAATAATAATAATAATAATAATAATAATAATAATAATAATAATAATAATAATAATAATAATAATAATAATAATAATAATAATAATAATAATAATAATAATAATAATAATAATAATAATAATAATAATAATAATAATAATAATAATAATAATAATAATAATAATAATAATAATAATAATAATAATAATAATAATAATAATAATAATAATAACAACAACAACTAGCGGAACCCGTGTAAATTACACGAAATGATGTTTTCAGTACTAATTATCTTGTTCCTAACATATACATGTTTGAATAGAATATGATAAGATTTGACTTATATATTACTTTAAAAAAATGAACAATACATGAAGCAATTTACAAAACTTCTTTATATACAATATTTCTAGTGAAAGTAATTCCTTTTCTCTGGCCATGAGTAGAATTATTCTGAGGACAAATTTTCACTCTTACACTGTTCATAGACCTTGCTCTTGAGAAGGCTACATAAAGTTGTCCATGAGTAAAGCAAGGTTGTGGTAGGTAGATCCCAACCTTATCGAAAGTCTGTCCTTGAGCTTTATTAATGGTCATTGAATATGATAGACGGATGGGATATTGAGTCCTGTGCAAAACAAATGGAATATTTGCGTCACTGGGATTAAGTTTAATTCTTGGAATTAAAACTCGCTCCTGAGCATGAGATCCACTTATGATTGAAGCTAGAATACTGTGGTTATGAAGCTCCAATACTTCTAAACGCGTTCCATTGCATAGTCCTTGCGTTATTGACAGGTTTCGAAGCAGCATAATAATAGATCCAACTTTAAGATTGAGACGATGAGGAGGCATTCCCGAAGGCGTAAGTGAATTGATGAATTCCATTGGATAATTATTGGCTTCCATTTCATTGTCTGATGATACTGAATCTATACTTAGATATGTTTTGCTCTCAGTTGGTAGTATACTTAGAATATCTTCATTAATATCCAAGCAATCTGCATTTTTTGGTGATAAAATAACTCTACTTTTCATTTCGTCTTGGGTGCAATTATCGAATATGTCTGATACTAAAGAGTCATTGCATACACATTGTTCTGGGATATCGATAGTATCATCAGAAACGTTATCAAGTGAACTCTGCACTCGACCATTTCCGATTTGTAAGAGCCATTGTGAGAAAACTTGTTCGTTGTCATTAGTCCTCATATTCTGAGAGAGTTTAAGTTGATGAAAACTGTGCCACATTGGAGACTTCTTTAGACATACATCCAATACTGCAGCAGGTGGAGCTCTAGGAACCACAGGCAGAACTTGCCTGAAGTCTCCTCCTAATATGAAGACTTTACCACCAAATATGCTATTATTATTCATAATATCTTGTAAACAATTATCAATGGCATTTAATGCATATCGAGGGATCATCGACGCCTCATCAATAATGAAGAGCTTCACCTGCCTGAGAATATTTGCTTGGTCAGAATTAGGCGGAATATTGCAAGTAATTGTCTCAGTGAAAGGAACAGGAAGTTTGAAGATACTGTGAAGTGTTTTTCCATTTTTCAATAGTGTCGCTGCAATACCTGTCCAAGCAGAAGTACAAACAGCCACATTTTGAGCCACCAGGTAATCATGAATCATGTTGAATAGAAAAGTTTTGCCAGAACCGCCAGGTGCATCCAAGTAAAACAGTCGATGGTTAGTCTCCAATCCTCTATCTAGTTCACTAACAGCGTTAATGACACTATTAAATACACCTCTTTGCTCAGTATTTAGTATTTCAGGATTAACTTCTTGAATTTCTTCCATATGTTGAATGGCAGGAGGCTCACTGATTGGTTCTGGTAGACCAAGCATCGCACAATTCATGCCGGTTTCATTCAAAATTATGTTTATGTGATGCAGAGCGATATTCTCTGCAACATTATCATCATATTGGCGTAAAAGGTCCTCTATCTTGTTATCATTCCATAATTGTAAGGCATTTTGTGGTGTATTGTATAAACAAATCATTGCAAACATGTTAAGAAGCTGTCGTGGCATTTGATATATAGCTGCCTCACTCAAAGTCATTTCTAGTTCGTTGTCATCTTCAAGCAGTTGCAATCGAATACAGGCATCCTTAAAGGTCGGCAATTGTTCACCTCCTACAGTTTTCAGGTTATTAAAAGAAGTTGCACCTGGTATATGAAGAAGAAGCATCCTTAAATGAAATTTCTCAGCATTTCTAGGACTGGCAGAGTACATTCTCGTTACAATCTGGCGGTGACGTTGTCTTCTGGTCCAAGTGCTGCTTTGCTTATTAAATACATAATATTCAGGAATATCAATATAAAGGTGGGCTCTTGCGTCCACATCACTTTGGTTAAGTTTGAACCATGCAGTTAATTGCGTGTCTCGTCCTTCTGCGCGGGCAGCAGCTTGTCCTTGTTCACCCGGCCTATAATAAACGTGTTGCTGGTCAGGTAAATGGAGGGCGAGTCGGTAAACTATGTGTGACTGTCCATGCATTTTGTATTCTGACAAACGCCAAAATGCTTCAGGCGGAGATACGTATCTACACGAAATATATTGCTTAATTTCATTATATTCATTTGCATTAGTTTCATTGTTATTCATATTTATTTCCATCATTGCGCAATCATGTCCTTTATAGACATATTTGAAAAGATATTTCACACTTTTTACTGAGATACACACCTCTACATTAATGTGAGCACCATATTTTCTGAGTAAATACTTATTATATGGTACTACAAAACTGCAGTCAACCTCATGGACACCCACTCTAACAGAATCTCCATTATTTCTGCGTCTGTAAAGAGGATATCCAGAAACATTTGTAATAGTCTCCTCCTGATATGGCATTGGAAATTTCTTCTGACACTCTCCTCCTACCATACAGATTGAATTGGGATTAAATGTACCACAGGGTCCATGAATCATGAGTGTTTTCACTAATTCTCTCAATTCTGGATCATGTTCTGATGGTAATTCAGCTGAAACAATATTATCAATTTGTTCCCTAGTTCTGATTTTATATTCTTCTTGCAGCATGATTAGCATGTGACAATGCGGGAGACCTCTTTTCTGAAATTCAATTACATGTATCGCAGCAATAGGTACCCCAAGTACATGTCTGTCCTTTATGTCAATCATTAAATCATTAAGATGTTGTTTGAAAACTCGTGCCAATAAATCTGGCCTGTTCTGTGCTGTTTCATGAGGCTGTAAGTTTTCAGTTACTTCTCGACATTTTGGATTGCAAGTATATGTTATGAATAAATCAGGCCTTCCATACTTGCAAACTATTGCCATTGCATCTTGGTAGCATTGTTGCATATTTCGTGGGCTCCCTGTGAAGGATGATGGCAAAATGACAGGTACTCCAGGATCTTCATTTTCATTATTTCTTGCAAGGTGATCCATCAAACCTGAATACATTGCAACTCTTAGTTGTGCTTGATTTTCTGCAATGAATTTCAAACGACAACCTTCTACTTTAACGTAAGCATCGACTATATATTGTTGAAATAGTTTTCCACCACTGTGTATTGGACTGAAGTCACGTCTTATAGATAGACGATATGCATAAAATTCCTGCATAGTCACCTTGTTACGAACTCTAGTTTGCCTATTTGCTACATGAGGAATGTTTATATGCCATCCGAATTCACCATGAGGAAAGAGAAGAGGGTAAATCATTGCATCAAGATGGCAAGAGAGATAGGATATCCTCTCTCTCTGTTGTCCTTCAGGGTACACTATAATGTCACGATGGACAGGAGGTGCTCCATCATCACCGACAAATATTGCTGCAATTTCATCATTTGTTGGATTATTATATCTCCTCGCATCAGGGCCGGCAATAAATTGCATGGTTATTTTTCTGGGAGGAACATTTTGTAATGTAGCCCTCTGTTGCTCTTCAAGTTCGACAGTTCTCATGTTTTTATATGTCGCTACATAAGGATTATCGACCATTGCTTCAGATATTTTTTCGAAAACTGAATATAAGCAATTGGAATTTTGATTAGCATTTAACCTCAGATTTAATGCTTCATTTGTTTCAATTATATAGAGCTGTCCATATTTTCTTTCTTCATTTTCATTTGGATGTAAATTTGTTGCGTAATGATATATTTGTCCTTGCAATCGAAAACAATATGGACCACGTCCTGAGGGTGGCTTCACTGCAGCACCGAAGGAAGCAAAGGCAAAGGAGGAGTTATAATTCCTGATGTTGTTTCTAAAGTTGTTTGAATCCCTGTCATTTCCTTCAAACAATTCCTTAAGAATGACTGGATATTCTTGGAGGGGCTCAAGTGAAACTTTTCCATTATGACAGCAATTTAGAGGCTCTCCCTGAAATCGGGAAGCCTGGCAGTGTTCACAAATAACATTCATTGGACCAATATAGAATCTATCAGGATTTATAAATTGAACACCATCTGCATAATTTCTTCGGATATTATTTCTATTTCTCCTATTTTCAAGGTTCATCAGTCGTTCTTCTTCAGTCATGGCATTTCTTCTAACTCTCATCTGTTGATGCTTCGTTGCGCTTGTCTTTCTTCTTCATCCATTGCATCTCTTCTTGTTCGCATCCGTTCTCTTGCTTGAGTGTTATGCAGTTCTCTTTCCTCTTCGCTCATTTGATTCCTTGGTCTTCGCATTTGTTCACTGTTTCTGTTTCGTTGGGCTTGTCTTTCATCCGCTCTGAACTGCCCCCGTCTCCTTCTTTGTCGGTCTCTGGCTGTCTCTCTTTGCTGCCTTCTTCGTTCGTCCATACTTAAGGTAAATAAATAAGGAATAATTAATAATCATTTTATGATAATAATGCATGTATAAATTCCATGGATACATATACACAATAATGTGTTTTTTTCAATTTTGAAAGTTGCTACATGCTTAGTTTATTATCTCACCAAAAAACACCGCTCATTAAAAATTACATAGGCATTTCAGAAGTTCTGTTTTGCTTAAATGATTTCACGAATCGAGAATTCTCTAAGATTCTTCAAACGTTGCAGAACAACGAAAAAATTCCAGATGATGTTGTCTAAATAAATAAAAGCGTTTTCGTGTCCGTCCATCCATCAGACTTTTTTTCTCGATTTGATCGATCAACTAATTCCGATTTCGACGACTAAACCTTACTTTGTGAATGCATAAGATTAAATTTGGCTCCAATTCATGAGTAGCATACAAAGTAATTGAACTTTTTGAACAAATATTCGGATGGTCGTTGCTTTTGATGTAAGCGTCACTCGTACTATGAGAGATTGTCTTTTTCTTCTTTTTTAACGATAATATGTGCCCGGTAGTTACATTGAAATATGTGTGATTAACAAAATACATTAATTATTAATAATAATTTTTAAAAATGGTGATATGCCATTCGTTCAAAAAAAATAATAATAATAATACTGGTCCTCTCTACAACCAAAAGAAAGGAAATAAATGGTTTTCACGTTTTAAGAAATACCAATGATACAATAATTTTTAAGCAGTTAACGTAATTTAATAGACAATGCACTTAAAAACGCCAAAATGAAAAACCAAAAATAGTTTTAAGTTTTAAGCAACACAAAAAGTAGTT
>OY744520.1:72066961-72161961 GCA_963556195.1 Sepiola atlantica | reverse complement strand
GTAATTGAAATTCATAGAATATTGCTTAATTGGTGTCTAATTAATATGGATCAAATTCAATTCAAATCTGAAAATAATGAATTTTCAAATAAAAGATTGTGCCCATCTTATGTCCCTAGTATTGTATTATTGACTCTGGTGGGTAGTTATAAACATACATTTTTTTTTACCTAAACATATGATGCAATTATTTAAAATTATTTAAAACATTCTAATTAAACAAGGAATTCCAAGAATAAATACTAAATCACTACCGATAAACAACTATTCAAAACAATAAAATATTTTCCTAAAACACTCATATCTAATGCAGGTACATATACTGTCCAATGCAGTAATGGCTATCAGTGAACTCCAACGGGAACTAAGGAAAAGGCTTAATGAACATATAATATATATAAACAAGAACAATTCCCTAAATGCAGTATTCTCTCAGGCATTACAACAATACCATTCTTTTAAAGTAAATCTCTACGAAGATTTCTTATATCAGCACTCATTATGCACTCTAAAATAATTAAGCAACGTAATGTAAAAATAAGGTTAGAATCGTGAATTTTCCGCTACAATTATTTTTTTATCAGCAAACTCATATTAACTGAACAGAACTTGAATTTAGATCAAAGCTAGCTATTTCACATCACATTAATAACACTTAGTTCATAACATCGATATAAAAATAAAACACTCATTCCACTTCATAAACGCACCACACATTTTGAATTATAACGGCTATGGTCCGTTCGAAAAAAGAACAAAAACATTCTTTCCCGTCATAACCGCAACATGTTTTCTTGAATTTAAACGACTATGTTTCGTTTAAAAAAAATTATACACACGTCACAAACGCACCACATATTTTCGATATTGTACTTCGATGTTATTTCTTCAAATAATTCATTTTGTGAAAATCTTAAATAAAATATATGAATTATTTTGCTTTTTTCCTCTTTCATTTTCCATATCTAAACATATACGCATATCTAACTTTATATTTGTGCACCCCTAAATGGTAAACGATTACGAGTGTTTTTACAATATGCGATTTAATTCATTCCTGATGAAGAAAGCAGTGCTTTCCAAATATTGAATAATAACAAAATAAACATGACATATTTTAATGCTTCAACTTCCACCAACTCATCATCAATATATATATATATATATATATATATATATATATATATATAACTTAATATATAAATATATATACCTAACTTAATATATATATATATATATATATATATATGTATATATATATATATATATATATATATATATACTTAACTTAATATATAAATATATATATATATGTATATACATATATATATACTTAACTTAATATATATATATATGTGTGTGTGCATGTATGTATGTGTGTGCATACAATTCTACTGGGGAAAAAATTGTATCTCATTTTTGTCTTCGACATTTTCCTTTGGGCGAAACATTTTTCTGAATTTGACGGAAGAATGTTATTTCTTTTCTTGTCTCATAAATAACTGGCATTTCTGTGGCCGCCATTTTCTGTAGCTGTATGGAAGCACACAACACAACAGTTTTCATTTCTACCATGAAAACTTCAAACTGGTAAACACTTTTTTATATAAAATTCTCAAAATTGAGAAAATTCAATTGCACTTGTAATAATTTCGTTTATTCCATGGTTGTTTTCTTCCTTCAAATTTTATTGTTTAAAATGTAGAAAGACGATGAAATGTAAGAATTGTACATTTGTTTCATATTTATTTTCATAGATTTAATTTGTACAACGTGTGGTTAATAATTTGTTTCACTAAAATTTTTGTAATTAAATTAAATTGGAAAATAATTAGTTCGGCTTCTCATTTCTCCATCCTTTTGGCCAAGATCAAAGTGTAGTATCTGTTCCGATGGATACTGCACCCCATACTGGTGTTGTCTTACGCCGGTCAATGGGTCTGTCCTGTGCAGTTCTGGGAGGTCCACCTTCCCAGGCTTTTCCTCCCCTCTTTGGGGAGGAGTAAGTTTATTGCTTACTGTTTTAGGCGTCCCTACCGGGGAATGCCGACGGGGCTGCCCAGGCAATTTTTAAACCTCACTTTCCCGACCCGACCTTGGATCACATCTTACTTGTGGGAGTAAGAAAAAAAACTGGCCTTGTGCCTAACTCCTGGAGAGGAGTAAATCAATTTTCATTTCTCCATAAAAAGAAAGCTGGAATTATAATATTACTATTGCGTCGAGTTTGGATCAATAACTTCACATTGATTTAATGTATATTGGAAGCATTATTATCGTGCTTACTTGTTAAGGTAAGGACAAGCAATGCATTAGATAGATTACTCTCCATTATATAAAAATTCCGACTTTTAGTTGGAAATTGTGTTTGCATTTGGATTTGTATAAGAACACTGTATAGATTTAAGAAAATCGTATACACCACTCAAATAATAAAAAATGTATATAAAAACAAGATCTATACTATAAAACCTTTTCGAAAAAATGCATCATATTTCGTAGTTTCTGGGGCAGTACGTGTTGTAAATAATCATATTTATAATAGCAGCAGAAGAAGAAAAACAATTTCTGTAAAATACTTAATACTGATTGGTTAACTAAATTGGACTTTAACCAATCAGAAAATGTTTCTCTGGGGGCTAAGCAAATGATGGGTATTAGGCATGTAAACTAGAATCCAAACACAGTCACCAGTTAGAGACTCACCCTGTCAGACGAACCCTTGCTTGTCACAAGGCGGTTTTATTAACTACTACTAAACTCTTTACGGCTCAAATCAATGCTCGCCTTGGCAGACAACACTAGAGACATATTTGAATTCATTCACACACGTCAACACATATACAAACTAAACAGAACTTACACATTACTGCACGCAAGCATCACACGGAAACAGTCAAAATCGAACTAAACGTCTGTTCAACAATTTTTACAGACAAAATAACCGTTCTTCAACGAGAACGTTAAGGGAACTTTGAATTCTTATGAACACTTTAATTCTGGTTGTTCGAACAAGTTGTAAATAAAATTGATACATTTATATATTTCGATGTTGTTTTTTCACCACTTATACAGAAATCCTAAAAATGTAAGGTTCCCTTTAGACTGCTCAGGTTTTGTACAAGTGTTGCATAGTCTTTAATTTCTCGTACTTTCTCTTCCTTCTTTGTCGCGTGAAGGCGCCGTCTCGATGTCGTCTGCTGTGTCTTCAATACAAACCTTCATACAACAAAATTCACGAGGCAACAATCTTTTACTTTGATTTGTTCATATCAGGAGTCAGTCTACCGTCAATCTTGGAGATGTTTCACCAACGTTAAGGGAGAGACCAAATTACTACTCTATCGTAGTTAATTTCTAGATTAAGTCCTTAGCCATTCGAGGAGGGGGGGGAGAAGGAATCTCATGCCTGTATTCTGTTAGGGCATCTAATTCCCCTAATCATTTAGAGACTACATAGAGAAATCGTCCTTTCGGCTTGCTTCCAAAAACCAAACTCGCAAAACACAGTTTCACACACAAAAGCCCGTGACGTCACAGAACCCCTATGCGCATATGCACCTTGACCCTTGACCTGAGGTCTCGTCAACGTGGTGGCCGTGCCAACTTCTGTAAGCTCCGACTGTGAGAACAGCGCTATTTTGCACTCGGTTGTACGGGTTCACCCGCACTAAATCGCGCAAGTCAAGCAAACGATCTCCCCACGTCCACTTCAAAATGCGTCCGGCCTCACATTATCCAACACAAGTTGTAACGTTCCGTTATTTAAATCAAATATAGGCAGTCTTAAAAGATAGCGCCATGGATATCTCTTCGAATTACTATGGATTAGAAGATTTCTTTGTGAGGTGGTTGGGAGATTGGATAATGAGTTTGAATTTGGGAGAAGGCATAACAGAATTATGACGAATCATTTAAAATCTTCATGCAGACACAAGCAGTGAGAAAGTTCATTAGTACACCTCTTGGGTCACGTGTCAAATTGAAATTGTTAATAATAAAACCAGAAAATACATTTTAAATAAATTGTTGGTTGTTGTTTGTTTACGGCATATTCATCGTTGTTGGGTCATTTTATTCCGTAAGCGTACACATAACTTTTGAATACGCTTCTATTTTAGATTTATTTGTTTTTTTAATTATATATTTTGTAAACGATAGACTATTCAAACTATGAATGGGGCTCTATAATGTACTACCACTCTGGGGCAGAGCGAACCTTGAGAAAATGGTAACAAAAGGTGGTACTACACACTCTCCAACAGATTTTAGGAGATTAGAAAGTGGATCTTCGAGTTACTTTCGGCAGCCTCGTAACTCTCGCCTCCCTTATTTAGTATTTTAGTCCTACCATTCCTTGTGCGATGTTTCTGACAAATGACAAAACATCGATGTTTTCTGTGTCGGAATCAATCAATTTAGCGCTTACCGTTCGATGTTTTGACCTTGAGGGAGTATTTTATTTTTTTTACTTCTTTTTATCAAGTGGCGTCATGCCTTGTCATGAGCAATTTCGATAATAAAAAAATCCTAAATTTTTGTCTCACCACTGGATGCAATTTTGTATCATACCCAGGACATTTAAAGTAATAGATATTTGCATTAAAAAAAAGGAGACGAAATTAATCAGTACCCCCAACTCGCCAGTACTTGGAAATAGTGCGCGTCGCATCAGTATTTGTTGTTTGGGAGTTGCAGCATGCGGTGTTCAGGATTTATATTTTTAAACATTGTTTTGAATTGTTAATTGTGCAGTGCATAAGACATGGGTTCTAGTGTGACTGCCATCGTCACATGGACAACGATCTAGTACTTTCTGTACAATTTCAATAGCAAACATATCGGCAACATCATGTATGGTCATACCTGTGGCAGGAACTCGCGTGTTCGATTGCAAAAATCGACAACTGATGATGTGGCATTCATGCTAAACAAACACGACTAAGCTATAAACTTATTAAACTCTGTGGATATGTGTTGTTTGCCTGCTTTATTGCTTGCACTGAACACACTGGAGTCCGTTATCGTCTTGTGACGTCATCCATACAACCAAAATCGAGAATAACCATGCACAGTTCATTGCGTCACAAACTGCTGACGTTATCTATCAAACCAGGATGATAGAGAGGGAGAAGAGATACTTTAGTCAAACCATGCCCTCGATAATTTAGATAGACGAACAAATGAACAGGCTGCGGGATTGATATATGGACAGACAATAAACACATCAGGATATATCAATAAATATGAACAAACTGGCATCAATATACATATACTTTAAATACTGATATAGATAAATAGTTATGCATGAATAGACACATGAAAAAAGCTCATAAAAGGAACAAACTTAGATAGACAGAAGTCCTATAAATATTTTAATACATAGAGAAATAGATCTAAATAGAGTGACTTAAAGATATAAAATTATTTGCATAGCTCTGAACAGGTTGTATAAGATATATTAAAATAAGGAATGCATGAAAACAAGGAAGACAAATAGAAAGAACTAGAGATGTCGAAAAGAAGTGTACGTTCATCCTATTCGGCAAATTGAAAGTCTGATTGAATAAATCACTTTTATTGACCAGCCGTTCATGAAATTATACTTTAAATGTCTGATACTTTCGTCTGCTCCATTCTGTAAATGAAAATAAATTTCATAACAAGATTACAGATAAACATTTGTATGAGTCACCACTTATGAAAGCCAAAAGCCATTTGATGATAACTATTAACGAGATAGATAGATTGTCTATTGAATAATGAAGAATATTTTGAGAGGGTTGGAAATGATGAACGGACTGAACATAGTTTGATTATTTATGGGGACTGTTTATGACAAGATTTTGTTGACATTAAATTTGAAGACGAACATGTTGTAGTTGTCAAAGAAGTAGTCCCGTGACAATGCGTTTCCTAGACGGGTAGTTATTGAAAAAAAAGCATTGTTCATGGAAATTCCGCTTGACGCTAGAGAACCGCTGTTATCCGTCATGATAAGAAGACAAGTTCGTGTTTAGAATATCTTACAAAAAGATACCAGTGGTTGTAACTCAGCCGAGAAGGTATGGTAAGAAGACCAGTTTTTGTTGAGAATATCTTACAAGGAGGAACCAGTGACTGGAACTCAGTCGAGCACATTCCTTAGAAATAATTGTAGAGTAGAGAAAAACTGGCAAAGTTTCTTCTGTGATAACGTGACTATAGATAAGAAAAGAGCTTTTCTACCACTAGTTTGCGAAGTTGATATTTATGGCGAACTAAGCACTAAGGCAACATTTTCGAAGACAACAAATATAAGTACAGCCTTGTTTCCGATCCCATCATATATTTCTTTCCTTATGTAAAATGCTTTATTCTGCAAAATATCGGAAATAAGAAGTTTTCTGTAACGTAATTAACATTAGGCGAACTGCCACATTGAACTATTATGATATTCTCGGATAAATGAGACGTTTTTGAAAATTATGCCAGGCAATAACGGGCCAATAGTTAGCTCTCTCCTATCGCTTTCGGGTAGCACACTAGTCATTATCACGGAAGTTAAACATAACACCAAATCAAGAAATAACTAACACGATTGATTATAGAAACATATTTAACAAAACCTTCAATATAGCAGGAGTGCAAACCATAAGCGCTAGGAGAGAAACAACTATCGGCCAGTTCTTGCACAGTTACAATATGTATTATGTTTTCTGAAAAAGTAGATAATTAGACACGTTCCAAGTCTTCGGAAACGGTAAGTGTTGGCTTGGTGTTCTTTAAACTATTTTAATCTTAGCAAAACACATGTATTGACATTTTTATAACAATAATACAATTCGCCATGACCTGTTACTAATTTCACTTTCACCTACTAAAATATTCCAAATAAAAATGATAAAAAACATATACAAAGCTTTTTATTTACAATGTTGTTGATGATTTGGGTAAACATGTGTGAGACACGTCTCCACACCCTTTGGCTGAATATCCAATGGACGGTCGAGTTTCAATCCCGGCTTGAGGCACTAACTGGTCTAGCCGCACAGATGAGCTGTGAAACAGCGAAACAGTCTGTATGTGGATGACTATATATATATATATATATATATATATATATATATATATATATATATATATATATATAAGCAAGAATTTATGGATGTTACCTACTTTAGAATAAACATGGTATTGTGCTGACTGCTGAAGTGAAAGTGATGAGCACGTGGTTGTATGAATAGATCAGAATGTATCCAGTTAAAAATAGAATACACAGAGGATGACAACCGGCCCACTCCCATTTCTAACACTAATCTTTTACTATGTTATAACCATTTATTTAGCAAATAAGTAATTACAACTGTATTATCTGTTCTGTCGTAGGTAAACCGACCTGATAAACATCCACATAATTATTAACCATCTTGTGAACATCATCCCGGAGAACTTTTTTAATCTCCATGTGTCTAACACACGTGGACATGCCTACAAAGTCAAAAGATTATATAGTTTCCATACTTTCCGCAATATTGCTGAGGTATGAAATTAACTGTTTACATCGCTTCTTGTCTGTCGAGAAACTGCACATTTAAAACGCCAAGGTTTCCAGAAACTTGTCAAAACTACACTTAATGCCCTCCTCCATACATATGTACACATGCTAATGCACTCTGGATAAGTTATAGTCCACCTGAGCACTGCACACACGGATTTAATTATCATCTGTGTTTCATTATCATTCGACGTCATCAGCGTAGGTGATGTCAAAACCTGCATAGCATTTGTGACGCTCATTTCAATATAAGTTGTACCAGTTGGTTATTGGACAATCGTCAATATGGGTTTTTAGCGATACGGAGAAGATTTTCAGAGTCTAGACAAACACGCTAGTAACTGGTAAAATTATGATAGAAACTATACCTAATCTTTAGCAGTTTAGTTGGCGATTATGAAGGTGTTTGCTGAGTGTTTTTTGAAGGGTCAGAAGATGACTATTTCCAGTGCTGGGATTTTATTTTTCCTATAATTTTATGTATCTTCTTTTCTTTTCGTGGCGCGATTTTAAGGAGCCGGGCCGTTCGATTGGCCGAACGATGTACGTATGTACGCTCTGATTGAAATGCGAACATATATCGATTGAAGCTTCATTTTGCAAGTTCATGATAAACGGATTTCGATATATACAAACCGACAGTGATTGATGCGATCAGACTTAAATAGGTTGATAAGAACAGATCAATAGAATCAAACAGATGAAGAGAATCCGACAGATGTTGAAGCACTTAAAGGAATGCGGTACAATCGTCTTCTGATTAAGTTGTCTGCTGGATCGAACCTCACACTCGCTTGTGTCATGAATTGTTTTCAAATGGTGAAAGGATTTTTTTTTTAAATGTTATATATGTAGCATCGCGTGGTCGAGTGCTCGTTGGTTTATTTTTGGAGAGAAACAGCTGATCGCCTCTCTGACCAGAAGTCGTTGTATCATTGGATAGTAACGTCTAATTGTAATGGTGGTCACAGTAATAATGAAGTAACAGCTGCAGTTTCTGTGCCTTGCTCTTTTATGAAGGCTGAAATAATGTAAGAACAATAATAGAAGATGCCGACATCATTACTCAATAGCGTTTGACTATTTAATGTTTGATTCTTTTACACATTGGGTCAGCTTCTGTTCGCCCGCTCCTGGAAGAAGTAGACAAAACCGATCTTCGAATAAAACAGCACCCGAACACAGTTAACTCACAGACTAAATAGGAAAATAATTCAATCTTCTTCGCCGCGTATCATTTTTGACTTCTTGTCCCTGACGTCATATCCTGACACATAGCTCGAACTCTAATTTGACTTCTAACGGAAATTTTAATATTTTTACTTCAACGACTCTTACGCGGAGTTTTCCATGTTAACCCTATTCTGACACAGCCAACTTCTAATCTTGTCACATAATGGTGGTAGAGATTATATGGATACAAAATGGTGGTGGAGGTTATATGGGGGTTATTTGTCAAGATACTTCCTGTGGTGGTTTATATACAGGTATTTAATTCTTCCGCTCTGGGACTTCCCTTGATGTGTATGTTTGTTGATTAGAATAAATGACGCCATTTTCAGTTTAAACAGTAAGGTTTTTGCGTTAAATATGTGTAATACGTTCTACATAGAAAGAGAAATCAGGATACACATAGAACAAGTGAATATCTGTTCCTAGGCGAACTATTTAGTTTTATCCTGTTATTGACGTATGGGTATCATTTTGACATGTCTTCAGTTAAACCAGTACTCATAACACCTTTAAACGCTGCCGTAAACGCATACCGCTCATACGGCGTGATAATTACTCATCTGAAAATAATTTATTGATCCTTTAATAGGCAGAAGTCCGGTTTTAACTTCCGCTAAACCATTCGATGCTCATACCATCCTAGCCTGGTATAAGATATTCAATAGTTACCAGTATACAATGAATTGGTGAAAAACGATGCCCTAATTTAAATAATGGGTTTACCTATCAAATCCGTAACGTATTGTAAGGTAAGTGAGATAAGCGTAACTAAAATAGAGTGGGATAAACATTATTCATCTTAGGAGAGCGATGCATGTTTATATGACGGGGAAAACAGATTTTTATTAAAGATAAGTAAATCTATTTTGATCACTTCGAACACCTAAACAGGAATGTTAAGAGCTGCGGTTAAAATACGACCAGAACTTTGGATGTGAAAACAATTACAAAAAAAAAACGATTTATCTAAATTATTTTAAAGATACTTACATGTTTTTAGTATCTATAACTTGCTGTCTTGGTTGTTTGCCCAATGGATTATTTAAATAGTGGGGGACGACAAAAATGACGAGAAGGTGTGAAAATAGGTTAATAGAGGAAGTAGTAGTATCAACAGCGTAAAAGAAGGAGAGTAAGATGAGTACACACTGGATGACGTAAATGAAGAAGAAAACGAAAAGACTAGCAACAGTAACGTATGTTTGGCGTTTATGGGTCAATAAGACAAAAAGTGATGGGAAGGAGAGAATAGTGTTAGTAGTCGTAGTAGTAATAGCAGTGTAAGAGAAGGAGAATACGGCCATGATGTAAATAAATAAATGACGGAACTAAAGAAGAAGAACAAAAGAAAATTAATTGGCTGAAAGAATTCGTAGGAAAGTAAGAAGAGAAGAAAATGAATAATGTACCAACGTGGACCCAACGGGAGTCGTTTAGTAAAATTGTAAAATCAAAGTCAGAATGTACAAAAAAAAAGCTTTTCTTTCATTAATGAGTCAATACTTATCAAGGGCAAACTCTACTCGATGATAAGCGTTAAAAGTTATCAATGGAAAGTGTGATTACTTATGGGGGCGGTTCATGACAAGTATTTGTTCACATTTGATTTGAAGATGACTATGTTGTGGTATGCAGGGAAACCACATGAGTTTGATATACTCGTTCCTCTACGAATATATAATGACTTATTTTGTACACAGTTTCGGAATAGATGTCGCATATGTTGTTTTTATTATTTTGGGCTAAATCGCTTTATGAAACTTAAGACTATCGTTGTTTAACAAATTTAAAGAAAGATTATCCAGTAATATTTTCATGTCTCGAGAACGTTTTCACTTCTATATCATATCTTTATTGCAAAGCGGATACTTACTTCATAGTCAGTGTAACAGAAATACGTAATTGCCACGTTTCGACAGAAGAAACCATTTCTCTACATTCTAATAGAAGGATTCAATTACGCCGACTATAAACTAAGTTCAATTTTACGTTGAAGGTATAATAGTGAAACGAATCCCTTTCGATCAAGGCAATTGAGTGGACATTTATTTTTCGATAGCCGTACTCTAAAATGATATTTAACAATTAACTGCCTTACAAAGAAAAGGATTACTTTAATCACGAAAAACAAACAAAATGCGGCCTCTATTCTGAAGCATTGCTTACGTTTTAAAATTGAGTAACATAACAGCGTACACAGGGCGACAGTCAAACTATGCATGTGTATTAAACTTATTGCATACTAAACAACTTGTGTTGACTTAGTATATTCTAAGACTCTTTAAACCGTCATTCATTACCAACTCTTCATTTTGTCTGTTCTAACATGGTTTTCAATAAAAGTTAATATATTTTTGTATCGATAGAGTTCGTTATTCTTGTTTGAGAATTGCCTTTTCATCTGCAGCTGTTATAATTAAGGATAAGCGACATATTTGTTTTATTATTAGCACGCCAGAAGATTTGAGGCAAAGGAGTAGAGAATACGGAACTCGAAAAAGTTCTATGCGAAATATTTTTTGATGGGAAAAATTGATCCAATATTCTTACTACTTTAAGTATGACTCGAATGATGGTACTACTTTACTTTTATTTCTCTCGAAGGTGCTCGATTTACCTCCAAAAATTCACCTTCCTACCACCGCTGCAAAAAATGTCCTTTCTTATTCCGTTTTTATAAAAATAACACTCAGATTCTCAAAACTTCCCATTTGTGGAACACATTTCTATAGAATTGGTTCTCTATAGACTACAACATTGTCGCCTTTAACTACATTTTTCAACAAATACTTGTCGAACCATTAGTAATATATTTTGTCCATTCCGTTCACTGTATTCAATCATTTCATCATCCAACTGACTATCCGATCAACAGTTACTGATACATAAAATAATGTATCTCCTTATAACATTTTGTGGATACATGAAATAATATTTATGTATATGTATACACACACACATATATATATATATATATAGAGAGAGAGAGAGAGAGAGAGTGAGAGATAGAGATAGAGAGAGAGAGAGGGAGAGAGAGAAAGAGAAAGGGAGATAGAGGGAGTAAGAGAAAGCACGAGAAATTAATAAAATGTTATAAAGAATACGAGAAGCAACTAAATCCGCCCCCCTTGCTGCATATAATTAATCGATACTCGGTTCATCCCTCTCCATACAGCTCACCCTCCCCACCAACCAGCCGTAAACTGGCACCACCTCCCCATAGTCCGCCTTTATGGCTCGTTAGCGCGAGTCGAGGACTTAATTAGCCTACATCTAATTTCCGTTGTCTGCGTAAACGTTTCATCACCCACTCCCTTTCACTGTCGCTTCCTTGCCAACTCCCACCACTACCATGCTCCCCTTTCGTTCGTGTGGAAACCTCCATCCCTCTCACATCGTTTTGCCTCTTAGAGAGGAGATGTGTGGAGGGTTGGGACAGTGATGATGATGTCGACCCTTGTATGCGTACATGTGTGAGTGCATGGGCTCTCTCTCTCTCTCTCTCACACACACACACACACACACACACATATATATATATATATATATATATGTGTGTGTGTGTGTGTGAGTGCTTGCGCTCACATTTATATATATATATATATATGTGTGTGGGTGTGTGTGTGTGTGTGTATGTGTGTGTGTGTGTGTGTGTGTGTGTGTGTGTGTGTGTGTGTGTGTGTGTGCCTGCGCGTGTGCGTGTTAGTACTTGGTGGCAGCGTCGGTGCGAGGTGGGTAAACGGGAAGGCAGATGTTTGTGTCAGTTTCTAGGGTTTTTTCTATTAATTTATTATTTGTTATTGTTTATCTTCCTAAACTTGAATGTGGGTGTATCGAACATTTGGGTGATGGGGAAGGGAAGGCTGTAACCAATGTGCAGGTGCCGCAAAGAGGCACACCCTTGGCACCTCAGGTGTTTATCTAGAAACAAACAAACATATACGTTTCATGCTTACGCATATATATATATATATATATATATATATATATATATATATGTGTGTGTGTGTGTGTGTGTGTGTGTTTGTGACGAAATAAATCATTTTTAAATCATGTTACAAATAAAGAGTATAAACGCAATGTAGTTGTTTACAGCTGTTTCAAGGCAGTGTTTTTTTAAGTAATACAATCTGCCATAAACAGTTTATAAACACTTGATTATGTTAAGAAGACAATTTTCTAAGGTACCCAGGAAAATACAAATCAACAATAATGTCTTAAAAACGTACAAATTATAACAAATGTAACGCAAAAACATAATAGAATACATTCACAAATACGTCGGTAGTAATTATTTAAATTAACCCCATATCACAATGCATATGATTACAATCTAAGAGAGAGAGAGAGAGAGAGAGAGAGAGAGAGAGAGAGAAAGAAAGAGTCTACTAAATATTGAGCTACTGGTATTTTCAAATTGATGATTGCTCTTCGTAGTTAACTTAAAGAGATCTATATATGGAAGTGTGTGAATATATCTATACGCGTCGTAGTCAAGGGGTTTAACTCCAGACTACAGATAATGTAGTTGTGGGTTCGATCCTAGTCTAAGTAAGCCATGCTTATGACAGCTTGATAGCCAGAAACACGTGTCCATGGGTGTCCTTTATGTACGTAAAAATGAAAAAAGAATATAAATAAATAAAAGTATCTCCTGTTAAGGGCGATGTAATGCAGTTTTCTGCATGCAAGAGAGGAACATCTTTAGCGCTTAGTTAGTGGAAAATATACAAACGCTGTTATTATCGCCAGTAAAAACAATAACAAATACATAACTTAATATTTAAGCAATAAAAATCGTACATATGTCCAGGCAAGTCGCCGTAGACCAGCGATTTAACTCCAGACTACAGATAATGTAGTTATCAGTTCGATCATTGTTTAATTAAGCCATGCTGATTGCGGCTGGATAGCCAGAAACATGTGTCCATGGATAGACGTAAAAGATTTGAGTTTAATAACAAGCAGTACAAATATCTTCATGCAAGATCCAAACACAGTTTGTTGATCACTTTCAACTGCTCGTGTAAATTAGCCGCCGACTCGCTATTTACAAAGTTAAATTCCTCCTTAATTATTAGCTAATTTCCTATGGCCGAGGGGTTAACGCTCTTGACTGCGAATAGGTGGAGATTTGTGATCGGAGTTCTGAGCCCGCCGACCGTTGAGAATAAACTTTCTGCACTGAAGATTGCGTTAGCATGAAACATCGATGTCTGTAGGTAATAAATAATTAATATTTATTTATAAATATATATATATATATATATATATACATGTGTGTGTACATCCGATTTTCACTAACGAATACACACACATATATGCATGAATGCGAAATACTTTCTTATTTATCACTACTAGATTGCAAACAAAACAGTTTCCTCTAATTTAAATAAGTAATACACTATATTATTTAGAAATACTCTATTTACAGTCAAGCAAAGTTGCAAATACAATCTTTTGTTTACCTAATAAGCATAATTACATTTTAAAACAGCTCAACATAAATAATTGTTTGCTGTTATTCGATTATAATCTGATTGCCCTATTTGCTTATATATATGGAATAGCTTTTTTCGGTATTACCAGTAAATAATAAAAGTGATAAAAACAAAAACATGACAAAAAATCGAAAGCATGTTCATTACTTTACAAAGGACATGCGCCCCCCCCCCTCCTGCAAGGGGAATATTTTCTTTCGCTCCTCAACAATTGACAAGCAAAACAAGTTTTTTTAACATACCTAATTATTTTTATACACCTCTTTTTTAAAGCATAGCTTTTTTTTTCTAAAATAGCAGCATTTATTACAACCAAACGCTTTAAAAAATGTGTGTTAATATTATTCCAGCATTTTATTTTCGTTGTTTTAAATTTTCCGTGAAAAATAAATAAATAACAACAAACTTATTGTTTAATGTTTTGTTTACAAACCGCCGGTTCACTATTCTATCCAAATTACGAAAAAAATAATTCATAGTATAAGTGTAGATTAACACTCTCTGTTAAATCACTCCACTTTCCACAAAACAAACAATAGATTCTTCTTTTTTAGGCGATTACGCATGAACACCTTTAAAAACTGGGCATAAATATGAAAAAAACCCACTTATTTTTAAATTTACAGAGGGGATCAGTTTCGTATATCCATTAAATTTAAAATGATCCCCTCACTTTCAGACCATTCTAGCGCTTTATGGCAGTTAACTAAATTATTTATTTTTTTGCTATGGGAGCAAAATCCGTTGTGCTTTGGGGGTGGCATGGGTCAATTGTGTGTGGGTTTGTGACCTTGCCCGTCGGACTTAGGGTTAGCGGTTAAAGTATTTTTTATTAATTTTCATAAAAAGTTAGAATGGCCCGGAGATGGGGCATCATTTTACGTTAAATACATATGAAACTGATCGCCCACTCTAAATTGTAAAATAATAGTTTATTTTTTGTCCTTCCAGTTTCCACAGTGTTCACCCATCACACGTAATCGCCTAAAAAAGATGAATTCCATTTTGTGGAGCGAGATTTAGTGGCGGCTGTTTATGTATAAATTTACCCATATTTTATTTCTTTAATCTTATACATTTTTTTAACTTTAATACTTTTTTAAATTTCAATTATAAGCAATTGATTTGTTTAGTGGTGTTTACCTTTCCTGTGAAAATTAAATAAATAACTTCTTTCAAATTAGCTAATTAAATATCTTATTTGTAAGGCGTCAATAAAAATGTTACAAGTGTGGGTATTATTGTTGATTGACATTCTCAGCATCCCCTTAGCCCCCTCCCAATGAAATTCGACTTTTTAGACGATTGCGTGTGCATACCCTGAACAACCTGATGATGATGTTTAACATTTGTCATGAAAAAGAAAAACATGACCTTTAATCTTTCTAAATTACAAAAAATATTCTATTCATTAAGTTTTTTTCTGTCTTTAATAATAAAGGCGAAAATTACAAAGTAACCATTTCGAATTACTCAGTAATATGAAATTGTGTTATTTGACCAATCGACGTTCCAGTATTTCATTTATTAATTGCATTATATAACCAGTTTTTAATAGGGAATTCATTTCATTTTTATGCTGAAACAAAATAAAATTCCTCGACTTTGAATATTTTAAAGATCATATCAATTAACCTTTTTTTCTAATAAATAAAATATCATTATGTCCATACACAGTAAATTTACCAACATTAGAATCTATCAAATAACACTACAACAATCACATTTTTGTTGTTTTCCTCCAAATAACCAAAATGTTAAATGGAAACTATTTATTTTCTTTCTGTAAAGAAAACTATTATTTCAGTAATAGCTGCATGTGGAGCGGGTTGTTCGTGCTAGTATATATATATATATATATATATATATATATATATATATATATATATATATATATATATATATATATATATATATATTATGTGTATTTAGGAAGCATATTTTCATTTAGGCAAATATTATTAAATAACACGGAGTGGTTTTGTTTGATGCGACTTTTTTTTATTTTTCAATTTTCCGAATTGTCCATCTAATGTTTCGGTCAAATTGATGTAAATATGATACATGGGTTTCTTGTTCCATTCTTTTTTCTTTTTTGCAAGTACTTCCGATTTGAATCGTCAAATCATCTTCAGGCGGTATTAGTTTTAGTGTCTTTACAAATTTGGACTTTACTGTTGTGCTCATTTTTGAATTATAACGGCAAGTAGTTTATAACTTGAAAAAAACATCTGTAAAGTTGAAATGTACATGAGAGCGTGATGGCGTTCTTCACAAGAAACCCATGGATCATATTTACATCAATTTGACCGAAACATAGATGGACAATTCGGAAAATTGAAAAAATAAAAAAAGTCGCATCAAACAAAACCACTCCGTGTTATTTAATAATGTTTGCATATATATATATATATATATATATATATATATATATATATATATATATATATATATATATATAGTTTTGGAAGTTTCTCAACCATTAAAACTATATTAAAACAACCAAAAAAAACACCTTAAGTCCCAAGTCGTTCAGTGGAAAATCACTCATGTAAGTCAATTAAACTTTTTCAGTTATTATATTAGTTTGCTGCTAATATTATTTAAGGGATCATCAGTTGTTTACATAAAAAAACTGTTTCGGGAATTTAAAAACAAGACATTATTTAATTTTATGGCTTCCCAGCAGAGTTGATCAGACCCCACTTCCCTTAAAAGACAAAAAGATAAACGTTCCGTATAGGAAACCTAAGTTTTGTTCTGTAGAAATGTTTTGCTAACTTATATTATTTATTAAAAAAAGAAAAAAAGTCCCTCTTACCTGTGTTGTTCGTCTGTCTAATAAATGTATCCGTTAATGTTGCTGCATTTTAAAGTGTGGAGACGGATCCATTAAACATTTTTTTAAATTGTATATATATATATATATATATATATATATATATATATATATATATATATATACTTTTAGTCCGTTTCACATTTGATTTGATGAAAATAAATCAATAATTGTAAGTTGCTTCCTAATAATATGTATAGTTGCTAATTACTGGACATTACTAATAAATTTCTAACTAATTATAATTTACTAATAAATTTCTAACTAATTATAATTTACTAATAAATGTCTAACTAATTATAATTCAGTAGTAATTTCGGTCTTCACATGTCCGCCCACAGTCGTGAACCGAAGTCGGATGTTTGCCAGGCCTGTATTATTGATCGCCTTGAGTTTAATCCAAATACGATCCTCTCGACACGGCTATATACTGGCTCATACGAAGAATGGTGCACCTTCTCCAAGTAATGTTACCACTAGTAACAGCACTTAGCTGGAAACTCCACCAGACTCGATGTCTTCTTGTCCTGGGATGCGGTAAAACCAAGAGACCACAATAAAGATAGACTATAACATAGTTAACAAGTCAATTAGAGAGAGGAACAGTAATATTCTTAACTTTTTTACTAACTCAACCTTTGACAGGTAAAGGAGAAATTTAATGGAATATTCGAATATCTATGTATCTCATATAGAGATCAAGTGTTAGCCCCAGGGATGCGCCCTTGATTTCTGAGAACTTCAACTAAAGTAAAATGAAACAAAAAATATCTATTATTTTATTTAAATACAGCACTTCACTGCGTACAATGGACATACCAAGGTTTCGTCAAGGTGTCTTTTGTTCATGATGGGATTCGGAAAATAAAGGACTGTACTAATGCAGACACTGTTGTCGGTCTTTTTAGCGTAGAATGCTAATAGAAATAGCTAAACCGGAAGTCGACTGATTAACTATATTCTACGTTAAATGTTTCTCTTTAAAATTATTTGCGGTTAGTTTTACAAGCTGCGTTCTTCAATTGTTCTGAATGTTTGTTTTATTTTCACGTTCAGGGATAAACAGTTTAACAGTGTATGTAACAAAATAGTGTAAAATGTCTACGTTCGAATCATCTGGTATATGCAAAAACGGCCTTCTTCGGCTGTTGTTGGATGCGTATAAATGAGAACAGTGTGTCCCTTATGATCTTAGTAAGGTCGATATTTCGGCATTCTTGGGGGACAGTAATTGCATACTGGGCGCTGGGGGTAAAATTATGTGTCTGTAGTGAAACATTATATTCTTTTATTAATATTTTTTAATTTGCGGGTACGTTATCTTTTAAGCGGGTGGTGGGGTGTTAGGTGTCGGTCTGGGATTAGCTATTTGTTGTATGTAATATCATGAAGACTATATGTGTCACAGCTGGCCTATTTGGGGGTTAGATTCTTGAAGTGGTGGTTATTGTTTACTGGTGGTGTGTATGATGGATAGGAGTTGTTGGTCGGGATGTGTCTTTGTGTCAGAGAGTCTTAGCACGATAATTCCTCGTGTGTTCGGTGTGTCCTCTGTCTGGTCATCTATCCACAAGGATAGAAAAAACGTTACTTGTGGATATATATATATATATATATATATATATATATATATATATATATATATATATATATATATAGTTTTAATCCCGGCTTGAGGCACTAACTGGTCTAGCCGCACTGAAAAGCTGTGATACAGCGAAACAGTCTGTATGTGGATGACTATATATATATATATATATATATATATATATATATATATAGTTGCAACATAGTGCTAAATAATTAAGTAAAATCATAAATAAGCGCGTAATATTTATTTATATATGTATTACATAAAATCAGAACAATGTTGTTCTGATCTTTTGTAATTGCTGACGGGACTATGCAGGTATTTTACTCCCATCCAGAAGGTCTTAACTTTGAAATGCGCCCTTGATTTGCACGTGTTTGCCCGTGTATTCTTTCATGGCCCAGACAAATTTGTGATCTTCAGTGTTCACTACTAGATTGGTTAAAATTATTACTGTCTTGTTTAAAAGTAAGTCATACCACTGTTCCCACGTTTAATTATGAATATTTTTATGAATAGATTCATAAGTAAATTAACATAATTTAAATCAGGAAAAAAACATCAACAAATGAATTCCGTGTATTTATTAACATTGTTTTATTCTAAAATGTCGGATTTTAAAAAATCTATGAGAGACAACTACTGGTGTATCTCGCATATGTTGACTATTTATGTATTCATGACCTATTTATAAACTATTCTTTGCAGATAAAACTAATACTTTCTATGAATTAAATAAGGACACACAGAAACGCTTATCAGTAGATAATATTACTAGCAAATATCAAATAGAAACACACCATACATATAATGATTTTCATACGGACGCCGGAACATAGCGACTAAACTACAGATTGACCCTAAAGCTATCCATCTGACCAATCGGGAAGCATTTCTCATTCTACGACTTTGGATCAATTCATAAGCGATTATCCATTAATGCAAGGCAATCACAGATAAAGCTCAGTGAAAATTCACACAATTCGATATCACTGACTTCTACCTATCAATGACTAGAGACCCTGAATTTTGAAAAAAAAAACTATATAGTAATTGGTGGTTTAGAACTATAAACTATATCCCATGATGGAAACTGACTTCGCTTAAAAAAAGGCAACACTTGGGTAAAAAAATCAAACAAGGAAACTCTTTTTACGTATCGATCGTGTTGCGACATGATCGGACTATTTCTTCTTGATTCACTTAAGGGGAGGATCCGCAACAAAGAATGCAGGCTTAACCTCTCCCGCAACTTTGAGCAAACAGCTAACGGCATATTTAAGAAAATAAGGTTTCAACATTACTATCGACATCACTCCCACTAGCGTAGACTTCTTAGATGCTAAGCTTGATCTAGCTATCAACTTTTTTTAAAATCCGTCTATAAAACAACCTTACAGTTTAAATACAGCAACTTATAATCCTGTCATCCCCTATAGTCTTCAATAGTTTATACCAATTATATGTAGGACAATCTCTTACCTTTATTCTAGCCCTGAAATATTACAAAAAGCTGTCCGACACTACAATAAAGCCCTCTACGTAGGTGACGTTAAGAGGAAACTCAACTCATGAGATCACAGAGGACGAATAGAAAAAGGAACATTATGTGTCCGTCCCTTCTCCTTTAGTGTTACATTCAATGTAGGTTGACATTTCCTCTACTTTTACGACAAACATTTCCCACCATCCAGACACTTACATAAAACCTTTAACAGGAACACAGTTACAACCAGTGGCTCCTGCTGACCCGTTGTTGGATCTTTTATATCATCTCTAATGAACTTGCAGAAGAGACGAAAATTGCCCATGAAAATTAGAAAATTGTTGAATTATCGCTACGAAAAGTGTTGCATTTCATCTTCCAAATCATGTTTAATGTAATGCGATATTTGACTAATTGTTTTTCTTTTAATTTAAATAAGCTTTTAATTATTTCTATTTCAATAAGCAAAGACAATGTTGGATTGGAAATAGAGTATCAGAACAGATGCTACACTTTGCTGTTAGATAAAAGGACAAAGAAATATCTATATAAATGTAGGCCAAAAATACATTGATATTTTTACCGCAATTAAATGTTATTTCCTTTGTTATTATTTTTGCCGATAAAGACAACTAAATGTATTCGGCTATCGTACGGTGAACAAAGGAAATAACATGTAAGTGCAGTAAATATATTACAGACGAGGCTTACTGGCTTACTGCAGGCTCCGTGGTCGAAATTTCCAATCTCGTTCAAGTCAGCTACGCTGATGAGTCGTATTGAGGGCGAAACACGTATCCCTAAATAATAATATTTTATATATATAATTATCAGATCGGAGAATTGTTTCAAAATATATTACCCTATTTAAATAATCCTGAATCACCCTAGCAAAATTTATTAAGTCGTAAACTCTGCAAAAGTAGGTACAATAATTAACATAGTATAAACGCATATATATATATATATATATATATATATATATATATATATATATATATATATATATATAAGCTGTGTGTGTATGTGTGTATAAGGCTGAATACTTTGGCGCAGAGGTTAAACGAGAGGCAGCTCGGATCTGTTCCTGAGGTTAAACGAAGCTAAAAAAATATATGATTTCCGTTTTCAAATAATACATGAAATTGAGGAAATGTTTTAAACATTAAATTTAAGCACCAAATACGAAGAAAAGTAAACAGGAAATTGTAGAAAATGTATTGAAAATAGTAATAATGTGTGTCATTCACCTAAGCTTTCAATTTCAAAGTTATATCTCCCATGTAGTAATTAGTTTCTTCCCCGCTCACTTCCTAAAAGAATATCATGAAATCTTTATTAGTTTTAATTTATTCCCGGCCAACGCTAAATATATAATGTAACGACACCTTTATTTATTTTAGTGTATTCCAGTACATTTAAAATGTACTACTGTATTATTTCACACACCTACTCTATCTTGGACATTAAAAACTGGCTCTCAAGCAATGCAGGGTACCTTTTCTGCTATACAATAGTATAGCAAAGTACAGTAAAAAGATATTGATGATTCCCTGGCAACGCTGAGTAAACATACCTTCTCTATCTAGGATATTGAACAATATAGAATAACTTATACCACTTAGCAAATATAATACTGTATTATAACTATTATAACTATTATGGCGCCCGGGTAACACCGAGTTAAAAAAAGACATAGGAGTGTTTACTCTGGAGCAATGCTGCGTTTAAACAAACCTGCCTTATCTAGAATGTTGAGCATTTTTGGATTACTATATACCACTTATAAAATAAAAAAAACTGTAATCTTACATTTATTGTTTCCATTTAAAGTGCTACAGAAACCACCCAAATTAAATTAAGGATGCCCCAGAGCACTACTAAAACCTACCTTTCCAAGTTTCTTGACACCCCCTCCATAGCCCGAAGAGAAGCTTTAAAACCGTAAAATAATGTTGAATGAAAATGCCGAGCGGAAGGAATACATTAAAATTACAGTGTTTTCCTTGTAAATTATGGCTGAAAAACTCGATCCCCGCTGAAGAAACCTGCTCCATAGCCTCTTTAAGAGTGCATTTAGAGATTGGGAATACTTCTAGTATCTTCCCTGGTTAATTTTACATGAGAATACAATTTTATGTTGATTCTCAAACCTTTTTTTCTATAGGGAACATATACACATACACACACACATTGAGTTGTATATATATATATATATATATATATATATATATATATATATATATATAGAGAGAGAGAGAGAGAGAGAGAGAGAGAGAAGAAAAAAGAGTGATAAATATGCGACGATTGTCCAAATTTATTTCAAATTTCAATTGTTTAATGCAAGGTGTATTCAGTAATAAACTAGTGTTTATTATTCTTTCCTTAAGCCAAGGCTTTTCAAAGATCGAGATCTTATCATCAGAGGAGAAATACAGATGGATAAGTTGACTTTCAAAAAACCAAAGTTCAAATATTTGAAAAATATGAAAATTATTTTTAAAAGAATTTTTGTTAAAAAAACGCAGTGAATGAAAAGAAAAGTTCCGTAAAAAAGATATGCAGATTGTCCGGGTGGTAAATTTCCGTTGAAAAGAAGTCCGATGAATTGTAGAACGTGAAAAAAAACTCTTTGCGTGGGCGCAGTGTGGAGAAAGTGTTAAAATTACAAGTAAATCCAAACGCACTTAAAAGGGATTGAAAAGAGAAAAGCTGGCCATTTTTTATATACTTCCTGGACCAAACAAGGCAGATGACATCTCGTTCAAGGTTTAAATCCAAATGAAACAAAAAAATAGCAAATCGGTTAAAGATTTGGGGTTTGGGGAAGGTTTAAAGTACGAGGGGTTATGAGGTACGGAATTCTTTAAATAGCCGCTGTATGAGTTGGGAAGTAATAAAAAAGAAGGGAAAAAGAAAAAAGAGAAAGGGTTGGTATGGGGATGAAGTTAAAGTGACAGGGTGGTTGAGGGTGTGGGCGGGCGGTGGTCAAGGTTAGGATATATGTTTTGGAGGGTGGGATTAATCTGAAGCGGAATGGGAGTATAGAGATTGCCGATTCTAAAAATAGAATTCTAATGAGTGAGCTTCTAACATTTCAGAGGTAACAAGTAAGGCAGCTAAAAGCAAAATAAATTGTAATTACTGGTTAGGGTTTCTGGGGGTTTTAAAAGGGTTAATATATATATATATATATATATATATATATATATATATATATATATATATATATATATATATATATATATAGGTATACTGTAGATGTGTTCTTGTGTGTTTATGTATGTATGCCGCTATCGCGCTTAGTGGCATTAAGTGATCGAGGAAATGTGTGTAGATCAGGCTATGTTTGATAATCTCTTTTTGCACGGACCTTTGGATTAATTTCGCCAGGACACTAATCCGTTGGCGTCATTCCAGTCTGGGGTGATCACTATTGGACCGAACACCATATTCGGACTTTATGCTATTTGTACAAAATTCAATAACACTAAACGGAATGTACGTACCGCATAACAAGCACATACACACACACACACACGCGTGCGCATGCACGCACACACAAACGCATATGCGTACACATAGTATTAGTATCGTAAATGGTTAACAAATCAATACTAAAAAAAAATAATGTAAAAAGGGATTTTATTTCTTCTACTCTCATTAGCAGATTCGTTTGCTCATATGCTAAAGGATCGTACGCCAGTGTTCACGGTTGACAAAGAATCGGGTCTGGGTTTCGAATTAGAGGGTGTACGCTCGCTACATCCAGTAAATATGATGAATTGTACAACGGAGAAACAGCTCTCTATGGAGTACTATCTATTATTATACTCAATGTGAGTTCATCAAGGTTCTGTTTTCACAGGTCTTTTCCTTTATAATTTAAAACACAAAATACATACTCAAATATACTTAAATTCTGGGAGTCAGTTATGTTTGAAAAATAGATTGTTTTAATTGTCCTACGTAGCCGTAATATATAATCAATTAAAAACGTAACCCGTCTCTCTCACAAACACACACACACACACACACACACACACTCTCTCTCTCTCTCTCTATCTCTCTCTCGCTCTCTCTCTCTCTCTTAGCTATCTATGTGTTTCTCTCGCCTCTTTCAAGAGGAGTTTTGTTAGATTTAATCCAGGAGCAGATCATACAAGAGCAGCATCATAACCTCATGACAGAGAGGCTCCATCATCTCAGACATGCAGTCGAGGAATAGGGGTCGAAACGGTTGTTCCTCCTGTTACATGCGAAGCAAAAGAATACCAAGTGTTATTCAATTTTTTTCTTATTTAACCATTTTCTAATATCTCTTAATGTCTCTGTGAACATTTAGAGAAGATTTACGTATGTAAAATAGATGGTAAAAATAATAAGTCTATTTACTTTTGTATAAGAATTTAAAATATAATTCTTTTATATGATTATAATAATAATAATAATAATAATAATAAGAAGAAGAAGAAGAAGAAGAAGAAGAAGAATAAGAAGAAGAAGAAGAAGAAGAAGAACATATAAGTAAAGAGACTTATTATTTTCAGTTACAAGTACAAAATGGATTACGTCACTATGGGAAAAGCCCATCCATTATATTAGAATGATGTAGATGACCATGCAAAAGAGGATAGTGTCAACAATTAATGTCGTCCGTCATCCCTCAAACAATTGAGAGGGTCGAGGAATATGTGCTGCATAGTGGTCGCCTTTTTTTGTTCGGGCCACAGAAAATATGAGAGTGCGCGTAAACAGCTGCATTCATGACACGTTAGTTGTGGTAGCGCGCATAATGTTGTTCTTTCCCTTCTTCGTAGCAGCCATAGTAATAGGTGTAGCAGTGAGTGTAGAGTTGTCTACCCCTCTCTTCCTCGTTAGTAGTAGATTGGTTGTCTGTCTGCCTCTTCTATTACTTTATAGCAGCGATTGTAATAGTTGTCATATGGTCTATTCTCATATGGAATGGCTGCTATCATATGATAAACACAGTTCATACACAGTTCATGATATTTTTCGGTTTTATTATCTTTATATTCTTTATGAAATACATTAATACTCAGTTTCACGGCTCCTTAGTCGCCCATGAGGCGGATGTAAAGGGATCGCTTCTAAATAGGTATGCTTTATTCGAAGTTTAACAACTCCAAAGTGTCAGTACTCCGCTCTTTTTGCCACGTTTCGCTCGTGACTTCTTTATATTTTCCATTGACACGTTAATAAGACTTTTTCCTATGTATCCTAACTACGAAGAAGAACTTTCCTCCTTACGTGCTCCAACACATCACACGTAAAATTTTGCTACAAGGATCGTTCACGTTGTTTCGTACTGCTAAAATATGTCACTCTTGTTCGCTTGTTCGTGTGTTTTTTATCTTGTCTCTGTATATGGCGGGTGACGTCATCGTTTTTTTACGTAATCCATTAAAAAAGAAGTTGAGAGAACATTGCACAGAGGATAACGTCACAAAATGATGTGATAAAACTAAGCATATATATATATATATATATATATATATATATATATACATATATATACATATATGTATAAACATACACACACACAGATATATATATATATATATATATATATATATATATATATATATATATATATATATGTATGTATATAAATATATATATATGAATATGAATGATAATTTATTTCATTTTGACTACAAAATTGATTTTGTTTCACGAGAGCGATTTGAGGCGCTCACGATCGCCAGGTCTTGAAATAACATCACAAATAATGTTATTTCAAGACCTGACGATCGTGAGCGCCTCAAATCGCTCTCGTGAAACAAAACCAATTTTGTAGTCAAAATGAAATAAATTATTATTTATATTCATATTTCTGCTCTATATTATTATTGAGCACTCTCATGAACCCGGTTCAACTCCCCTGGATGTATACCCTGTGGATCTATACCATACCCGGGTTATATATATATATATATATATATATATATATATATATATATATATATATATATATATATATATATATATATATATATATATATATATATGAGGGAGTAATTGCGAAATAAAAATTTCAGACAAGATATAACATTTGTCATAGAAATATGAACAAGTAAGGTAATATGCTAGTAAAAATAAGAACACAAACGCATCATTTGATATTTCGGTCGAAGGGTTCGACTATATTCGTTTTGTTGTGTGGCTTTATTAAAAACAGAACTCAACATTTCTATACAATGTAGAAAGAAAACTCCAGGGGGATAAACGGTAGTAGGAAGAAAAGATGCAATAGATGCTTAGTTTAGTAGATATGTTAGAGGGAGTGAAAGAGGAGGAGTAGAAAGAGTAGTACGTGTGTGAGCGGTGATAAAGAAGGAGTAGTAGGAGGCATAGTGAGTAAGAAAGCACAAAAGGCAGAAGGTAGGAGGTATAAAACATGGTTATTAGCAGAATAAGCAGAAGTGACAGCACGTAAAGAAATAAATTGAAGTAAATGTGGTTGAATAAATTAGGAACACATGATAGAAGGAAATTAAAACAATACAAAAATAGTAAACTAACAATTAGCCTAATATATATATATATATATATATATATATATATATATATATATATATATATATATAAATAGAGAGAGAGAAAGAGAGAGAGAAAGAAAGAAAGATAGATATAGAGAGAAGAGGTTGGATGAGAAATCTTATAACGTTTTATCTTGTCGACTCGTGAAACGTCTAGACCTCTGGTATATTCTGTTGTTTACTTCAAACATGTATTGTTTAAATAGTACGGTCATCTTATTATTAGCTATTAATGAATGTTTCCGTTTTTTCTAATTATTTAGTCGGAATGTAGCAGATACGTTTGTGTATATTTTCGTGACTGATGAGATTTTCACAAGGTAAATGTTATGATTGAATAGATATTACTGTTTTATATGCGTTTTTATTGTTTAGATAAACCAATAACAGCATGCACATTACTTTTCTTTTTATCTGTATTTTTAGTCACATCTATTTAAAATAAACGTTCGCAGTTCGCAGTGATTTTGATTGGTGGGACGTTCAAGTCGATTGTCATTTTACAAATAAAATACTGCAATTCATTTTAGTAAAAATCTTCATTTTAGTTCTCCAAAATTAGTTGGATATTAGGAAAAGATTGTAACTTTGTTGCACTCTGAACAGATATATGGCATGTCAGTTTTGGGAAAGCGTTATCTTTGTCACAATGAATTTGGTATATTCTTGGCGTTCCGGCTGAGATCAAGCTGTGGTGTCTGTTCTATCCTCAGAATATGAATGAGAAACTTTCTTAGATTGAGGTAATTTTTATTTTTGTCTCAATCCAGAGTGCCCTTTTTGGGGAGTTGAATTTCCCAACATTAAACACTGACCTTGTTGTTACTCACACGTTCTGGCCGAGAAGTATAGCAACGTGTCTCCTCTTTTTATTCTGTTCAATTACACGTTAATTACTATGTTTGGTGTAAGCAAACAATGTTAAACATAACATAACATTATATATATATATATATATATATATATATATATATATATATATATATATATATATACATATATATATATATATAGAGAGAGAGAGATAGTGAGACAGAGACAGAGACCGAGAGAGACAGAGAGAAAGACAATGAGTAGAAATAAATACATTTACAACATTATTTATTACAGTTCCAAGTATTCAGGATCGACAAGAGTTAGGTGTACGCTCGTTTCCGAGACGTTTAGGACTTTTTTTACAGTTTTACACATGAATTCTAATATGTACTTCTTCCGTGACTTGTACCAAAGTCACAGAGATCTAAAGATTAATTCTCATAGCAAACCAAACTTATATATTCACATTATCAAAAACTCAGAAAAAAGTAGCAACTATTTATTTTGTATAATCAATATATTGATTACACAAAATAAATAGTTTCTACAGTTTTCTGAGTTTTTGATAATAGGAGATATATACGTTTGGTTTGCGAGGAGAATGACTTTTTTTCATTTATTATTTATCGTCCTCAACATAATTATAACAGTGTCTTTAATATGCGTCTCTTATATTCTTATGTCCGATTAATCCATGTAAGTTGTCCATACTTAAGACGAGATAATCACACGCGGTACAAGATGTAATTTTATAATTGAATATGTTAAGAACAAGCAGAAGACGCATCTTGGTAGAATTAATTATATCAGCCGGGTAGAAAAACAACAGCAATACAAGACCGCAAAATCCGAGGACCTAAAAAGAGACCTGATTTGTTAAGGTTATCCTTAGAACCGTTGATATTGGAACAATGGTTTTTTGCAGGTTCTCTGCATCGGCTGTTCAGCCAGCTTAGGATTAAAGGCTGAAAAAGAGTCGCAGTAAAGAAACACCTCATAGAGAGAATCGAACAATATGCAATGCTGTTCAGGGCATGAAGAAATATAACATGGTAATATAATAGCAATCAAAAGGCGTTACGGTATTTTTATCTCTGTGAGAAGAACGAAGCAAAGTTTCGATAAGAAGAGAGACTTTCAGTTGTTTAAAGTTTTATTTGTTTTCGCGTTCATTGAAAAGTTTGTTGAGTCGATAATTGAAATGGTGTTCAGATAATGTTGGCTAAAATCAGTAAGGGGGCCGAAACGCGAAAAAAGCGCTCGAGTGGAAGGCATGAAACTATCCCTATTCTCTCATGATGCTCGACATTAAAGCAGTCGCGTAAACATAGTCACATGGAAGCCCACAAAGTAAGCTCTTCATAGCAAGTTTTTTCTACTGTTCAGGTAGCTGTGTATTAGTAAAACTACTCAATGAGGAGTTTTGTCTTGATTTATGCTCAGTTTTTTATTCATTTTTATTAATTCTGATTCATTTTGTATTGCACACGCACACACACACACACACATATATATATATATATAGAGAGAGAGAGAGAGTACATGTATTATTTAGATGTTAATCCAATGAAACTTCAGTGTTTATTAAACGTGCTCAATAGCAAGTGGAGCTGTTTATTTTAGTATATAGTTTTATCTATACCAACATTTTCGATTACATATGTGCATATATGTTTGAATAGCGCCATCTTTTGAAAGCCAACTTCCTCAGACATTTAGAAAAAAGGAAAACGCTTTCATTATATATATATATATATATATATATATATATATATATATATATATATTATGAAGATTTTTACTACAAATATCTTGGCAACATATATGGAGACATGTTTCGCAAACGCCCTTATTTTGGCTAAGTCTAGTAAAGCTGGATTATCAGGAATGGAAGTAAAACCCAATATATAGCTCTACTTGCTATTAGTAGTTGTTATTTGTTCTACCGTTATTCTCATGGTAGGTGCTCGACTGAGATCTAATCTTGTAAAACATTCACAATAAGAACCCGGCTAGCAACTACCACTGTCAATTATTTCCCTTTCTCCATCTGCATGCCTAAGACAAAATGAAACTTCCATGGGCAGAGCTTCTTTCCTAGAACTACCCGCCTGTGAAACACATAGTCGTCTTCAAGTTCAATGTAAACAAGTTCTTGTTGAACAGTTCTCGGTTCAGAGGATGAACTTATGCGAACTAAAAACTTACTAAGATGCACACCCACACAAACACACACGCATATATATGTATATATATATATATATATATATGTGTGTGGGTGTGGGTGTGTGTGTGTGTCAAGGTGTAAGGCTTCCAACATTTGTATAAAGTTTTTTCAACATTTATTTATTATTTAGTTTTTTTATAATTTTATGATTTCATATAACGCGTTTCAAGTTGTGGTCCGTTCTCATCAGATATGTAAATCCATTTGAAAAAATATCTTTCGATTTGAAAGAGTGTTGTTTCATTTGAGGAAATGTGTTATTGTTTGGCGTTTTGGCGCATGTATATCTTTTGATAATTTTATATATTTCATTTTTATTTTTTATTTTTTGTTGCTTCCTTTGGTACAAGTCGCGTGTGTTTATTAAGTACGTGTGATTTTGACCTTTATTTTATCGGTTATCTACATTTCTTGAAGTGCTTGGATTTTCTCTTGAAATTTATTATTTTTTATGTCCCTGTCGCCGAATTGGCTGTTGTGCCCGTGTCTGTGTGTGTGTGCGTGAGGTTAGTTCTGAATCTTGTACATAGGTTAGCGACATACATACACCCCCATACACGTACGCACATATACATATATGTGCGTACATACACACATGGGTATGGTTAGATAGATGGATAGAGAATGGTAGACAAAGGTTGATAGAAGTGCAGTCCGTATGGTGTGTAGTTTGAGTTACAATCTGTTCAATGCTGGATTGAATTTAAATATAAAGTGTTTTTCTTGTGTTAGTAAGTCTGTGTAATCTTATCTTTAGAAAATTAACATTATTTTAAATTTTCCTCCGCTGCATGAGTGGCCATGTTGCGAGACGAATTATTCATGGTTTTCTTTTATTTTAATGTTGCTTTTATGTAAAGATACTCTATTATTAAATATTTTGGTGGCGCCTATGTAAGATTCGTTGCATATTGTACATTCTAGCACATAGCCAACGTTCTTGGAGGTGCAGTTAAGGTCTTTTTTATTTTGAATGTTTGTGTAGGGTTTTTTAATGTGTATGAGTTCCCCTCTATTATTATTTTACAGACTCCACATCTTTCCATGTTGCATTTTGTGACCCCTTGTATTGTGTGTTGGTCTATTTTAGATGAGGTTAAAATTTGTTTGAGGTTTTTTGGTTGGCGTTAGCTTTTTATTATTTTTGTTGTTTTTAATATATTGTTTAGTTTGTTGTTTTGGTTGAATAGGGTTAGGTTTCTTGTTATTTCTGTGAATAATCCTGGATTAGTTTTGTTGTGTGTACAGATGTATGTTAATATATGTTTTTTGTTTCGTTTTTTGGGGGTTCGTAATAGTTTAAATGGTATGTTTTCTGCTAATTCTATACCTTTGTGTATTATTAGTAGGGGGTGTCCTCTTCTTCCGTAGTTCCTCCAGTCGGACAATCCGGAGGTCTTTGTCACTGACTATAGTACTGATCCTGCGTGCTAGTGAGTAGGGTATAGATTTTAGGCAGCTTTTGAGGTGATGGCTTCTAAAATGGAGATATTGTTGGGTGTCTGTAGGTTTGTGGTAGATGTCTGTGCTTATATGATTGTTTTTAATTTTAATTAGTACATCTAGGAAGGGTAGTACTATTTGACTTTGTTCAATGGTGAATTTAATTATGGGATGTAGGTTTTGTAGTATGCTGTGTAATTTATAGATTTCCCCCTTTGTGAGTTCCCATAATCATTCAGATATATTTTACAAGATTTTATGAAGAGAGTTTGAATATTCTGTCTATATATTTCTGCTATGTTTTCATACAAGATCTTCTCTAGGTAGGCCAGTCTTAGAGTGGCATATGTTGGTGCCATTTTGATTCCCATTGCTTACGTCCTCTCGTAAACACGTTTTACTCCCCCCCCCAATTATAAAAATAATGTAATTTATCATTTTAAATGTAGTTGCAGTAGCGTCCAACAACACATTCTGAGTAAGATTAGGAATAGAACCTTCCATTCAACTGACGTTCTAAATAACACATACGGGTCTTCCATTACAACCCATTTACTTAAAAACCCGCCGTGCGCTAGGAATTTTAGCATTGACTCCTTCCCACTTCTCAGTCATGCTCACCCATTATACCATCTAAAATCTTGGAAACGATCCACGTTCGTCTTAAACGTCCCTTAAACGTAAACCAAGGGGGTGTCTATTAGGAGTAGATATGATCAGTCACTAAGATTCGTCCTCCATTGTACATATACCATAACGCTATTTTATTTTCTGTACTCTCTCTTTTCATTCCCTGTTTAAATCCCTCGTTTTTGTTTAAATCCCTCGATACAGCCTTTGTTAAGAGAGGGCGAAACCGGTCGGCTGGCTTTTATTCTTGATTAACTTTTGATCATGAACGATAACATTCGTATTCCCTTCATGCTTGCGATATATATATATATATATATATATATATATATATATATATATATATATGTATATATATACAGATAGATAGAAAGAGAGAGAGAGAGAGGGGGGAGAGAAAGAAAGAAAGACAGAAGAGGAGATAGATAGATAAAAGTTAAATCAAAATTTCGGCCTTAGCTGTATCCCGGCTAGACAAAAGAGAATTCATTTTACCTATTTTTAGGATCATAAAATGTTCAAAACGGTTTTGGACAGGAGAGATCAGAACACACTTTTCTATATATATAATATTTATATATGAAAGAGTACATTTTATTTGTTTGTCCGTGATAGAAAAATATCTGATCAGTCAGAAAATTCCCACGAGAATCAATACCGATTAGAATTTACGACGAAGTTAATGTCGTCATTTAAATTGTCCCGTTGTGTCATTTAAAGGCCACATAATTTTATTGGATATAATATTTAATAGCAAGAAAAATGAAACAGCATTGATGATGACTTATTAAACGAAATGATATGACATTTATTTATTTAGCATAAATATGTATTTTGTATTTTAGTTTAGTATTGTGTTTGATTTTATATGTTACAAATGTTTGATACCCTGGCAAAAACGGATATGTTATCTGATATATATATATATATATATATATATATATATATATATATATATGTGTGTGTGTGTGTGTGTATGTGTGTGTTTGAACAATGACAAACAGAAAACAGGTTAAAGTGCAGGAGTAAAAAAAAACAAGAGATTTGACCAGTTTCGTTCGTGTTAGCGAACGTCTTCAGAAAAAGTGAAGATTTGGAAATAATTTTATTTTGAAAGGCACACACATTGGAGAAGGAAAACATGATCCGATTGGATCATATGAGAAGACGTTTCGTGACATTGAAATATGACGAGTGGGTGACACATTCTTCTTTATTTCTTATTCTACTTTATATATTTTTATTTATTTCCTTTTTTCTTTTTCACTTTCACACCTACTGAGCTAGTATAGAGGAGGCGGTAGGCGGAGGGGTAAAGGCGATAAGAGAGAATAAGACAGAGTAACTGGCTAGGATAACACACACATAGAATTGGGCATGAAATTGATACACTGAACGCGAGCACCCAAAAATTAATCGGAATATATCAGATATATGTCTGCTAATTTGCCTCATATTACATTTTATAAAGCAATAAAAATCTTTAATAGACAGTCTAGAAAAATCTATTTTACAGTAAAACTAATGTAAATGATATCTTATGAGAAAAATATTTTTTTAAGTGTAAGATGATATGAAATACATGTAAAAAAAATCCTTAAATAGGGTTAACTTTGAGAGAGATGTATTACAAAGATCTGATTAGTTATGAGACTTGCTATAATCTCAACAATTTGTTGTCTTAGATATTTAATCAGGGTCGCAGTGGTGTAATATATTGCATTGTTTTAGTGTGATCTTTGCTAGGTGCCTGCTTAGGGTATAAGATCCAAGCCTGGGGTTGATGTTCGATGGTGATGAAATGAGTATAGTCGCGCTTTCAATGCATTTGCGGCGTGAGAGAGAGTGTTTGCGTTTGAAGAGAGTGCAGTCTGAAAAGTTTCGATTGTGGGTGAAAGTGTTTCTTGTATATCACTAGAGCGTTAATGGACATGTCGTGTTTGAGGTCCCGCTTGGGTTCGTATATGCGAGATTGTAAGTTTCTGGACGTTTTCCCAATGTAAAACATCGGACATGCGGCACATTTTATTTTGTAAATGCCGGCAGAGGGAGAGGTATCTTTGGGGGTGGTCGGGAGCGGGGTTTGGTATTAAATAGATCTTTAATTGTTTTAGAGGTGGATGTTACTATATTTATGTAGGGTTTAAGTTGTTTCTGTAACAAAAACACTACTTAAACAAGAAACTACACACACTATGTGACAACAGTGCATGGAAAACGTTAGGAAACGAAAATCTCATCCTCAACTTATCCAAACACAGACTCACCTATACACAACGGGAAGCCCTCAGTCTAGGCCTCAAATTCGCCACCGGATATATATATATATATATATATATATATATATATATATATATATATATATATATATATATATATATATATATATATATATATGCGGCCATATGTATATGTGGATGTACACAAATATGGTTACAAAAGAGATAATGTAAGGTTAGGTTTGTTGTTAAGCAAAGAGGGTTCGGATTAGTGTTAGGGTTATTGTAAGTTAGGTTGACGTGCACCGGAAGTTGCGCCATGAGAAGAAAGTATATTAGAGAAAAGCGAGAGAGTTCCTTCTGTTGGGGACTGAAGCGTCTAAGTTAGCGGACGCTGTTTTTTTAGGCATTAACCACTCTAAGGTAGTTTGATAGGGAAGATGCAGTTCATCTTGTGTAGATTTTCGTAAATACTACCGTAAAAGGTACAGCAAAATCCTACATCAAATAGTGGAGTTATTTGTTGTTTTTTCAATTAATTCTATTATTGTAGCATCAGGAACAAAATAAAAAAACACATTTCTATGGTTACTACTGCCATTACTAGAGAGAGAGAGAGAAAGAGAGAGAGAGCGAGAGAGAGAGAGAGAAAGTGGGGGAAGAGAGGGAGAGGGGGTGCAAGATCTGTTTGGGTCCTCAACACCACATCGGTTTACAATAGAAATCGAAAATGTTCAATGATATTGAGATCTTTTTAGCTATGTTAATTGGTGCATTATCATCCTGAATGAGTGCGTTTTCCTCCAGAAAACTTCGGCAACTATGAGATGAATTTAATCAGTGTAAATGCTTAACTAGTCTTTAGTATAAATACTGCCATAAAAAGTAATTATTTGTTAAGCGAATTTCTAAGGTATAGCTCACCAGATCATTAATGATCCTCTTCAATGTTGAAAGAAGGCAGTTTGGGCCAACTGCTTCTTCCGACTGATGTCTTGTAACGGTTTTATTCTAATAGTGGTAATCTAATTGCAGCCCTCACGTGGAATCCGGATTGGTGCAGCTCCCGGGGAACGAATTTTGTGTAAACTGCATTCTCTGCTATAATTAAAAAAACCGAACTTGCTTTTATCCTTTCTTACAATGTGTGCAAGATCTGAAAATCGGTGTTTTCTTCAATAGTTTTATTTCGACCAGTTAGGGGTTCCCGCTTTCTCGTATTGTCATTGTTTTTTAAAGTAACACTTCTTGATGCATCAAATATTTCGGCTGATTTTGTTACGCTCGTGACTGCAAATACGAGCACCAACAAGTTTATAACTTTGAAAGTCAGATAGATCTCTGATTTTCATTGAATTTTTATTACCTATCGCTGAGAATATCTATAAAGCAACATACATTTTACAAATTAATTGAGAAACACTAAATAAAATTCAAGAAACACAAAAAACAAGTTTCTGGCGGTTTTACAGATAGTTTAAAATTATGATGTCATGGTGTAAGTTGTTTCTATTTTGTGTCCAACCTGTATATATATATATATATATATATATATATATATATATATATATATATATATATATATATATATAGTAGTAGTAAGTTATGAAAATATATTTATAGCAATTAAGCTACACAGAGGCTCCCGCGTTTCATCCCCGGGGGAATCTTCAGGCTAAAATGAATGGGGTCATTTTTGCCGGGTGTTTTTATATACACGGCTAGCTAGTTAACCAATCAGATTCATTGTTGTTCTCTAACCAATCGTTGGGCTTCCCACGAACAAAGGTGTGGTTAGTGGAATTTCCATTCCTATATCATGTTATATTGTTCTGTTTTCTATAGATGTGCCTATATCCTGTTTCCTTTGTTGTGTCAATATAATGGGTGAATTTATTTTAACACGTGATTTCTTGTATGTCTGTTTTAGGTTATTATTTTTAAATTGTTAAGTTGTTTGTTTAGTTTATTTGTGTGTATTTATTTATTTATCGTTAGCCTGACGTAAATTTATTTCTGTGTAAGCAGTTGCTTGCTATCTCACTTCTCCAGTTTAATAGATTTCGGGGGTCTTTAAAATTTAGGATTTCAATTTTTTCATTCAGGCATAATCTACACGGGTCATTTAAGTTTCTACATGTACTGGCCTGTCGTATTATTTTTCATTCAATTATTGGTGAGCGTCCATTTTCTTTGAGCTCCCAATAGTTGTTTGCTAGTGCTGTTTTAATTCGACGTTCTCTGTTTTTAAATGTGCTTTTGTGATCATAATATCTAGTTTTAAAATCTAGGGAGGTCATACCCACGTAGTATTTCTTGTTATTAGGTCTTTCTTTGGCAAATATTGTGGCTTGTTATACAATACTTTTGGTTAGGCATTTATTTTGTAGTGGACAAAGTGTACGATTTATGCAGTTACATCGTTTCTCTTCATTGTGTGCCTTAATTATCATTTCTCGGTTTTTGAAGCAGCTGTGGGATAGTTTTAGGTTATTTTTATTGAATATTTTATGCAGGGGATTGGTTACGGGGAAGTGTTTTACAATCAGATTTAGGAATTTTTTGCCCAGTTTAGTTTTTAGCATCTGGTTATAGGGCGGCGTATAGTAGATTATATTTATTTTTCTTTTATTTTTAAGTTTGTTGCAATTATTAGTGTCCTGTTTTTATATTTAATTTCGGTATTATGGTAACCACTACTTTTTAGAGCTCTATTGTAAATGTTGATTGATTTTTTAAAAACACATTTAAAAGCCTACGTTCGAAAGAATTCGGAATATGTTTTATTATTGGTGGGAGGTGATTAGACTTTATGGTTTACGTATATTGGATTAGCGTTATCTTTTAGGTATAGTTCGTAAGTATTTTTATTTAAGTTTTATGTGACGTCTAGAAAGTGAGTAGTTTTTATGTTAGCTAGTACTTCTACTTTTAGACCTAGTTATTTCATTTCCATATGTATAATTTTATTGCCGAGATGTATACCGATATATCCAACGATGAAATCCACATCATTAAAAAATGCAGGAGATCAGTTTTAATCAATAAGGATGACCAGTGGATTAAAACAAATATGACAAACTCTTTTGGTTTGGCCAAAGGTGCCTTGACTCTGTGGAGGCATCAGATCTTGTGGGGTTATTCATTTTATATAAACTCACAAATATATTTGATAATACAGATATCAGTCTTCATAGTAACAATTGATTAGCGATAAGAGATTCCAACAAAGTCAATGGAGAAAACTTCAAGAATATTATACATATGTGTATTTATGTATATATATATATGATTCAATATCGTCATCGATTATTTAATAATACGAGCGCAATATTTATTTATGAATAATGTTACAAAAGTTCCGATCGACATGGCCGATTAGCTTTCAACCTGAGGAAGGAGACCAAGACGAAAACATTCTGGGTTTTCTTGAGCTTTAATTATATACCGCTTTCTAGCTTTCCTCATTCATATTTTGCTATGTGTGGTTGCTTACGGGAGAAGCTGCTATGTGTTATTTCATTCCATTAGACATCCCAACTCACTTGTGAGGTGAACGTAGACATATAAATACTGGGAGCTGTTACGCCGTATTACATCACTTGAATTTAACAAAACGTGACCATAGATTTTTTCCGGTTGAAATTCGATTGTCAAATCACTTGAATCTGGGATCAGAAATCTGGTACTTTACCTCTACACGAGTATTCCCATCCTCGCAACAAGTGAAGTTCTAGCGCTCATGTCTTTTGTTGATATTCGCACTACTGCTACCATAGATCTCAATCATAATTATATATACATACTAGCTAACCCGTGTCCTGACGCGTCCCGGGAAAGTAGATTAACTCAAAAAATTCCAAGAAATGTAACTATTGCATTATTGTCTGATTATGGTTTTTCGGCGTGAACGCAGACCTTACGATGTCCATGTAAAACAGTTGGAGTGTCTACTTGCTATCTGGACTCATGGGGGAAGGTAAATTGTTAACACTGACTTAAGGTTTGTTTTAGGGTGAATAAAGGACATTTTTTTCCTTAAGAAAACTGTGGCAGTAAAAATTCATCACCCCCAAAGAAAAATCAACCGCTAAAATTCTTTTTTATTCTGATTATTTGTATTATTTTTGCAACCATCCTTATCTTTATTTTTATATTTACAACGTTTCGGCCGATGCTATCTCCGACCCTTCTCAACATCTAAACCATACAAATTATATAAAAGAACTGAAAAAGAAAGAAGGTAGAAAAAAGTAAAAGTAACAAACTGAAGTACAAACCTCTCGAAAAAAAAAACATATAAGCAAAACAAAAAGGGGCGGATATGATATTCGTTTTTAAAGGCTTAAAATACGTAGAAAATGAAATCATATTTTAGCCTTACTTGTAGGTTAGGACTATTCCATAATTCTATTATACTAAAGTTAACTAATTTTATTGTAAATTGCTTTACAAAATAATATCTATTCATTTAACGATTCCCTCTTGAATAGAAACTCAGCATTTTGGCTGAAAAAGACTCCTCTACACACAGGGCCAAGAAAACACACATATATATATATATAGTGGTATGAAAATATGTTCATGGCAATTAAGCTACACATGGGCTTCCATCTTTCATCTCCGCCGGGAATCGTACAGTTGTATATATAGTCATCTACAGATACATTTCGTCGTCTATCAGTGTGGCTAGACTTTACGAGATTCGAAAACGGGATGCTAGTGATTGGCGCGCGGTGATTGACAGACTGATCAAACGAAACTGTTCGTTGCAGTAAGAGAAATTATATCATGTTTAAATGAAGCTACACACACATATATCACTATCATCATGAAGTTGGGTATGTTAATATTTTTATACAATTGTGTATGTACACTAATGTCTGCTAAACTCATGAACGGATCATTTTGAATTGTGGAACACAACTGCTAGTCATACGGGTCTAAATGTGGCCATCTTGAGTTGAATTCAGTTTTATGCAAAAGAAGAAAAAGAGGGTAGAGGCTTTGGTTAAAATTCAGCTACTTTCGAATTTTGCGAAATTTTAACGTCAGATATTCGGCATCAATTTATAAAATATTCTCTAAGGTTCAGTTTATTGTGGCTATTTTAAAGGGTTGCTAGGGAACATATTATAGACAAAACCTCCCATTTTTTAAATTCATAGATATCAGATTTGAATTTAATTTCATCCATAGCCTTTAACCCCAATTAAGGAATATTCCCTGAATTTCAATTCTTTTTTAAGACCCCTTAAGCTAAAGTCTCAAACTCTAGACATTTTCTAGAATAAAAATCACATCATGCATTTTGATCAAAATTTGACTAAAGTCTATTATTCTAATTTTCGTATGAGCACATAAAAGTGATACAAACTGTTCTGTCCGTGGAATTCATTTCATTGGACCAGTATTTCTCCAGTATATATATATATATATATATATATATATATATATATATATATATATATATATATATATATATATATATATATATATATATATATGTGTGTGTGTGTGTGTGTGTGTGTGTGTGTGTGTATGTATTGTTGCAGATCGATTTGCTATCTCGTATTATTCCCGCAACACTCCCACCCTTTTCCCGTCCATTTTTTCTCTACCACGCCTCAAGGAGTAACGGCGGTGATGAGGCGGGGGGGGGGGTCATAAAGCGTTCGTGTTCTGATGTTGTCCAGTGCGCCAAGCTGCTTCTCTTGAAAGTTAAGCCGTGTCGCGCCTTTGCTAAAACAAAAATAAAATAAAAAATGAAAAAAATAAACGTAGAGTAGATAAAATAATCAATAGAAACAATACGATTGAAATGCGGCGGAGATGAGAGGGGGATATAGTTTTTCAGTGGAGGGTGGGTAGATGGGGTGGGTGAGGAATCGAATGTTTACTTGAATGGTCAGCAGGTGGTAGGAGTGGGAAGGAACTTTGACAGGATTGGCTTAATTTGAAGTTTTTTTCTTAATTTCTGCCATTGTTTCTGAGAGGAAAGGAACAAATGAGGAAGGAATAAAAATAATCCTGAAAGAAAAACAGATAAAAAGAAGGAAACAAGTACACACAAAAGAAACTATATAAGAAATAAAATAAATGAAAACGACTGAAGGAATGAAAATCAAAAAACGTATATTCTAGAAATTGTTTTTCAAACTTTAACAGGACAGACCAAAAAAACAAAAAAACAATCTTTCTTATAAATATGTTTGGACGCATCTACAAGAAAATGCGTTTACCGAGGATAGACCGACGAACTGAAATACCCTCTTATAGAGATGATTTATATTGATATATAGAAAGTAATTTCTGATAAGCAATACATAGGCGCTCGATTTCGTCCGAGATTTTATAACGGTATATCGATACAATTACGTGAATGCGGTCTATTATTTGAGTTTCTCATGGATAGTTTTGAAAGATTAATATTTGATTCTGACTAGCCAATATCGTTTCCTTTTACAAAGCGTTTTACACGAAAAATGTATTTTGCTTTAGTTTTATTTAAAAAATAATAATTCTGGCTATGAAGATTGTGAAAATCAAGACATTTTTTACTCCTTCTTTAAACAGAGGCAGCTTTTTAGGTCTTTAATAAAAGCAAATTCATTGTTTTATCTTCCACAGCTTTCAAGTAAACAATTATATTTTTTAAAGAAATAGTGGAATGTTTGTTTATTAAAATTACTTGTGTTAAATAATGGTCCTGTGAAGCCGGACGCATGTTGAGTGGGCGTATGTGTGGTGGATCGTTTGGTTTGGCTTGCGCGATTTAGTGCGGGTGGACCCGTACAGTCGAATGCAAAATAAAACTTGTTCTCACAGTTGAAGCTCACAAACGTTGAAAGGCCACCATTTTGATGGGACCTTTTAGGTCGAGGATTCAAGGGAGTCAGGTTGTGGCGAGTGCACCCGCGCATAAGGGTTCTGTGAGGTCACGGGTTCTTGTGTGGGAGTCTGATTTTTTAAGCAAGCTGAACCGACGGATTTTCTTCATGTAGTCCGCAAATGAAAATGGGTATTTATTTCCCTCAAATAAGCAGGCGTGATGAGATCCTTCCTCCTCCTCCTCAAATTGCTAAGGACTTAATGGACCATAGATACTTAGGAATTATCTACGATAAAAGTAGTGAATTGATCTCTCTCTTCGTTAGTAAAACATCTGTAAGAACGACGGAAACTTGACGCCTAAATAAAAGTAATCACATTTAGAAGAGAGAGTATGCCTTGTTTTTCGCTGTGTATGAGAATCCTTGTTACAGCCCAATACAACGATGATGATACTGGGCGCGCGGCGTGTTGCGATGATGGCGGCAATGTTCCACAGCAGTCCCGAAACGAGGAGAGAACTCAACCGCTTGACGGCATCAAGACGACACCCACCCACCCACCCACCCACCCACGACGAAGAAGAAAAGTTATGAGTAATTAAAGGACTATTTAACATTTGAATACCACGAAGGAAAATAAAGACGCAAACTGTTTGTGCATTAAAAGTATTTGTATCTCACAATAGAAAATAATATAATTTTATTGTAAACGCTTGATTACCAGTATAGTTCTCTGTAATGATACAAGCGGCAGTATTACAGTAGCCACGCCAGACATTGGTCGAAACAATATATAAAAAAGTAACAGATATATTTGCCTCCGTACGCGGGAAGAGGTAGACATTTTCAGATATACGATTTTCTATTTTAAAATTTAAGCACTAAAGTTGTCTTTATGCAACTTTAATAAAAATAATATAACTCTAGTACATTAAAAAAAAAGAAGAAATTCTGGGATTAAGCTTTATTATGACAGTATATACTACAATTTATCCATCTGTTGTTCGCACTTCTTATGACAGCATCAAAAGCAAATTAATAAAAACCGTCAACGTTATCAAGGTTAATAGGAGATCGTACAAATTATATAGAAATTCTTTTGTTTTAATCTAAGAGATACACATGTTCAGATAACTTTAAATAAATAATAGAAGGAAATTAAAAAAAACACGAAGCTCTTGAGGTGTCTTTTATTATGACAATATATATTATATTACATTTTTTCATTTTTCCCGAAATTATTACTTAATATTTTTTTTGTATTGTAAAAAACGTACTAGCTATTAGGGTAAGTCATTACCAAAACAGATTTTCATTTGCAGTGTCAATGCTACACTCTACTTTAATTATATATATATATATATATATGTATATATATATATATATATATATATATATATATATATACAGGGTGGGCCAAAATAAGGGTCCTATCTTTAAATTTGAATAACTTGAATTTGAATAACTTCCACAAAATAAAAGTTAAACTCACCAAACTTTATGTGTGTGTAGACTGACTCTTCCGAGATTTTTTGAAATAAACAAAACAAATTTTAGCCGAAAAACACTTCTTAAAACTTACAAAAACTAAAGTATTGTTTTTTACACGGTTTTGAGTTTTTTAAGCAAAAATAATGTTTTCTAAATGAGGATACGTTCCTTAGGGCTAATACAGCTCATGCTTGCTTCGGAAGGGGTCCTTTACTTATTCTAAAAAAAGAAAAAAAAATCAATAAATAAAAAAGTAATGAATTTTTTAAAATAGGACCCTTATTTTTGCCCACCCTGTATATATATATATATATATATATATATATATATATATAATGGTATTTTAAATTCCAATGGCAAAGTCTTTATTTATATTTTTACTTGCCGAATTAAAAAAAATATATTCAGTGTAACTCTTCACAATTGTTTCGCGCAGTAACAAAAACAACCAGGAATAAATATATAAATCACGTCTGGATATAAATACTCAGGCAACAAAAAAATCAAAACCCTTTTTTATGCATTTTCCACATAAAATCGGTCCCTAAAGAAATCATTAAATCTATTCATAGACAACCACCACGATGCGGAGCTATGAAAAATACGATCAACACTACAGACGATGCAAGCCAGACGATCCAAAATCTACTAACATGTATTAAAAATGTTTACTTATTTATTAAAAAAGCTATTGTAAAATATCATAAGTTAAGGCTCAAACTTATTTCAGATAAGAATCTAAAGTTAGATACTAGAGTTTGGCTACCTTCTCCCCAAATAAACAATGTTCAATGTTGTCAATTGAACCACAGAATATGTCATATGAAACCAGAACTGCGTGTGAGGTTCCATCATTTAATATTCATATGAAAAGTAAAAATAAAAAGAATAAAACATGAATAAAGATAAGTAAAAGACAAAATTAAAAATAAAAGATTAAAATAAAAGCTAACGGTAAAAAAGCACAAGAGAATTTCGGACAAGAGATTCAGAATGGCTGGTTATTTATGAAAGGATCTATCGTTCCTTTAGAAAACGATTTTCTGCATACAAAACAATTTTTAGTTTTTATTTGGCTTGAAGCTCTTTATTCGGAAGTAATCTGAAAATTTTCTGATGAGCTGCATGAGCGAAAGTTCTTGGCAATAATTTGTTTTTTCCTGGTTATTTATTTAGATTTGTCTTTAAAATTCGCCAAGTAAAAAAATGAATAAAGACTTGGTCATTAGAATTTAAAATACCCGTGTTTACTTTTATACGATTTGTTCTTTATTGTTAACATTAATCAAGCTTTATATTTAACTGTCCTGTCCCCGCCTAATAAACTGGTATTGTCCGGGCCTTTGGGTCTGGATTTACGCCGGTGTACTGGGGTTTTTCGGTCCTGTGCAGTTCTAGGAGGTACACCCTCCCAGGCTTTCCTCCCCTCTTTTGGGAGGAGTAAGTTTATTGCTTACTGTCTGAGGAGCCTCTACCGGGGAATGCCGACGGGGCTGCCCAGGCAATTTTTAAATGGTCAGAGTGCTCACCTCTCGAGCGCTGGCTTATCTAATCAAACTTTCCCGACCTTGTGTCACATCTTACCTTGTGGGAGGTAAATAAATAAAAAAAATATATATATATATATATATATATATATATATATATATATATATATATATATAGTAGCAAATATATGACTTCTATTGTCGCACATGTTTAATAACTTGGGAGAAGTATATCATAACGAAACAAAATATACTAGACTGATTCCCCACAGGAGAAGGTCATCACTTGGAACATGGTATCCTGACGAACGGGCATGTACTATACTATCCTAAAGGATGTACTATGCCTAAGAGGATTGTCCCGTGACAACAGAATTTATACAACAATACATCTCTGACTTCTGAGTTGATCATTGAAAAATAGAACATTAATCTGAAATAATCTTTATCGCCTCTCCAGGAGGTTAGACAGAAATCCAGGTGTAACTTTGAAAATAATTTGCGTGCTCTGGCCTACAAAAAATGCCTGAGCAACCCCGTCAACCTTCAACATAGAAGCGCATCAGACGATTAGCAATAAACTAACCCGTTCTCAATAAGAAGATAAAGACCGAGAAGATGGGCTTCCTGAGACTGAGCTCGATATAACTAATTGTAATAGTTTGGCTTCAGACAGATATTAAATATCTATTAGCAATATATATATATATATATATATATATATATATATATATATATATATATATATATATATATATATATATATATGATGATGGACTCTCCCGTTGATTTTTCGACGTATGAGTGCCCCACCAGGGGCTGCCCGCGCGTGAATTTGTAATTGCAAGGGTTGTGCAATCTCCAACAACCGCTCTCCTGAGTCGGCACTGCTTGATTCCAATGGCAAGTAGTAATACAAGACGACTGGAAACAATGCCGAGATAAGCAGAGAGCACATACAGCACCTGGTATTCTTAAATGGTAACCCATTTAGTACTGGCCAGGCTCGACGCCGTTTAACTCCGGTGATCTAACGGGAACCGGTGTGTCAACGTGATTGTGCTATATATATATATATATATATATATATATATATATATATATATATATATATGTAAATAGTGTTATAATGGAATAATTCCAGGAAGAAATCCGGGTAAGAGAGCTCAATGTGGTAAACAGAGCAATAATAACGTAAAATATAATAACACGAAATTACATGATTGTCGATGCAATAATTTATTTCAACCTTGCGGTTTTATTCAAGCATCCAACTTAACAATTACATTTTTGATACTGATAGAAAATTGAATTATCCTCGGCACTTCAAATACAATCAGAGGGAGTAGTGGTAGCAGCCAGTCTGAACACCCAACATAGAGCAAGTAGGAATTAACATCTTATATTTAACTAAATTAATCTAAGGGGATCTTATGGTTTTTTTTGTTTATTTTTATTAAATAATAACGTCTGAGTTAAGCGCACATATTCTTTCTACATATCCGAACTGGTGACATACGCCTCCATACATACGCACACATATACCTATTCTTAACATCACACACACACAATTTTTGGCAAGCCTGAAATTCAGCTTTACCAAGGCCACCGATATTTTTCACCCGGCAAACGAAACGAGCGAGTCTCGTGTCATCAGCCGATTGACACTTCACGTGCCCTATTTCTCTAGATACGCGCGTCAGAGTTACTTTGAAAATTAAAAATACTCTGATTTTAACAAATTCATCTTACATTAGTTTATAATCTATGGAAGCCTATAATTAATTCTAATCTAATATTGTCTAGTGATAATATTATACACTTAATTTAATTCGCTATCTTATTTTAAGTAAATAACATCTGCATACATCCCCACATATATACACATCTATTTCTACACACACATACATGTATACATACATATACACACACATACATATATACTTACATCTACACACACATATATATATACACACATACACACATATACATATATATATATACACATACCCACATACGTACACACACATACATACATATATACCCCCATACCTACTACCTTGAATTAAAATTTTTTTAAGACATCGAAGATAAATGTGTTTCGTCTTTAAGTATTCATTAAAGAACATCCCTACTAAGTGAATGCATACCTACACATATACACACACAAACATATGCACATACACACACATACACACATATACATATACACACCTATATACGCACATGCACACATAGCTTCAGATGTGCAAAATAGAGATACATATATATGTATACATAGACATACACAAATGCACACCCGTACACATACCCATATACATACTCAGTCATACGCGTACGTACACACATACCTATACTCATATACTCGCACATGCCCATACATGCACACATACACCTGCACCCATGTATACACATATATACCTATATACACATACATATATACAAAATAACATATACGGTCTGGAAAGTTTTAAATTGCACATACATATATATATGTATATATATATATATATGTTTGATTAAACAACAGTGACAATTCCTATTTGTTTTTTTTCATCCATCTTTTCAGTTTACCAGACAAACGATCTAATATTCTGTTCAAGTGTAAACAGGAACTCGCCAAAACTGCAAACGTTTTCGACTCGCATAGGTCTTCATTGGGCACATGACTAGTAACACAAATTAAAATTGGTGAATATATGAAGAAAGTCGATTAAAATAGATTTAATTAGTAAAAAACTACCATCCTCACGGTCTCAAATTGCAACCAGCATCCCACCATAATTGAAGTCTTACTCATTCGAGCCAACAAACTTACCATCAACCAAGCTCTATATGAGGAGGGTAAAGTATACTAAAATGCTTTTAATAAAAAATAAATAAATGTTTTAATCGACTTTCTTAATAAATTCACCAAGTGTTTCTTGTGTAACTCCTCACGTACTCGATGAAAAATCATTGGAGTCAAAAACGTTTGCCGTTTAAGCGAGTTCCTGTTCACATGTGAACATAACATTCGATCGTTTGCCCACAACTTGAAAAGATGGATAAAAAAGAAAATAACAGGAATTGTCATTGTTGTTTAATCAAACATGCATCAACGAAGAAATGTTGCCTAAGTATACATATATATATATATATATATATATATATATATATATATATATATATATATATATATATATAAATATATATATATGTGGGTGTAATTAATATATATATATATATATATATATATATATATATATATATATATATGCATATATATGTATATATATATATAAATTTGCTAAAAGATGTATTTTACCTTTTATGACGTCATTTATTTTTAAGTATATATATATATATATGTATATATATGCATATATATATATATATATATATATATATATATATATATATATTAATTACACCCACATATATATATATATTTATATATATATATATATATATATATATATATATATATATATATATATATATATCCTGGGGATAATCATTCGTTTTTATCTGCTCTCCCCTCTCTATTTCGCTCTTCCCTTTCTCTTCTCCCTTTATCTCGCTTCTCACTCCACTGACCACTCTTTCTTTTAATTATTTACGTAATTTGCCTCCTCTTACTCCTTCTCATGTCTTTCATCTTTTATGATTTCATTCGCTTTTTGTGACGTCATCTAGTGTCCAATCTGACAAGCAACAACTGAAGAAACAACAAACACACAAGATCAACATAGTTATATAAGTAAATAAACATAAATATAGATTAAACAAGCGAGATTACAGATTATATGAAGAATTAAAAGAGAAAGTGATGGCTAATGTAAATAAGAAATAAAAGGTAGGCTATTATGATAGAAAAGAAAGAAGGAGAGAAAGGAAATTGAAATAGATAACCAAAGAAATGGTTAAGTAAAAAGGAAGAACGAAAGAAAGACAAAAATAAATAAAGGGAAAACGAGAGATAGAAAAAGAAAGTAAGAAGAGATGAAATAAAGAGAAAAGGAAAGACAGAAAGAAATACGGAAGGTGGGAATTACGAAAGTAAACAAAAAAGTATGAGAAAATGGAGGAAATAATATATGAGTAATTTTAAACAAATAAAGGAAGGAAGAGATGAAAAATACAAGAAAAAGGGGCAGACAAAAACAAACAATTGTTAAATAGAAATAATAAAGACGAAACGACACGAATGTAAAAAAGAAGGAAGATAGAATTAAATGAAAAGAGAAACAGAAATAAAAGAGGAAAGAAAAGTGGAAGAAAGACAGAAAGAAAGAGAGAAAACACGATAGAAAGATGCAAGGGAGTGACAAAGATGAACGAAAAATGTGCAGGGTCCGAAAAGGTAATAAAAAAAAGAAAAAGTAAAATTAGAAAAAAAAACTGACAGAGAATGAGAGTTGAAAAGAAAGGAAAGAGGAAACAAATAAAGTGTCTGAACGAAAAACTGAAAAGAAATGAAAAAGTAAGAAAAAAGCAGTAAAAATGCAAAAAAAACAATAGAAAACAAAAGAAAGAAATGATAAAGAAAACCAACTGTAATAAACAATGTAAGAATATGATAAGAATACAAATAAGAAGGAAAAAAACAAAATAGAGGAAATATATTTGAGAATTAAAGAACTAATAATGAATGAAAGAAAGACCAAAACGAATAAATGCTATAAAAAAAATAAGGAAACCACCTAGAAAAATAAAGGAGAGAGAAAGATAAAAAGGATATAAAATAGGGAAAGCATAAAAAATATGAAAATAATGATAAAAAAGAAAAACCCTTACAAATGAATGTAAAAAAAAAGCTGCAAATAAAAAAAATAAATAAAAAAGTATTTGTGTTTTCGGAAAAGACAGGAAGCCGAGCTGTTTCCGCTTTTCTTCCATTGCCGTTGACCCTCCCTCGTTTTCACCCCATCTACCCACAGAACCGGATATTGGAAGTCAGAGCTGCCCCGATCTAGCTTTATAGCGCCGAATACCGTGCGCTGATTGGCCAGTTGTTGTGAGAAAAAGAGGCCATGATTATTTCCACCTCAACAAATAATGTCGACAAAACACATTGGCAAAATGTCCTCCTTCATTCGATTTGGTCGATATGAACGCTCACTTCCTCGCGGCGAGACGACCACCGTGATGTGCCGGCCAATGGCAGCATTTCGACTCTTCTCGGTGCCTTCTTTCTATATATTGATATATTTGCTGAACTTAATATTGCACATGGCGCTAATATGAAGGTACGCGTGTGAGAGAAGATTGGATTACGACAGCTATGTAGGTCTCAGCTGGACTCGAACACTGACCATTCTTAATCGGTTATTACGTTGGTATCCCATGCGTCTATGTATGTTTTAATATCCATATATAATACAGGTGATTTTTTTTCTTGACGTGATCTAGTATAGAGATGAGGAAGAAGGCAGAAGGGGATAAACAGATAAAAAAGATAGAAAGAAGGAAGTCGAGAAGGGAGAGGATAAAAACAAATATTTGTAGGAAATAAGAGTGGGAGGAGAGAAACAATGAAAGAAGAATTAACATTAAAAAGACTAAAAAGAGAGGAAATAATGCTTAATAAATATTCTAAACAATAAAAAAATATATCCCATCGTCCAAATTAAAGACAAAAAACAAAAACGCAACGTCATCTCATTAACAATGTTCTAAATCAGTGGTCTTCAAAGTGGGGGTCGCGACCCCCAGGGGAGTCGCGTAACCATAGAAAGGGGGTCGCCAAAATTATAACTATGGAATTTTTTAAATAATATTCAAACTTATTTTTATTTATAAAATAATATAATTTAGAATATATAAAATATATAATTTAGAATCTAAATTATATTAATGCCTGTTTTTTATAATGTATAGATGCCATTTATTTTACGAAAGATAAACTAACTAATAATTCAACATTAATTTAAAAAAAAACATATCAAAGAACAAATTACAAAATTAGCATAACTTCGGAAGATTCCGGCTATTTCCGTTGTCAATTTGCTGTCACTTTGAATCCAAACGAATTTTAGTACGCTTATCCTGAATATAATGTACATAGGTTCAACTAGTCTATATTTATACCGTTGTCACTACCGACGTACCTTTGTACTACTTGGTGTTCGACTATAGTCACGTTACCACACAGGTTCCCGAAGGTAAACAACGTTAAGCATGGCCCGTACTAAATGGGCGGCAATTTTGAACGGCCAGGTACTGCATCGATCAAAAAACATCTCTTAAAATTCAAATTTTCCTTTAAATAAATCGTATACAAAAAAACATGTACGATTTTGGCATTAAATGACCCAGCGATAGTTGGCATGATGTGGAATAATTACAAATGAATACGACGTACGCCATGCTATTGTCGGTAGGCCGTCACTTTAGAGGATGCAGAAATTACCAGTAGATCGTGTATTGTAGATGCCAAGTCTATCTATTAGACAAGATATGACTATACAAATGAACCGTGTGCAACGTGACAGACACCTGTGTTCGGAGTTGTAACTCTCATAAACTATTATCAAAGCTTTTGAGTTAAGTTTACCCTATTATTTTACTCATAGCTAGAGGAAGAGATATATAGATATCAAATGTTTCCAATAGCTTCGAACTGTTAATCACTGCAGAACTGGCAATCCCATAAGTCACGATATACACGAGTAATACATGATATACAATATTAATAATACGCGTAACCGAAACCACTTATAAATTCATACCTACCGTTTTCTGTTAGGTACTACAATAAAAAATTGTCACATCCTGCACGCTTAGTAACAAACAACGACAGTTCAGTCGAAGACAACATGCAAAATAATAGAGAGAAAGAAAGAGAGGGCGTTGAAACAGACGAGGGAAGGAAGAGGCTGAAATTCATCCTTGTTGATATATAATAGAAAGAGGATCCTATATCAGTTGATAAAGAAATGGTGTCAGACACATTGACAGCTATAAAATGAGAGAGAATTACAGAGAAGGGGGATCACATCAAATAATTGTGTGCAGAAATATTTGCTTTACTTACCGATTAAATTTAATTTACTTTATTCTGACTCTTGTTTATCCACGGGGTTTTAAATTATTTTATTTAATAAATATAATAGACACATATATAATTCCTATATTTATAAAAATTATATGATAACTTCTCGTGTGTCTGTTTGTGTGTGTGTGTGTGACTGGCACATTATTACTTTTATCTAATATTGATCGAGTATTACTTTAATCAAAATTGAATTTTTCGTACACAATTAAAACATTTAAATTGATTGTAAATGCAGGATGATCGCAAATTCTATGTGTACCAATGTTTTTATAATTATTTTCACACTTATAATTTGGTGTTTGATAGTAAAAAATAGAATCGCATGAACATTTCAATCAACATGCACTTGTAATAAAAAAAAACAATATCATTGACCCTTCGAAAATTGAAAGGCATTTGTAAACATTTAAAGTGTCGAATGGAGAGTCATTTCCAGCTTTAAAATTCTTAGAAAATCCTTATGTATTAAAATATAAAACGTTTTGAAAGCTATTTAAATCGAATATTTTTATCGAGATTAATTAACTTAACAACAATTTCTAATTTCATCGGAGACGGTATGCAGTAGCTCTAACATAGTATTGTTAAAGATTATGACATGCTGAACATACTGGCGTTCAAATCTATTAAGTATTACGTATTAAATAGACAAAAAAAATGTTTAAATCCGCACACACGCAGTTATTCCTAGCGAAATGTTAGATGGACATTTCCTAAGCAAGATGATCTAAAATGTTTGACCGGATAAGTTTTAAGGCGAAACGAAAATAGGTAAAGTAAAAAAAAAAAATATTTAAATTATATATTTTTTATATTTTAATTGTTTGAAATACATTATTATTTATAAAACTCACTGAAACACTTTACTTCTTTTATAACTCACGCAAACACTTTCATTCTTTTCGCTTCGTCTTAACTCTTCCATGTTCCAACTTTTTAGATAAACTTGCTAAGTAAACGTCAATCTTCCATTTTGCCAGGAAAAAGTGTGTGGTATAATTTAAAAGTGTTTTTTCTCTATTTTATACGTAATACTAAATTGATTTTAACGTTCAGTATGTCATAATCTAAAAAAAAATACAATTTTTGAGCTACATCACACCGTCTTTCCGATAAAATTACATGGGTCGGGAAACTACATGATACCACAATTAGCCATAATATTATGACAATTCTGCTCAAGTAAGCCCACCCGTATCCAGATATCTTCTGATGATATCATTTATTGCTTGTTGTCTTTGAAAACTCTCGCTTTATTCGAGTATCAATCCCGTCAATCATTAAAAAAACAATCTAATGTAGGTCATCAACTCCAGAAGTATACACTGCTACATAAATAAAAAAAATCAACTTGTCCACAAGAAGAAAGAATAATTATTTAATCTGCGTCTTGTGCGATAGAACCCGGTTCAATTGCCGAAAAATGTCTTCCCTTCCCTGTCAACTACTTTCTGGTTGGCTACTTTTACATTTTGATTTTATCCTTTATACCCCATTATGAAATGAATTTTATTGGCATCATATAGCAAAGTGCAATTATCCGTGTAAAATACGTTAGAAGATGTTTAAATCCATATAGTTTGAAGGTCAGTTTAAACCTAGATATGGTAGGTATTGCCAAGACCTCCTCTGTAATGATGGTCCATCCTTTGCTAAGATGTTTGACACACCAGCTCCAATTCGGGGACTACGCGGCCCGCGCAAAAGATAGACCATCGTCACTTCTTTCTCAACAGAGGAACATCAGCATTATCTGTCCGTGTTGCTTTCCGGGGAACAGTCGGTCAGAGGAGGTCTTCGCAATGACTAACATATCTAGGTTTAAAGTTACTGGCAATACAACCCAAGGCGGATTGGTCGGACACCCAGCGGTATTAGGGCCACAGCCCGACCAAAGGGCCTCTGCTAAAATCCAAAGACGTCTGCACTGTGATCCGGCGGCCAATGATTGTTTTAGCAATACATATGTGAACAATCTACGGCAATCAACGACGCCCAGTAATCCATCGCAATACAGAGTGATGATAATAACGTTGTGTTAGGACGTGTGAAACCGTCACTCAAGGACTAAAGATTCGCTGTTGGCATCGTTGTAAGATTTGAAATCCTTCAGGAAAATGAAATGCTCCAAAGCAGACGATATCGATATCTCCATGTTTGACGTTTGATTAAAGTCTAGATCGATCATCATCATCATCATCATCATCATCATCATCATCATCATCATCATCATCATCATCATCATCATCATCATCATCACCATCATCATCATCAACAACAACAACAACAATAACAGCAACATCAACAACACCAGCAACATCAGTAACACCAGCAACAGCAGCTCTGGATTATAATGTCTTCGGAAACCCAAAAATACGGAATAATTTCAGTTCAACAGGTTTTTAGGAATATTAAAAATATTAAACACAATGGCAATATCTTTTTAATGTTCATTTTAATATTTTCATTGGTTCTATTTTGTATAGATGAGCACGAGAGAAAAAAGGCCGTCAAAGTACATCGGTCGAAACGTTGTCGTGACGAAATAACATTAAAAGGATCGCAATGAATATCTGAAAACAATTCGTACAAGGAATCGGATTCAAACTTTTGGAGAATCAATAAAGAAATGTGTCTGTTCCGAATTCCTGAAAAGGTTATCGCGTACAACATGAATCTGACAAACGCTGGTGGATATGACGACGAGCAAAAAGATAAATTGCAAATATTGTATCCGTGTATTCGTGGTCCCGCCTCTAGATGGGGGGATATCTATAAATGCAGATGTGCCCCTGTGTATTATGATGGTGAAAGAGAGAACGAGAGAGGTGAGGTAAAGATAGGAGTGCGTATGGAAGAGAAATAGAGAGGAAAAGAGGAAAAACGGGGGAGGGGGGGGGAATGGAGAAAAAGAAAAAGACAGAGAGGCGAGGAAATGTCATAGATGTAGTAAGATGATACTTTTCTGCAAACAAACATGTGTTCTTTTCAATTTGTATGAGGTGTACATGAAGGGACGAGGAGAGAAAAAAAGTGATACGGAAAAAAAGACAATGTGGAAAGGAAGCGGGATATGAATCTCTTTCTCTCTTGCTCTCTTTCTCTTTCGATATATATATATACTATTATGATAAATATGTTTTTAAATGTTTATACATATGTGTATCATCCCTTTCTGTGAATCATCAGTGTGGAGCATGATAGTTCTGCCGGTCACACGATTCGAACCTCAAAGCTAAGTGTTAATGTACCTTACCTATACGGACTACTTGGACTCTTTCCCTCACTATAAATACTGGGAGCACTTCCATCTCAGTGTTGGGTCCGCCCCATCCTGTTCAGTCTCTCATTAACTTCGGTTGATTGAGCACGTCCGTGGCCACCGAGAGTTACTACAGGCCGGTTGGCTAGAAAATGACGTCACTGCATTCCGTGTCAAAACAAGGACCGTAGTAATAACAATAAGAAGGCATTTCGACTTCTCCATTCACTAAATAATCCATCAACATTCAGGAAATCAACCAACTTTAATGAAGTTTTCAGGATTTATTAATTAATGATCACGGAATATAATAAATCCATTACTTTATTATAAAGCTTGGTGCAAATGTATTATTTCTTGTAAACAAAAAACACCTTTACTAAAGTTATTCAAAATATCAAAACATGTTGACCATACGATATTGTAAATATTTAAAACAAAGCATTAGAAAACTTTAAAAATTGCATGTAAAAAAAGAAAAAAGAACACGATTCGATTCATCTTGAAACTGATCTTTATTCAATATAAATTTAAAGAAAATAATAATTCACGATCAAATACTGCAAAAAACTGAATTATGAATTACCATTATTTAAACATCTAACCCAATCAACCGTAAGTAATTCAGACTTTGAAATTTGTTTTAAAATTATACAAAAAAAAGTTCAATGTTAACTGTTTGTTCAATAATGGAATCACCAACTCCTATCTTGCTATTAAGAGATAGGTACGTGCAAAATCAAAGGCCGATCCCCAAAATGTAAAAACATTTTGATCCTCCCCTCACTTAAAAATTCACGAAATCAACCAATTTTAATGAAATTTTCAATATTTATTAATAAACAAGCACAGGAGATATAGTGAAACATTTTTATAAATCTTAGTTAAAATGTATTATTTTTTTAAAAACAAAATACACCTTTACTAAACGTATATTTTTATATATATAAAAAAAATCCATGATTTTTTTTTAATGAAAATAAGATCTGTATATGTTTAAAATATTTTTTTGTTTTAAACTATTTCGTATATATTACGGAAAATGCCCCTACACTCTTGTTAATAAAATCAGTATAACTCGAAGAATTAACGATATTATCATTGAATAAAGCATTTTTTAATTAATATTTTTTGTGAAAATTTTGATTAAATATGATGTTATTATTTCATTTATTTAATCTACAAAAGTACAGAGAAAAGATAAACTATGGTACACTTAAGACATCGAAAAAAAGTAATAAAAAAAATGGAACACTACTTTTTTATCAAATAATGAATAAGTAATTCAGACTTGATTTTTTATATAATTAAAAAAAAATCAAACTTACTACACTATATTTAGTCGGTGTAAACATAATTACGTGTATCCATATTTGCAGTAATTATTTCTCTTTTGGAAATCCAAACATATGCAGTAGGCATTTTTACTTTGTGAATTATAGAATGAAATTTAAAAAAGCGCGAAATTATTTTAAAATTGGTTGATTTCCTGAATTTTGATTCCATTATTAAAAAGACAGTTAACATTGAATTTTTTTTTGTATAATTTTTAAACAAATTTCAAAGTCTGAATTACTTACGGTTGATTGGGTTAGAAGTTTAAATAATGGTAATTCATAATTCAGTTTTTTGCAGTATTTATCGTGAATTATTATTTTCTTTAAATTTATATTTAATAAAGATCAGTTTCAAGATGAATCGAATCGTGTTTTTTTTTCTTTTTTTATATGCAATTTTTAAAGTTTTCTAATGCTTTGTTTTAAATATTTACAATATCGTATGGTCAACATGTTTTGATATTTTGAATAACTTTAGTAAAGGTGTTTTTTGTTTACAAGAAATAATACATTTGCACCAAGCTTTATAATAAAGTAATGGATTTATTATATTCCGTGATCATTAATTAATAAATCCTGAAAATTTCATTAAAGTTGGTTGATTTCCTGAATGTTAATGGATTATTTAGTGAATGGAGAAGTCGAAATGCCTTCTTATTGTTATTACTACGGTCCTTGTTTTGACACGGAATGCAGTGACGTCAGAGGGGGACAGGAAGTTAGTTGCTTGGCCTTGTCAACTCTCGGTGGCCATGGCACGTCGGGATAGGGTAATACCAGTCGAGGATTCGTTCTCGACAATCAGTCCGGCAGGAACTGGGCCATTTCGGTGGCCTTTTATCTGCCGGGCTGAGGGATACTGTCCTGGGTTTTCCTAGGAGGTGAACCCTCCCAGGTCTTGCCTCCCCTCTTTGGGGAGGAGTAAGTTTATTGCTTGCTGCCTGAGGCGCCCTGACCGGGAATGCCGACGGGGTTGCCCAGGCTATTTTTGTTAGGCCAGAGTGCTCCTTCTTTAGGAGCGCTGGCTTGATCTCCCCACCTTCCCGACCTTGTGTCACATATTCCTGCGGTGGGAGGGAATTAAATATCTGGATCTACCCCAGTCCGATAGGAACTGGTCCATTTCGGTGGCTTTTTATCTGTCGGTCTACGGCATTGGTCCTGGGTAGTCCTAGGACGTACACCTTCCTTGGCCTAACCGCTCCTTTTTCGGGTGGAGTAAGTTTATTGCTTACTGCCTGAGGCGCCCGACCGAAGAATACCGAAGTGCTTGTCCAGAAAAGATTTTAGAAGCCAGAGTGATTCGCTGGTTTGACTTTACTCACCTTCCAGCCTTGTGCCACATCTTCCTGCGGTGGGAAGGAAGTAAATAGCTGGAACCAGATCATTATATACTGGCAGTCAAGATTGACGTACACCCACTCCTGTTCTCTGTTTTATTAAACTTGTATTCAATACACTTATTTCTCTAAACTCCGAGTTCGTGTTTTCCTTTACAGACCCACGGCAACTGGCGACAAGGCACCGTAAAAAAATCTTGAGAATTTAAAATGGACGCCACAACAACTGGCGATGAGATACATTAAGGGATTTTTGAGTACCTTAAAATAGACGTTAAAACTGGCGACCTAGTATATTAAGGGTTTTCTCAGAAGCCTAAAAAAACCAACGTGGAGAAATCCACGAACTATTCATCTGACAACGTCTAAGTTCTAAAAACTGGCTTTACCAGCGGACCAAAAAGAGAAAAAAACACGTAGGAGACTAACTTATTTTCTCTCAAAGAAGAAAGGTCAGTGATTTGTTCTTGCTATTAAGGCACTGTGTTAATTTTTAACAAAAACGAATACATATTTTCTTTTCTCTCTCAAAGAGAAATGTTAAACGAAAAACTACTTGAGCAAAAAAGAGAAACCGATCAAAAGATTGAAGTATTAATGCAAACTATATTGCATAGAGGTCAAAATACTGAGAACGAAAATACATTTTCTCAGAATGCCGTTTGGAGTGCAAGTATAAATTTCCCAGACTAGGATAAAACCGTTGCTTAATATTTCAGAAGGTATGAGGATCTATATAAAATAGATTGTGAAAGTTAGATAGAATCTAAATAACTTTTCTTACTTCTCCGAAAATAATTTGTACACTTTATTTTACCACGAAAACTAGCGACTTGACTATTTCCGAAGCTGTAAATCTTGGTACAGAATTATTTAGCTCAAAAACGTCTCTGTTCCATAAACAGTGGAAGTGTTTGAATTTAGTCAAACAAGATGGCGAATATTTCCCAAGTATCGCGCCATTCCTTAATAAACACTGTGCCCATTTATAATTAGCTGAATTGAACGTTAACACTTTCAATGTTTAATTTTAGTGCAAGGAATTGTATCAGGAAAAGACGCATAAATCAGACGTATGGTTCTAAACAAGTTAGAATGTGAACCAGATTTTACATTACATAAATTAGACGAAGACTGACAAAGATGTGTAACCGTTAAACACGATTCTAAAGATATTTAATTGTCGGGTATTGCGCATATAAGAAAAGTAAGTCAAAAATCAAATTTGAACTCTGTTTGAAAAACAATTCAAAACAAAAAGAGGGATTATTTTTACGCTCCTAGAAAAACAAGCCAGACCAATACAAAACAGGATAAATTACCGCCTATCCCCTCTTTCCGTTGTGGATAACTTCATTGGGTAATGGATTGCGTGTCTAACTTGTAATAAAGTCAGACACAACAGGTCACATTGCAGAAAGAATAGAGGAATTAAACTCCGGTTCAATCTACAAAATACGAAAGAACATGGCGGCAGAATTATGAGAAAATATGTACAGGTAAGAATCCTGAATAAAAATGTAAAACTAAAATTAGATTATTGTTCAGACGTGTCGAGAATAAAATTCGAGAATGAAATGAGTACCGACATTACTTTAAACAGAACTATCAAGAGGGTTAAATTGTTCGTATTATAAATAGCAACAATTTTTTTGGCATAGACTTGATAGAGCGGTTCAACCTATAGGGTTTATGAACCATTTTTGGTCCAGAAAATAAAATATCTTGCGACCCAGTCAAAAAAAAAAGAAAGAGTTTGTTTCAACCATTAAAAATCGTATGAAATTGACACAAAATAAATTGTGTGCAGAAATTAAACACATAAGGACACACAATTCACGCTGATAATAGCTCACACTAAACTAAAAAGAATTAAGTAAAATTCTATGGTTAACCAGTTTAAAGTTAAAGAGAGTACACTCATCGTTCCGGAGCTGGAATCGCTAATGTAGCAAGTAAAATATGTTTTAGAAGAGCTAAAGACTATGAAAGAGAAGGTGACTTGTCTTTAAATTGAATGTCGAAGCAAAGAGGACATTTTCCAAGTTTCAAGATGTGCTCCAAAATCAGAAGTTTATAATTTAAAAAACTGGAGGATATCAAATTTAATTTTGATAAAGAAATACAGTCCTTTCATAAGATACAGACAAATCAAATTAAGGAACGACAATCGGAAGACACCGACATAACTCCCCAGGAAGATGTTTGCTTACCAGATTCGACATTTTCGACAAGCAGCCTCGGAATAGACACACTTTAAAACGGAAACGATACTGTGACTCATAAGGGTGTAAGGTTTGGGAGTTGTTATGATCATTACCTACACGGGCTACTTGAACTCTTCCACTCAACATAATTACTGAGACAACCTGCCTCTCATTGGTGCAACCAGATCAATCTATACTGCCAGTCAGGGCTGACGTACAACCACTTTTGTTCTCTATGGTATTATACTTTTTTCAATAGAGGTGTTTCTCATAACTCCGTGTTCGTGTTTTCCTTCCAGACCCTTTACAGACCCACAACACTAAGTCAACATTTTTAGCTTCTATCTGGAGCCCTAGAACCATGCAACTAACCTAACAACCACAATGAAAGGAGGAAAAGTAAGGTATATCTATGGTTTTACAAGCGGACATACATATATAGTCTTATAAATTAATCAACCATTGAAACTACATGGACAAAAACAAACACTTTTTGTCCAACTCTCTCTCTCTCTCTCTCTCTCTCTCTATATATATATATATATATATATATATATACAGGGTGGGCCAAAATAAGGGTCCTATCTTTAAATTTGAATAACTTGAATTTGAATAACTTCCACAAAATAAAAGTTAAACTCACCAAACTTTATGTGTGTGTAGACTGATCCTTCCGAGATTTTTTGAAATAAACAAAACAAATTTTAGCCGAAAAACACTTCTTAAAACTTACAAAAACTAAAGTATTGTTTTTTACACTGTTTTGAGTTTTTTAAGCAAAAATAATGTTTTCTAAATGAGGGTACGTTCCTTAGGGCTAATACGGCTCATGCTTGCTTCGGAAGGGGTCCTTTACTTATTCTAAAAAAAAAAAAAATCAATAAATAAAAAAGTTATGAATTTTTAAAAATAGGACCCTTATTTTTGCCCACCCTGTATATATATATATATATATATATATATATATATATATATATAGGCAGCATTTCTCTAGCAGGCAAGTATTGTAGAATATAATAGACAGCTCATGTCTAGATATCCTATGGTAGATCCTTTCAATAGTCCAAATCAGAATCTTAGTTTCGAAGGGGAATTGGCTGATGAATTTGCCATAGTTTAGATTTGTCTCCCAAGTGTTTTCAGACCCATCCGGATCTATCATCAGGGCAATTAGGTTACAGACCATCTATTAGTATTATAGAATGTTTTGGCGGAAATTATGTTATAAGTACGAAACTATTGTTAGAACTATAGACATTTTAGTATATTATTACTGATATTAAAGTTAATTCTATTAATTAGGGATTTTTTTCGTTTTTATATATAGGGCTTCTAATATATGGAGTTTTTTTTTGTTAATACTATATTCTAACATTTTGGTATGTTCTACTAAGAGTTTTCTGAATTTCGATCGTGGCAGGAATACACACATATATATACATATATATATATATATATATATATATATATATATATATATATATATATATATATATATATAACTTTATGCATATGTATGTGTGTGTTTATGTGTACTCTATGGAAAAGAAGGTAAGAGAATCTACTTAAAACCTTAAAATGTATTATGTAAAATTTACCAGAGAAGACAATAGACGTGTTTCCGAATATCACTGCATTGTTAAAGGGGCTATGATGCCATAACCTGCTAAAACAGTTTTAAAATCCTATTTTTATAAAAGTAAAATTTTATATATGACATTTTCTCATGGTTACAATGGAAATACCTTCTTAACATAAGGATGCTATATGATCCTAACTACCTTTAAAACTTAAAATATATCATAGTTTAATGACAATAATATCATATGTATAAGATTTTCCGCGAAAGAAAATAAAACTGCTCTGTAATCTCTACGTTATTCTCTATATTCCGAATATCTACGTGCACCTAGGTACAAGTGACTCATTGGTACAGAACTCTCTTAAAACTTCAACTACGTAACTTTCGAGTTTTATGAAATAAAACCCCGTGTGTATAAGATTATAATTTAACGAGGTTTCTAACATTTTATCGCCTTCAGACGATATTAAGGACGCAAAACGGGAGGAGGTTTGCAATACAAACAAAGAAAGTAAACTACTATTAGGAGCATAGTGAAAAAGTACATAACTAGTGATCCTCATACACTCCCAAGCAACGTCGGATCTTCCTTAGATAATACATTTACTTAAGTTTAACAATTTACTGCAGTTTGACAGTATCACCGATCATTAGAAATGTACCGGACTGATATCAATTGAAAAATTAAACCGAAAAATGAACAATAATTATACACGTGGCCATGCATTACGTGCGTGTATGCTCCATATTTATTTAAGTTTTTACTAGATTACCAGTGTAAGTGTTGATTTTTTCCCAGTTATTGTTATTGTTATTATTATTATTATTATTATTATTATTAATTTTATTATTTATTATTATTGTTTTATATGTAACATGTCGTCGCGTAGTTTTTTAGGAGAAGCTTCACATACAGACATACATACATACAGACAAGTGGCCTTTATATAAGAGATTATTATTGTTTTATATGTAACATTATCTGTTAAAAAAGTGTTTACTTATAGATAATTATTGTTATTCTATATTTTCTTCAGAAGATATGCAAAAAGAGAGATTTCATATATAAGTGCTTTATTTACTTAATTTGAGCTTTAATATCAAAGCAAATATTTATGTATGGGTCTGCAGTTAGCTATTAATCTTTGTTTATTATCTAATACATTATTATTTTTTAATTTATGATTTTTATTTTCCTTCAAACAAAACTTGCAGTTACTAATATGCATATTGCCAATATAACCGAATTTTAAGATTTCCTAATCAATATTATAGCTAATATTTTTGTTCCCTTTTACATTTGGCAATGTTATACTATTTCTGTATATTTCACTCCTGAATGCCATCAGATGATAGATTATATCAACACTCGTATTAATTTATGTGGCTCGTATGTATATGTATGGTAACATTAGTCTTTACTGTTCACTTTTATATAACATGAGATGTTATACATTGGTTCTATTAATAGACAATTGCTTCTTATTTTAAATGGCTCCATTCAGTCTGGAAAGACAATTGATACCCTCTATGAGGGTGTATACGCGGCAAGTCTGTTGTGAAGCAAAGGTTGTCCAATCTATAACTGCAATCCCCTAACTCGATATTGTTTGAATGAAATAACAAGAACTCAAGGCCGACTGAAAACAAAGCCAGTTAAGACAATTTCATTTTGATTTTCTTCAACGATACTTCCTCTAGTTATGCATTAAATAGTAGGGCAGACTAGAATCCAACTCCTTGGTTGTACAAACCAAGGCGTTAGAGTCTAGTCTACCCTAATATTTAATACATAACTGGAGGGAGTATATATGGATTCATGGATACTCTTTCCAAATGGAATTAGTGAAATTAATGCAGCAGTTTCGACAGTATTGTAACTCGGTATGCCGAATAAACAGTCTGAACTTGTGTTACATCATGAGGGGCCCAATTTTTGAAAAGGTACTTCAGCTAGTATGAACTGTGAATTATGTGAAATTGATAAATTGAGTGTGACATAGATTTTGGTGAATGAATAATTCTCCATGAAATAACAGAATAGACAAGTTGGGCTGACATCAAAGATTAGGGATCAGCAGGGGTTGAACACAGAGCGAGTGTGAATACGGTGACGCGATTGGTTGAGGGAACAAAGAGGCTATTACATCACACCTGTGACTTTGGGAAATCGATACTGTTTGATCATTCGGTCTGTGGAACTCGTGCAAGCCGGACATGAAAATATGCTTGTCACCTAAATTCAATTAAGGAGATCGTGAATAGAATCGTCGCGAGACGGACGCCCCAAAATGGTCTGAATGCTTTAAGTTAGGTCTCGAATGAGATGAGAATTGGGCAAGCCTCTTCCCGTTCGCTCAAGTCAGGAATTGTGAGGAATTAGTTAAGTCAGAAAGTTAGATAAGATAGACCAATTAATCAAGAAAACGGCGATTTCTTCATCGGGCATTACCACAAAGAAGAGGAATAAAACTTCTGAACATGTGTTAAGAAATCTGTCTTCCGAATTCTTTTGTTGTATGAAAAGTTTAACCAAAGATACACAACATGATGATCGCGGGCCAGGAGACCAAAGAGATACCAAGGCAACTTAGAAAATAAAAAATCCACGGCACAATCTAAACGAATCACAACGAAGAAAAAAAAGAAGAAATCAACAGGGCGATATGCCGGAGAACATGATGATAACGGCCAGTGAGGAAAGAAGGGCGAAAAAGTAACAGGTAAACAGTAAATTATGAAATTAATTTGTAATGAACTTTTATGTTGAAAAGACAGCGAAAAGAATTTGAGTTAAAAAAATAAACGGCACAACGAAAAAAAATTAAAAGTTAATGTTCTCTGATATAAAAAGGAACTTTTATACACATTAAAAAGAAAACGAAGCATTGGAACATTTAAAACCGTTTAAAAGAACTGTATCACGGTTGGGCTTGTAGACGTGAAAAGAGCGTATTGGCAGTCTCAATGCTTTTTTATTACCTAAACACATTGTGGTAACGTTTCAGCTTTTCGACTTTCGGAAACGTTATATTAAGGGATTTAAATACGTTTCATGTACCGATATACAACACTTGTAGCGATTACACCACTCCATTTCTATATAAGTCAACAATTAAATAAATTGGTATTAGTAGTAATAGTAAAAGCATTCGCACTACTATTACGTATACTATTATATAATATTTTAATTGTGTTTATTTATTATTGCATGTTATCCATGCAACAATAACTAAGTTTAATGCTATTACTATTGATAAGTCCAGGTAGATTATTGCTTTTAGGGAAATGTTTATATTTTATGTTAAAATATACTTTACCTATTTGTTTTTTTACTATTATTTTGAACTTATCAGCCTTCAGATGACTGGCATAAAAACAACATTATCTTAACGAAATTAGGTCTAGTTTAATAACAATTGTGTTCAATTTATCATTTAATGTGTACGTGTAATAATATAACCTCCGATATTCCTTGGCCATTAAATTATTAATTGAAGCAAATTGTTATAAAACGATATCTACTTTGGTTAAGAGAATGTTGTTTTAATGTCGGCCCTATCAAAGTTGAAAACTTGAAAATAACCGTTTTTACTTCCATATACTTCGAATTATATTTCATTTTCTCCCATTTCTATTCTTTTCTTTTTATGGTATTTTTCTTGTTATATGTTAATTTATTATAATATAAACTGTGTTTTAAACCAGTTATATTTTCCTTTTGGCGTTGATGCATTTATATTGCTGGAAACAGCCTACATTCTCTTAACGTAGACATTTAACAAAAAAATGTGTGTGGATGCTTAGAATGTTTAATCATATATAATAACATATCGTGTTTTTTCTATAAGGCTTGTAGGCTTAAAATTGACTTACTTAAAATAAATTATGTTAAATTCATTATTTAGTTCATTATTATTATAATAATTAATCATAATCAGCTAACTAATTCCTACTAGATAAACCTTTTCTACTGTAACCAAATGCATCCGAACTTTAAATTGGATGAAAAAGCTCTAAAAATATAATAAATCGCTATGTTTCCTCTATACACTCTGATAATAAAATAAGATTCATCATTTATTACAAAAAAATGAAAACATCGAACCATGTAGTTAAAAATAACACTTCTCAGACCCAAAATACATTAGGAAGAACCAATGTAAAATATTAATTTCAATGCCCCATAACAGTAAAACTAATTCTATACATCGGTTTCACTACCACAAAAGTTTCCCGAAGATTAACTTTACATTTCTCTCTGACACTAGCTCCATTTGCCAACAGCTGAAGAAACATGACTGCCCCTTTCTCAATAAAGACACATAACAGTTAACAATACTAAAATAATATACCACAATACCAACATCAAAAGATTTAAAATTCTTGAAGGCCTCTACATAAAAACTAAACGTCCCACAAGGAGAATTACGAAACTAGTGACAACATTTAAAGAGCATAGTAATTAACGTTACCAAATTCTTAGACATTAAGCCATTGTACGTTTGAATCTTGAGTGCGCTTAGAACATAACGAATTCTTAGCGGTGAAGCAATCAAACTTTTGAATCTTGCACGCTTGTAGAACATGATAACGCTCCTATGTTACATCTCAATATTGTAGACGCTTTTTATTTAATTGTAAATTACTAGCCGCTATAATAATAATACAAATTTAACAGTAAATACATATTTTAAAAGACAGCCAGACTATCACCGCCTGAAGATGATTTGACAAATCAAATCGAAAGTACTCGCAAAAATGGAAAGAGAATGAAACAAGAAAGCCACGGAACTTGCATACACCAATTTGACGGAAACACTAGATAGACCATTCGGAAAATTGAAAAAATCAATAAAAAATTATCACGCAAAAACAATTCGTGTTATTTAATAATGTTTTCTTTAATGCAAATATGCTGCCTAAATACACACACAATATATATATATATATATATATATATATATATATATATATATATATATATATATATATAAATGATACAAAAATATAAATAATTTTCTAACGTAATGGAAAATAAAAAAAAAACTAAATTATTTATGAATTCATCAACATTTCGTCTTTATTTAAAAGACTTTCTAATAATGATTGATTAAAAAAAAAGAAATTTAAAACACAAGTAAAATACTTAAAATGTCTTCGTGTATTGTACGTGTGTTTTTACTTTATTATCTTTAACTCAATCATCTTGGTGAATTCTTTAAAATGAAGACGAAACTTTGATGAATTCATAAATAATTTAGGTTTTTCTTTTTCTATTTTTCGTATGTTATATATATATATGTGTATATATATATATATATATATATATATATATATGTATATATATATATATATTATGCAAAGTTTTCGGTACAATGGAAGGAAATTATCAATCAAAAGGAAACATGGTATTTTAAAAGAATGAATAATATTTTCTGAAGACACTTTTTGTCTGATCTTCTTCAAGGGAAAACTCTACATAATGATAATAATTAAAACTTAAAACTGCATCGAATAAGTAGGAAGGAATGTTAAGATATATATATATATAAAGAGAGAGAGATAGAGATAGAGAGAGAGAAAGTGTAATTATCTCAACAATTAGATTAATTCTTTAAATCCTTGAAAATTACCAATGTATGTTTTCTTTCTTTCCGCCAAGCTCAACTGAAATACGTTAATGTAGATCTGAAATATTATATCCATTCTGTTACTAAGGTTGCTGGAAAAATTGTTGGACAATTCTAACGCTTTCGAAAGTACCTGACTCCTAATGTAATCTTCTACTTTTATAAGATACGTCCTAGGATTAAATACTGCTACCACAGCTGAAGAAATTCTGCTCAGAACATTATGTCCTGCCTTGACAGATTACAAAATCGACTTCCCTATATAGGGAGGCATCATTTCTCTGCATCCACTTTCCCACAGAAGAAACCTTGCCAGTCTTTCTCTACTCTATAGTCATATCCATGAAAGGTGAGCGACAGATATTTCATCTTTGGTTCCTCCCTGTAAGAAATTTACATCAAAAATGTGTCTTGCTAAAAGAGCTGCAAAAAGATATCCTTTCTTCCTCCATGTGCACCACATCAAACGTAATATCCATGAACACAGTTTATGCCCACTAATTTCCAGTATGGCGAACACATTACCACGATAATGATTCCTTGCAGGCTGCAACGTGATCGTTTTTAAATCCAATGTAAACAAACATGTCATAAATCGTTCTTAAAAGTAATCAGATTTTGTTCTTTCAATTTATAGTGGGCAATCCTCTCATAAGAGTATCCATCATTCAACTGTTAATGTACCAATTTCATAAACCCTTCTCTTCGAGTGGTTTTAGCCTTACGCATTAATACAAACATATCTCTGTCTCTATTTATGATTTCAAATTTTCATGCAGAAAGATAAATATAAATAAACGAGAGGAATTTGGAGAAAAATATCGTAATTAAATGAAAACGACAAGATAAGAAAGAGAATAAAAAGGAGAGAGAGAGAGAGAGAGAGAGAGGGTGAGAGGTTGTGTGTAGAGAAAAAGAGAAAAAGGTGAAAGTGAATCATAGTGAATAGCAATACAGGGCGGGAAAATAAGTGAACGAAATGTCAAGAGAAATAAATATATATCGTCAGAAATCAAGGGAGAGAGAAAAGGAAATATACACGCACCAAGCGAGATAAGAGAAAAAAAACAGAAAATTTACAGGCACGCAAGTGAAATAGAGAGAGAAAGGAAAAGAGAGAAAGAGAGAGATCGTAAACGAAATCGAGATTAAAGGGAAGAGAGAGGGAGAGAGAACAGGACAAACAGGGTGGCTAAGAGAGAGAGAGAGAGAGAGAAAAAATAGAAAAAGACCGAAAGTGAGTAATCAAGGGAGAAAGAGAGTGTGTGTGTGTGTGTGAGAGGGAGAGAGGGGATTAAGAAAACGGTGATACATGACGAAAGAGAGAGAAAGGAAAGAGAAAGAGAAAAACAAGAGATATCGAGATTAAAGAAAAAGATACGCATGACAAGAGAGGATGTGCTTGAACGTATGTATGGATGAGCATGAGAGGGGGGGGCTAAAGATACGTAACAAGAGAGAAGAAGCTTAGTAATGGCAACATATTGAAATAAAAAGGATACAATCAAACAGTGAGGGAGAGAGAAATAAAGAAAGAGACAGGGAGGTTTTCTGTGCATGCGCGCATGTGTGTGTGTGCAAAAAATAAAAAGAGGGGCAGTGAAGAAGAGAGATAAATGATATGAAACAGATAGTGGCAAAAAGACGGGTCCAGAGAGAAAGTGAGAGAGGTGTGTGCGAGAGGGGAACACGAATCAAGAAAAAGCCGTAGTAATCGAGACAAAGCAAAAATGAGGTCGAGAGAGAGACATTCAGAAAGAGAGAGAAAGAGAGAGAGTGTGAGAGAGAGTGAGAGAGAGAGAAGCTGAGCAGAGAGAGAGAGAGAGAGTATGGGCAAGACAACAACAAAAATAAAATGAGAGGAGATAAAAATTATATATTTTCCTGTACGAACAAGATTCCCATTTTTTACTTTCTACTACTTATATATAATCGATAGGTTTTGGTCAATTTATCTGATCTCCGTGATCTGTGAGCGGCCATCGATCCGTTCCTCTCTTCCTCCCCCTCTCCGCCCCGCCATCACTCCCCGCCATGACACGCTTTTTAACCGGTAAAAATATAAAACAAAAAAAAACTTCGTCGACCGGAGCTTGAATGATTTTTTTATATAATCAATAAATCGATAGATCGATTAGTAGATTTTGGATTGCTACCCCTCCTAACATTCTACCCCGTATCGAACAAAAAATAATTGGCTTTAGTTTTGCGATACAGAACGTTTATATGTGGCGGGGCTTATTTTTAATCGCCGTATTTGTAAATTAGAATCGCTTGCAATATCGCGCTTTATTTAAAATTAGCAAGATTACTCGGCGTTGCCCGGGTATTAAATTTTAAAAAAATGATAATCAGTACAAAACGATGTGATTGTTAAATCGTAAAAGCTAGACGAAACAACTATTAACAATCCTCAATCAACTTGTAACTGGCTTTCAGATTTTTACTATTTATTCCAAGTTCCTAAACTGAAAAAACTAGTATGGACTTTAGCTGAAGTCGACGTTACCACTCGACCAACGAACCACCGTGAAACAAAAGTCGAATCGCTTGCTATCTAGACAATATATGTTTATTTACATTATTAAACCATGTCTCCTACACTTAATGTCCGTAGTGATTATACAGTTAATTAAGTAAACACAGCACTATATTTCTGATAATATATTATGGACAACGCGGCATTTTGATGAACAGCCACAATCTAGTGTGAGATGAATAGACGTTGCTAGTATTTTCTGCTCTATCGTTATTTCCATGGACGGTGCTCAACTAGGCTCCAATCTCTGGTTCCTCCATGTAAGACAATTGCATCAAACACTTGTCTTACTACAAACACATTTCCTTTATGCCTATATGTACCTTAAACCAAACGGAATTAGAAAGAAAGTCCTGACAATAATTTCCATCTGTAAAACACAATACCACGAAACTGTATCTCTGCAGACTACAAGAGAGTCGACTTCAAGTCCAATGCCAACAAATACATTTCATAAGCAATCAAATTGTGTCTACTCAATTCATCGTTTTTAATCATCTCATCGTATTGTTCGTCATCCAATTGACAATCCCATTAATCCTTTTCATTAAGTTCCCTCGGGCTTAGTAAGTGATGATACATTAGTATAAAAAGGTCATGTTTCCATATAAATATGAGAGAGAGTAAACCTCCTTAATATGCATGTACTGTTTATTCGTTTCCAGTATAAATATTGTAGTTATCTCTTACTTAATTTAAATGTATCTGTTTTTTTCAGGGTGGTTGCAGTATTTGTTTGTCCGGATTTTATTTGTTTGGAGAGAAGCTTGTCGAACACGGACCAGATTTTACGCGCAAACATTAACTTGACTGAGAATAATGATGATCGTGTGTTGTCATTTGGCGTAATTTTATACATCTGAAGGAACTGTTGTAGGCTTTTTTCTAACAATCTGCTTGGATCATTTGAGTATATAAACGAAGTGCTAGTTTGACCTCAAGAGATATTGAGCGATTGTGATATGATTAATCTGAAAGGTCTGATAAACTCCGTAAAGTCAGCGGACGTACATTGTGTCCCATTCTCAGACACTAGCCACTCGATTACCCCAAATCTGGCGAACAATTCGTGGAGAAAATTGATTGTAATTATTGTAGTTGGATTTCTACATTTAAGGACGTTCGGTCATTTCGAAAAACTATCTACTACTATAAGGTAGTAAAATCCATCTCGATGTCTTACAGAGGTGCCCTGTGCTTTGAGATTAATCTTGATAGTCTGTCGGCATAATAAAGGTTTTAGACGATAGGAACTCAATTTTAAAAATATAATTCAAGAAGGTTGTTTCTCAACTCCGCAATATGTTTTCTGAATGCGCAGGTACATCTTTTATAGAACCAAATATGATGAATAATGGTTCACAGTTTGCCTGCAATATACACTGTCTACCGTGAATATACCGGTGAAATTTTGTTGCTACAGATAAAATATTTTTAATGACTCATTCTCAATTTCGGAGTAGTGCTTTTCTGCAGGAAGACTAGTGATCAACTGGTCTGGCAGATCCCACTAGTATCTTGTGCCAAATACATGCTCCACTGACATACGATCTGGCGTCGCTGGTAACTATAGTTTAAATAGGCGTTATAATTGGTTAGATGTCTGTCAATTCTTCTTTTTAGCTTTTTAAACTTTCCTCTTCCAATGGTATCTGTGTCTATCTAACTTTACTATCAAAATTTTTAATCCCTGTCTATTTTTAATATTTCAGAACGTAACCTCAAAAACAAAAAAATAGGCACATCTTATTGTCAAAAAAAATTATATAAATCAATGTAATGAATAATAATAAAATACGAAAAGCCATTGATGAGACTTAAATAAAAATACAAAAGTAATTGTTCATATTTTCATGTTTCTGTTCTGAATAACTGTCTCTATATACTGTCTATCTATTTTGTGGATATCGTGTAGGTGTTTTTTTTTTCGTTAAAAAGCATACTGCGAAGCTAAGCACAGGACATCTACGTTTGTCGAAATCAAGTCAGCCGCTCTCATTTTTCTATCAGCTCACCCTATTTTAAAAATCTTCTTTTTTTATTTTTACACATATCTTTCTAAATAAAAATATATATATTTCGATAATTTACCGACCGGAATTCTTAAATCATAACCTGTCAAAACAATCGAACCCTGACTTCCAGACATGAAAAGATTTCACCGCACACATTCCATTCAATAACCTATATGTTGCGTAACCAACTTATTTTACATTAAATATTGTTACATACAATACCAAGAGACTAACTTCTAAAGTCAGTTATCTCTATTTGATATATTTCTTTTCAGCCATCTTGGTACATCCATTTATGACGCAGTTTATTGTCTCGTCTCTTTGTCATCATTTACATTTGATGATTAACTTATTGTTGTATACTTTGACTTTCATGAAATTGGTTCTAATAAAATTATTTTGTGGTGCTCTCGATAACAATTCTCTTTCGTTTTTTAAGTATCCTTTTCGCAACCATGTTCATGTGTCTCTTGAGCAATTCATTTTGTTCGTTTTATCAATAGTTTATGCAGTGGCTTATCTCCTTATTTATGTTTATCCGCCTTTTAATTCTCCGTTTAACTGTTCTCTGGAATTCTCCCATCTTCTGTATATCCTATCGAATGTATTTATCTATTCTCATTATTATATAGTCTACAAAAACGTCAATAGTTACGAGTCAGCTTCCTAGTTTTTCCTTTTTACGGAAAGACGGTCACCATCACTTTTCGGGTTTAATGTCTTGTGTATAGTCATTAATGTCCTGGTTATTCATATAAGTTCACGAGTTCTTCTTTTGTCCAATGTATGAAGGCTCCAGAGTATCTCCCATTAACGCTACCAATGTTTTTATTCGTTTTATTTTATTTCTGTTATATGATTTATTTTAAAGAAGTTATCTTGTTCTTCTGTGGCATTTTGTTATCCTTTTCATATCTGCTTCAGTGATGGTGTCCGCTTCGAAGATGAACGATTATTATTTGTATTAATATTACTATCATTATTATTATTATTATTATTATTATTATTATTATTATTATTATTATTATTATTATTATTATTATTATCATTATTATCATTATTATCATTATTAGTAGTAATAGTAGTAGTAAGGGTAGTAGTAAGGGTAGTAGTAGTAGTAGTAGTAGTAGTAGTAGTAGTAGTAGTAATTGTGTTTATTATTTTTGCTGTTGTTTCTATTTTCTATTGTTTTGTTCTTCTTGTTGTTTTGTATTATTTTATTTTTTATTTTCATTGTTTTTGTGACGTGGGTTAACTTTCAATGAATTAAATGTTTAATGGTATATATCTCGGATTGCTGGCCTTGAACCAGACGAATATAATTTGAAAGAATAAAAAAAAGAAAATCTATTCCCGTTTTGGCTCTTGTTATCGATTTCGCTCTTGCCTTCTTTTCTCACGGACCCGTTGTTTCAGAAGAAAATCGGTGATCGATTAAGCGTGACAAGATCGAAGCGTTGTGCAGAGAAAAGTGTGGGAGCGGAGGGGTAAAGAAAGATGTGCCACGGCACCCAACAAATTATCAAACCTTCAACCATTCAATATCCACCACTGTTCAGGAAGATTCTTCAACCTTGACGCAGTTTCCTCTTTCTTTTCGTTTTTTCTGTTACTTCGCCGGTTTATTTTCTTCTTTTTTTATTTCTCACGCGATTTCTTCACTCTTTTATTCTTTCTTTCAAAGTATGTGTTATCTTCTTTCCGTGTCTTTATTTAATCTTCTTGGTTGGTCGTCCTTTCTCTTTTCTTCGTGTCTTTCATTTTTCTTCTTTCATTCATTTCCTTATTTCTTATCTTTCAATCTTTTAATTAATCCAACTCCTTCGCTGGTCTTTCATTCTTTTTCCTTTTCTTCTTTATCTCGTTCTTTATTTATTCAAAACTTTCTTTATCTTTTGCTCTCCTACCTTTTTCTATTTTCCTTCTTTTTCCATTTTTCTCTTTTCTTTCCGTTATTTTTTCATTCTTTCTTTCTCTTTCCTTCTTTAAATTTCGACCGTTCTTTTCGAGTTTCTTTTTTTTTTATTATTCTCATTTATTTCCGTCTTTTTTACCCTAAGTTTTTATTTTGTCTTTTATATTTCTTGTTCTTTATCCTTTTTATTTTTCCTCTTTCTGTTCTTCTTTGACTACATGATTTTATTATATTTATAGATTTCATCAATATACTTCTTCTTGCTTTTTCTATTTTCGTCGTTGTCCAATTTCTCTATTTCTAATTTTTATTTTTATGTTTCTTCTATTTCTTTTTTTTATTGCTCCAACTTTTTAATCACGACGACTCTCATTTTTTTTCATTCGTTAACCTTCTGTTTTGGACTTTATATATTCTTTTGAAAAATATTTTGTTTTTATTCTCTTCATTTATCATTTTCTTTTATTGTTTTAAAAAAAGAAATTCCTCACGGTCTTTTGTTTTCCCGCGCCTCTTCCCATCTTTATCGTTCTCTTCCTACTTCTCCCGTCCGATCAATATCCTTTTCGTATCGATTCTGAATCGTGCGTGGTTGAATGTCGCCGCTGTTGCCGTCACTGCCGCTGCCGACTCCGACGACGACGGTCGAGGAACAAGTCGGCCCTTATTGAACGAAGCACGGAGCGCGTGTTCTGATGGCAATCATCAGGGAGAAGAAAAGACGGAAAGAGAATTGCCAGTGACGGTGGGGGCAAATGTAAGGGTTATAATGAATGGGGAGGGATAAAATCGGAAGTAGGAGCGAGAAAGAGAGAGGGGGCGAGATAGATTAATGGTATAGCGGTTTAAGGGAGTAAAAGGAAATTACAGATAGAGTAAGTAAAAACAAAGCAAGATTAAGTAGATAATAGAATTGTAAACGAGATAAAAAGAAAGAGATAGAAAGAGAAAACGTGAGAGAAAGAAAGATACGGAGCGAAAAGAAGAAAAATGAACGAACAGGGCGGGAAAGAAACTGATTGAAAGCACATGGAAGAGAGGAGATAGACAATGTATACAGTATAGTGAGGAATAGAGCAAAAGTGAGTAAAAATTAAAATGAGAAAGAGAGAGTGAGGAGAGGATAGGGGGCAGAAAATAGAACGCGACATTTATATGAACAGTAGAATAGGTATAATATAAAGATGACTATGTAGAATTAAAACTATAAGAGTATTGATTTACTCCTCTCCAGGAGTTAGGCACAAGGCCAGTTTTTATCCTACTCCCACAAGTAAGATGTGACCCAAGGTCGGGTCGGGAAAGTGGGGTTTAAAAAGCCAGAGCCCGAGAGGTGAGCACTCTGGCCATTTAAAAATTGGCTGGGCAGCCCCGTCGGCATTCCCGGTAGTGGCACCTCAGACAGTAAGCAATAAACTTACTCCTCCCCAAAGAGAGGAGGCAAAGCCTGGGAGGGTGGACCTCTTAGAACTGCACAGGACAACCCCATTGACCGGCGTAAGTCAAGCCCGAAGGACAAGACAATACCAGTATGGGGTGCAGTATCCATCGGAACAGATACTACACTTTAATCTTGGCCAAAAGGCCAAGTAGAATCAACGGAGAGTAGGTAGACTATAAAAGAACAGTAAGTAGAAGCAAAAAGTAGATGAAGTAGAATAAACAGAGAAGTAAGTAGAATAAAAGGAGAGTATTTAAAGAATGTAAAGGTATATAATATAAAGAAGAGAAAGTAGAATTAAATGTGTATTAAGCAGAATAAAAACACCAGTGATCAGAATAAAAAGGGGAATAATTAGACTCAAAAAGGCGATTAATAGAATAAAAGGTAGCCGAAGTATACTATGGATGATAGTACGTACAATTAAACACATAGCATGTAGAATAAAAATGGAGTAAATAGAATAACACGGAGAGCAAGTAGACGAAAAAGTTGTACGTCGAATAAAAGAAGAAAGTTTTAAATCAATACGGCAAGTACACCAAAAAGGACAATAAGTGGAATTATAAGGGTTTACGTTGAATAGCAAGGAGAGTAAATCGAATAAAAAAGAGGAGCAAATAGAAAAAAGGAGTGTAAATAGAATAAAAGTATAGTAAATATAATTAATAAGTGAGTAAGTAGAACAAAAAGGTGAGGGTTTAATAGGAATAGAAAAGGAAATGGAAGATGAAACAGAATAAGTAGAATAACAAGGAGAGCAAGTAAAGTCAGAAGTATAGTAAGTAGAATAAAAATGAGAGAAATTCAAAAGTAAGCAGAGTATGTTGAATAAAATGTAGAGAAAGTAGAGTAAAAAGGTAATGAAGTAGAATGTAAATGAATAATAAGTAAGAATTAAGAGGTAAGTAGAGTAATAAGTAAATTGAAAAAACGACAGTAAGCAGAAACAGACGGAGGTAACTAGAATAATAAGTAGAGTAAATAGAATATTGATTTACTCCTCTCCAGGAGTCAGGCACAAGGCCAGTTTTTATCTTACTGCCATAAGTAAGATGTGACCCAAGGTCGGGTCGGGAAAGTGGGGGTTAAAAATTTCCTGGGCAGCCCCGTCGGCATTCCCTGGTAGGGGCGCCCCAGGCAGTAAGCAATAAACTTACTCCTCCCCAAAGAGGGGAGGCGAAGTCTGGGAGGGTGGACCTCCTAGAACTGCACAGGACAGACCCATAGACCGGCGTAAATCAAGCCCCGAAGGCCAAGACAACACCAGTATGGAGTGCAGTATCCATCAGAACAGATACTACACTTTGAGTAGAGTAAATAGAATAAGAAGGACGGTAAATAATATACATAGAAGCGTAAATATAATACAAACTAACGTAAGTTGGATGAAGATAATATTAAGTAACGAAAAGGGGAAGTAAAATAAAAAAGCGAGTAAGTAGAATAAAAAGAAGAGAAAGTAGAATAAAATAGAGAGTAAGTATAATAAAAAAAAATGTAGAAAGAATGTAACCTAAATAGAATAAAAAAACCCAGAGTAAATCGAAAGAAAGACATACAGAGATACTATATAGAAGAAAAGGAGGTTAAATCTAATAATAAAGGTAGATGAGTAGAATAAAAAAAGAAGAATCATTCTTATAAAGTTCATTTTCACTAGGTTGCTCGATTTTCTTTTATTCTTTTTTCACTCTCCTATCTTTGTTTCGTTCTCTCTGTTCGTCTCCATTTTTATTTCTCCGTCCATCATTCTTTTTCTTTTCCTCTTCTCCCTATTACTTCTCCTTTAAAGCTGTAAATAGTTCTTCTTTTTTTTCTTTCTCTCATATTCTCTTTCTATGAATTTCCTTTTCTCTCTCCTCTTTATTCCTAGGTGATCTCTGTCTTTTTCTCTCTCTCTTTCTCTCTATGTATCTCTATATCTCGCATTGTCTCTTTTTCACGCTTTCACTTTCCCTCTTTCGTCATCGTCGTCGTTTCTCTCTCTCCCTCCCCCTCTCTCTCTCTCTCTCTTTCTCTCTCTCTCTCTCTTTCTCTCTCTCTCTCTCTCTCTCTCTCTCTCTCTCTATATATATATATATATATATATATATATATAGATCAAAATCTATCCTAATGTCTATCTCTCTCTATCTACCTATCTCTCCTACTCTCCTTGTCTCTCTCACACTCAACCTTCTTCCTTTTACTTTTATTTTCATCATTATTATTAAAAGTATGACAATGAAAACTGGTATAAACCACCATTTTCTTAAAAGTAGTAGAAGCATAAGGCGTTAAGATATAAGGAGATTTACGTTATATACTAGTTATGCCATAATATCTATCTATCTATCTACCTCCACTCCTAATATCTACTTCATATTTCTATTTTATTATCACGTACTACCCAATGCTCAATGATTATCTTACCTGGTGTAGAACCAGAAATCGAATATGAGAATGAAGCCGCTATAAATGAAGGTCGAATGAATAAGAGAAACACATTTGAAGAATGTTCGAACATAAAATGTGAGAGCATGCGCATTAAAAGCCAAGTGAGTTACGATCGGCTAAGAAAGCCGTAAATGACGACGTAATGAACTGAATAATTGCGCCTATAAACGAAGGAAAGATACGCATAGTGTGTGTGCTTATGTATAAGTCGATCGTTTATGACGAAGTTTTAAGGATTCAAAATAGCACATCGACTATATGATGGTAACCACTTCGTAATATAGAATTTTGTATTAGATGGAAAAATAATATTTTCTTTCAACAGAAACTGTTATATAGTAGGTATGCACAAACAAGTTTCCATCTATCTATCTATATATATATATATATACACTTGTAATCCAGTGTTTTGAATCGTACGACTGGTAGTGAATAGTCATATCTCTATGCTGATGAGTTCTGATTGAAAAGGGACGAAACGTATACGTACATAGATAATAAACAATAACAAATATTTATATATATATATATATATATATATATATATATATATATATATATATATATATATATATATGTTCGGGATGAGGGAACGCTCTTGACTACGAATCAGTGGCGATTTCTGATCGGACTTCGAGCCCGCCGACCGTAGGAAATGAACTTCCTGCACTGAAGATTGCGTTAGCATGAAACATCGATGTCTGTAGGTAATAAATAATTAATATTTATTTATAAATATTATTACAAGCCCCCTTTGCTAAAGGCCGGGCACTCTGAGTTTAATAACAAGCAGTACTAATAGCTTCGTTGCGAGATCCAACACAGTTTGTAGATCACTTTCGCTGCTCGTTGTAAAATACCCGCCCATTCGGTATTTACAAAGTTCCATCAATGGCTTCATTTAATGCTACAAAGTAAAATCTCTTTTCTTTTAAGTATTAGCTAATTTGCGGTGGGTAACGGGGGAACGCTCTTTACTACGAAGCAGTGGTGATTTGTGATCGGAGTTCGAGCCCGCCGACCGTCGGAAATTAAGTTCCTGCACTGAAGATTGCTGTAGCATGAAACGTCGATCTCTGTAGGTAATAAATAATTAATATTTATTTATAAATATTATATATATATATACACACACACACACACTCCGGTCGCATATTTTTGCTAGGCTGCCGCATCAGAAATGAAGGCTCACGCGTAAGCCAATGGAGCCCCAGTCATATTTCTGTGGTGGTTAGACATTGATTTTCTGTGTTTATGACCAAGATTATTTTTAGTTGAAAATAAAGGAAAAAAAATTCGATCCTACCCCGATTTTTGTTGTAATCTCGCCCATAAATAGAAAGACTTGTAGTTTAAAAAGAAAGAAAAAAATTTTTTTGTACCCCCCTCAATTTTTTTATATTACCAGTCATAGAAATATTTTTTAGTTAAGAAAAAAAAAAAAAATTTTTTTGACCGCCTTCCCCAATTTTTTTATCCTCCCCCCCCCTATACATGTAAATATTTTTAATTAAAAAGGAAAAAAAAAACCCTAACCCTAACTGTAACGATGGGGTCAAAGTTAGCGTTGGTCCTAAAATGAAAAAGCACCAAAAAATCAATTACAGTGAACACAGTGTGTGTGTGTGGGGTGGGGGGTAGGTGTTTGTTTAATGACCTTTTTTTAATTAAATAATTTGATTCTACAATCAGTTGTATAGTTTTCCAGTACAATGTGTTAGTTTATTTTGTTGACATTAAAGAAAAAAAAATCACATCTTTTTTTTTAATAAATAAAACAGGTCGTGAAAAAATGATAATATTGGATATGAAAGTATTAAGAAATCAAATACAGTAAACACGAAAAGTTTTTTAATTCTCGGAAAGAAAAAGTTTACCTGAACTGTGTGTGTGTGTGCGTGTGTGAGTGCGTGCGTGCGTGCGTGCGTGCGCGCGTTTTTATATAGTAATTTTTAAATCAATTATTATTTTAATTATACAATTTGATTTAATAAATTTGTGTTTTAAAACATAATGGCTAAGAATAAACAAACTTAGGACGGTTTTAAAAATGGAAAACTGAGCACGGTGGATTACAGTGTTGTTGTTTACATATTAACATCGGCTGCTTAATCAGATCGCCATATTTAATTACCGGAGGGAGGGATGACACCACTGATTAAACAACTAATCGGCTGCTTAATGAGATCGCCATATTTAATTACCGGAGGGAGGGAGGACGCCACTTATTAAACAGCTAATGATTTTGCAATTTTAACAGTACTCGCGTTGAAATGGTTTAGAAAACACGCCGGTTATGATGAAAATGGTTGTAATTAATTGTATGAATAATGTTTATTAATATAACCTTATCGGAAAATATTGTAAATACATATGTAAATTGGATAATAGCAGTTATAAGTGTATATTTGTAAATATGAATTTAATTGAAGGTTTAAAGGAATGACTTATGTTAATGGCAACACCATCTGGTGTCTGAACGCCTTTTGATGACAGTATATAAAGAATTTCAAAAAGATTAGTTTCAGTTAAATAGTAATACTGGAGTTTCGGCTTCAGACAGACAGACAGACAGATACATAAACTCCATTATTAATAGATTACAGTGGAACGTCGTTATATCTCGTCCATGAAGAATAAAGTGTCTATATATCATTGAAAAGGCTTTCTCATGCCGAAATATTTCATTTATAATATTGTTTAATTCATTTGAAAAAAATCTTCTTTACTCGTATTTGGCTTATAAATTATTTCCTATATTATATATATATATATATATAAAGAAACAAAAATGTTCAAGTTTGAATAGAGATCTTCTCAATGTATACATCCAATTTGATAAGATTTGATAAGAAAGCGAAATGCATTTTAGTGGATTTAAAGTAATAGTTAAATTTATATATGTAAATAAATAATTGTTTCGAACTAGGATGTTAATACCACGAAGTACTTTATTAAAATGGTTAAAATTATTTTCTTAAAAAAGAAATGCATTTTAGATAATATAATTGAATACGTATTTTTTGTAAATCGTATATTTTATATAAATAAACGAAATGCATGTCAGTGGATGTAATCTAATTAGTAACCTACTTTTGCTAAAGAAGTTATTTTTTCAAATATCATATTTATTATATAAAAAATAATTGAAATGAGTGACTTGTTTTATAAAAAACGAAATGCATCATAATCGAACAAATATCTTAATAAAGTGTTATGTTAGACTTCTCCGTGAACACCTATTACGAAATGACGACGTAATATTCGCGATTCTTTTATGTACGTGTGTAAGTTCATGAGTTTAGTCCAGAAGTGGTGTAATAAATGACAACTTAGAAACGTAATAGCACCTGGTAGCGTATCATTGTTGCCATGCCAACCATAGGAATCGCGAGAATTGCTACATCGTTGTCTCTCTATTCTAGGTGGGGACTCTGGCGCACAACGTTAGCTGTTCAAAAAATTACAAACAGAATGAAGGAATGATAAGTCAGTAGGTTGTTTCAACGAAACCAATCGTGTACGAAAAGAAAGAATGGCGTAATAAGCTATTGAATTGTAGAAAATAAAATATTAGTGTTTTTAGTAATGCTGGAATACAGTATATCAAATGTAGGCGGACAGCAATGATGTTCATAATATTCGCATTTGGAAAAATTAGAATTGGTTTAAAATGGCAGGAACCACGACAGTGTTCGATCAATTATAAGCTGTTAAACTGTTAGTCCTATAAGCGAGAATGTAAAAGTAATTATTTGAAGTTACTAATCAAAACGCTTCTGTGTGTTTAAAAAAGTCTAGGGAGATGGGCATTTCTTTTTTTTAGATTAAACATGCAGAGTTTATTACATATAATAGCCAGATCGAAATATGAAATAATAACAATGCCTCTAATGTATGTCTTTATATAACAGACTGTATTTGTATATGTGGGTGGCAATGGCAGTAGATCTAAGAGTGTGAGTAAAAATTCCTTTAATTTTCTGTATAGAGGACTATCTTTTTTTGAGTGTATATCTATTTTTATTCCCAACAACATACTTGGAAATGAAGATTTTGGCCTGACAACGATTAGCCTTTTATAATGTTTTAATTCATAACATGCAGCACTCTTAAATGAATACAATTTGATTTTTGCTTTTGATATTCTCATTGGGATTAAAATATATATATATATATATATATATATATATATATATATATATATATATATATATATATATATACATAGTAGTCTAATATGCACATATACTCATTCATATATATTTTTGAAATCAACTAATATATACATTTTATCTAATAAAACTTCCCTCCATTTTTTACTTTTAAATTAAATGAGATAACCATATCGTGTTATTGAATTTTGTACAACTATTTTACATTTAACTATCTTAAGTATTCTTCTCTTCTTCGATGGATAAAAACCAACAACCAGTTACAGCATTCGTCATGGTAATATTCACTCATTACGAGCCTGCTGATGTTGTTAACATACCAAGCTTTGTTCGCTTGTCTGATTTTTCTAGAGAAGAACAACTTTATTTGTCTGAGTTTTCTCAGAGTTTAATTACAATTTATTTCAGATAATACTTAAATGAGCAAACAATACCGTAATAATTACTTTCAAAACCCTATTTAAAAAATAATGCTTTAATAAGAAATAGTACATAGTTTGAAAAATCGAAAGTATTTATAGGATTTATAGACATCCGAATGATTTTGTTTTAAATCTGATTTTTCATAACATATATGTTTGCATTGTTTTTAATATTAGTATTTTCTTAATTAATTAATGTAAATGGAAAAAGAAGTAAGGCAATGACTGAAACAAAAATGAAAGTAAAAAAAGACTATGAATGGCTAAATTTTTTAACAATGTTTTTTCGTTTTTTGAATTAAAATTTTTATATTGATGTAAGTTTCAAAAATATGTTTAGAATGAAATGTATCTGAAACAACACGGATTAATGCAGTGGCATCCTGTGAGGAGTCAATGACAACGTTTTTCAAAACTTTATATCATAACTTGCATCTAAATAAACATCAAGCTATGTGAAAGTCCTCATCCTTCTCAAAATTCAAATTGAAAATACCCATAACTCTCCTAGAAGTTCAAGATGGGTATATTTGCTAATGATACTACACTCTATTCTAGACATACTGGTAAATCAAATACATACATAATCAAGGCAATGGCTGAATCCATAGAAAATGACCTTCAGTGTGTAGTAAAATGGAAGCATAAATCAATGGCTTCATTTAATGCTACAAAGTAAAATCTCTTTTCCTTTAACAATTTTAAAAATGTTACCAACCACCGATTGCTATGGCTGATAATACTCTCACCGAGAGTCCAACATTCAAACCTCTTGGTGTAACATTCACAGGCAACATGAATTGAAATAAATAAATATATATATATATATATATATATATATATATATATATATATATATATATATATTAGATATCGCTAAGTATGCTGCAAAGAAGCTGGGCTCTGTCTACCAGGCTAGTACACTTCTCACACCTGCCAGTATCCTATATTTCTATAAGGCCACCATTTGCCCATGCATTGAGTATTGTTGCAACATCTGACTTGAGCACCAACTACCAGTCTCTCCTTCTTGGACAGGGTACTAAAAAAAGTCTAATTTAATAAGTCTCGCACTGTCAACCGAGCCCCAGCCCTAGTGTCATCTACGTAATGTTGTATCCTTGTGCTTGTTTTACAAGTACTTCCACTGAGTGTCCTCTAACGAACTTACTGCACTAATACACCCTCAACGTGAATATCCTCGACCTCCTCTTAGGATGCCCCCTATAAATCCGATCTCTAGTCATATCGCCTTTTACATCATAGTGAAAATGTGCTTTGTTTGGAGTGAATAAAAGAAGAAAAAAAAACTAAATATGAATAAAATAATAATATTCTGTTTTTTTTTTCTAAATGAATACTTTTTATTAGGAGTTTGTTGTATCGTAGTAAGCATTTTTCTGACATAAAATATCCGTATAATCGAAGTTGCATGTTGACAAGTCGTACGCGTGGATTTCTACTGCTTTTCATAACATTACTGGTAGTAATTTTCTCTATGGTTATAAGCCGGGTTGAAACGTGATTTTTTTTTCAGAAAACGGTACACACCAACAAGGTGCGCACATCCCTCAAGACTTTTGGGGAACGGATATTGGTGTGGTCGTTTCTTTTCTGTCACTGCTTATAATCGATCAACTCAGATTATTGTCTTGCGACGCCTTTTTTCTTTCTCTAATAAACCTTGATTGATTTATAGATTTTATTTTTTGCCAAGGACTTATCGATTTGGACCTAATAACACACTGTCTATTCGGTGCCACCGTACGTGACACCGACCAAGACCAGAAGACGACGACGACGACAACGCCGACACTGCTGGAGTTAACAACAACAAATGAGAAGCAACAAAAAAAAACAACTAAAAATAAAGAATTGGACAGACAGTGTCGGTGGTCGGCGGGTTAAGAACTTATACAAAGGTGCGTTCAGATCACAAACTGGAGAAAGAGGAAAAATAAGTAGGGGCGGGTAACTCTGACTTGATAAACAGCATTTGCATATTTTTCCTCGTTCTGCCGGAAGGGGGCGTTCATTCGATGTTTTTATATCTTTACAGCTGCTCTCTATTTTTTTGTTCTGTTAACTATTTTATTTTTTTATTCGTCTGTCTTCTAAGACGTTTAGACATTTAGATCTTTTTATATGAACTATTTTCTCTCGTTTTCTTTTTTCCTTTATTTTTTCCTTCTTTTGCTCATTTCATCTCCTTTATCGTTCATTAATTATTCCGTTCAATTATTCTTCTCTTTTTCTTTCTTCGGTCTTCACATCGTCTTCTTCACTAGTTCGTTTATTGTTTTCTTTTTAAAAAATCTTCTTTTCCTTTCTTTAATTTTTCTTCCTTTCTTTTATTCTAATTTCTTTCTTTTCTCCCTTTAATTCCCTTTCCTTGTTATTTACTTATGAGTCACCACTTATCAAGACCAACATCTACTCGAGGATGAATGTTAATGAGATGGAAAACTTGTAAGTTAGAAGATGAATAATATTATGAAAAGTTTGAAAATTATTAATCTGCTTCTTATTTGCGTGTCTTTGAATCATGTGGCCATACGACAGTTTCCCACGTTTTACGCTGTCCTTTGAATTATTGTTGTACTCTGCAAGTTTTTCTAAGCCACCGGTGGGGCAGTACAGGGCAGAAAGGCAGTGTTGCATGGTATGGTTCTCCCCTCCACATTCACAGATGGGTGGGTCAGTTCTGTAGCCCCATCTTTGCCTTTTGGCTAAGATCAAAGTGTAGTATCTGTTCCGATGGATACTGCACCCCCATAGACTGGTATTGTCTTGACCTTCGGGGCTTGATTTACTCCTGTCTATGGATCTGTCCTGTGCAGTTCTGGGAGGTCCACCCTCCCAGGCTTCGCCTCCCCTCTTTGGGGAGGAGTAAGTTTATTGCTTACTGCCTGAGGCGCGCCTACCGGGGAATGCCAACGGGGCTGCCCAGGCAATTTTTAAACCCCACTTTCCCGACCCGACCTTGGGTCACATCTTACTTGTGGGAGTAAGATAATAAAAACTGGCCTTGTGCCTAACTCCTGGAGAGGAGTAAATCAATACTCATAGCAACTTCTGATCACCTCATTCCCGTTCTCAGTCAGTTGAGCCAGAGTGCCCCTAAACCGGAGGGAAGGCCTTAGAAAGGTAGATTCCAATGTCAGTAGGAGGTGACCATTCTCTAGCCGTCTTGCCAACAACTGTAGTTTGGTCTCTTCCTGAGATGTTGTTAGGGGTTTAACATGGCTGAGGAAGCTTCTCCTTGGCCTCAGTCGTTGTACTGTTGATTTACGTCCATGAAGAAGATGACGCTCATCACAGATAGCCAATGATTAATGTAATGAAATAAGTTTGATTAATAATGGAGATGGTATAGGATAAGTATTTGTTGACGACTGTGTTTATTTCAGGACATCAGTTCAATGGTAATTTGTTCCACGGACGAGAAGTCCTTAGTAACAAAAACTCTGTTCATGTGTATTCTATCTGACGCGAGGCATATTGAGAAAGAAAGGATTTTTCCTTTGTGTCAATACGACAGAAAGAAAATTTATTTCTATGTTTTATGTAAATTTTTGTCCTTCGTAATTTCACTCAACTACACATTTTCTTATTTATTCTTTCTTCCTTCCGTGTTTTTTTTTTTAAATTTCAAGATACGTCCGCACATCAGTACGAAAAGTTATTTTCCGTCGGTCATTTAAACTTTTGTTTGCAATAGTATTTTTGAATGTATGTCACGTTTAATGTAAAATAGTATTTTCCTTACTATGTCACACTTAAGTTTTAAACAGCATTTTTTCGGTCTGTCACGTTTAAGATTTTAAAAACCGTCTAGTCGATCTGTCAAGCTTAAATTTGAAACAGAACTCGCACCGCGAAACACGTAGATATATTTGTTGCATTTTAATTTACAGATATTGTATAAACCATTATACATCAGTGTTATCGTACGGACACCCAGGTCCTATTCTCCTGCTGAAGAATCAACACAGTATCTACGTATATAAAAAAGAGACACTCACATAAAACATCAAACGACAGACCACTTGTGTACACATAAGAACGAGAGAAAGGCAGGCAGGCAGATAGATAGACGGATAAATCGTCTCGCTAGACTCAGCAACACTGTACGCGCTGCCCCATTGGGGACAGCACCCAGACACGTATTTTCTTATTGAAATATCGCCAGCTAAAAGAGCAAACATCTCTGACCAGAAGTTACGTGGTTTCATTGACTTCCGTCTTAAGTCACCTCTCACCATTAAGGTGTTACTCAAGTTTCCCATTCAAACACGCCCTTCGTTTTAATCTTAGTGTGGACGTGCCTGATTGTTCCAATGGATAACATCATTTGCTACACCGATTTTAAATCCAATCAAATCTATTGGGCTCATTTACAAACTAATACATTTCTTTCGGTTTTATAATAACTCTTCGTTTTTTTCTCTTCCTTTCAATCAATGAATTTCTTGTTTTTCAAAGTTTTAAATGTATTTCATTTTTGGTTTTAACTAATTTATTTGTATTTCTCCATGCTATATATATATATATATATATATATATATATATATATATATATATATATGGAAAATAAAAAAAGAACAACCAAAAGTATTTATATACTTATCGATTCACCTCTCTACATGAACTTCCGTCAGAAGCGACACTAACTTTTCAAAGGAGAAATAAAATTCTAGGTTGTCAAAAGCTCCAGATAAGACACATTTCCATTTTCTTATATGGCCTTTTTTCTCTTAGATAATTATTTATCACTCGCAGCAAGTCTGTTATTAGCATGCACCGAAACCATGCAACCAAATATATATGCCGCCTACTGCATATTTACGTCCCTAACTCCTTCCATATGCGAAATGCTGTCTTTTATAACATTTCACTTTGCTGAAAAAGAGCAAACAAATCATTTCGGGACAACGGTTACGAGAAGAATAAGGTCGTTCGAAAATTTCAACAGTTCATCATGTATCCTAAAATGTGTTTCTATTCTTTTATCTTCACTGCTTCACTTCCCTTTCTTCATTTTTATGTATATTTTCGTAAACAATAAGGTTCATTCTTCTTTAAATTTGTGCATTGTTTTTGCTTAGATTTTACTGTTTTTTTCTTTATATCTGCGAAACCATGTAAATGCAAAACATAGTTGTTTTTTTTTATTTTAAAAAATCACTTATGCTGTATTGCAGTTTCATTTCTCATAACGATAGTCAACATTTTACTAGGAATGTCCAGTCACTCTTCAGCCCCTCTCCACTATCTCAACATCTTGCATCGTCTGGATCTCAATTGGTTCTAGGTCTCTTCATATCATTTAATTATATTCTGAATCTACCGTTTGTTGTAGGGTAAATTCTCTAATCCATCATCATCAGCAGCAACAGTAACAGCAACAGCAGCAGCAGCAGCAGGAGCAGCAGCAGTAGCAGGAGCAGCAGCAGGAACAGCAGCAGTAGCAGCATAATCAACATCACTATTGTCACTATTATCAGTTTCATCACTACTATGACTTTCACTACTAATATTAGCATCATCATCGTCCTCATTACTTTCATTATTATCATCATCATCATCATCATCACTATAATGACGATCCCCCTCACCATTACCACTGCCCAGAAACCAGCAAATGTTCAACTAATTCTGTTTGGCCACTCGTTCAGCAGCAAGGTACAATTTATTAATATATTTTCCTCTTTATTCAATATTTTACGCTAACAGAGAGTAAAACTTACATTCTCAATTTACGCACATTATCCTGGCATTTAAACAAATAACCTTCCGTATAAACACATTTTTAAATGCAAATATATATTGTTTTACCCCTAACCTCAACGTTTCTCTGGCTTATCTATGTATCGATAGCATGCCTGGCGAAAACAATATCAGAAAATATTTAATATACTTTTACAATTTTCAAATGTCTTAACATCAAACTATCTTCTGCAAACTTGCAGGAACTCTCCAAAACCTTTTTTCATAATTTTAACATTTAAAAATTTCTCAAATACCTTAATTATTTTCTGCGAGCTTGCATGAACACTCATTTTTCTTCTATAATTTCACTATTTTAACATTTCTCAACAGTCCAAATATGTTCTGCCAACTTGCAGAAACTTTCCAAAAATATTTTTTATAATTATACTATTTTAAATTCCACAACTAAAAACCTTTTCCGTAATTTCAACATTTTTAAATTTTCTAAACCCCCCAAATTTTTTTTCAAACTTGCAGAAACTCTCTAAAAACGTTATGTATAATGTTAGCACTCTTTAAATTCCTAAAACTCAGATCTCTTCTAAAACAGTATAAATGTGACAGTAGTGTGCTTTAAGTTTTCCCTGGGCACACGTATGCAGGGAAATCGAGTGTCCACTTTCGACAACACATTAAGTGCATAAAGTAGCACCTTACTTTATTGATTTCCATAACTAGATGCTGCCTTTAACTGAGTGTGCAATCAACTACCCCTTTGCTCTAAACTTAACAAATTATGTGAGGGTGATTATAGTTTCATCGATCCACAGCGATTCACATAACAACAACAGGGGACTATTTAAGTCTGAGTTATATGCGCATACACCCGCGTGAACTCTCACAAACCATACATAAAGGCATTCCTCTAGTAACATAAACTTAAATTGTTCTACTCGGAGTCTCAGGAAATAGGTTTATTTTGAAGAATCTGGATTCTCACCCTTAACCGACACAGCCATTGCTATTGCTGTTAGTGCTCTCTGGCATTTGTCCTGGGGCAATGCCTTGCGTGCACAAATAAAATATCTCCAGTTTATTCCCATAATTTTAAGTTTGTTTCCTAAATTCTTGTCCCATTTACAATCTCAACAAAACATCTAAGCACAGGTATTCTGTCCAAACCTCTCTCCGCATTTCAAATAATAATTATAATCAATTAATAGAGCCCTAGAGTAATATCATTACCAACTAAATTGCCCAATCAACATGTTATCAGTCCTTGTCTTTCATTCATTATATCCGTAAACTCCATTTGGCTTAAAGTATCACACACACACCCGTAATAAAAATAAATACTGCAGGGTCAATATTTTTATTACTGATTCCTATTGGTTCATTCTTTTCTAACTGGTAGCAACACATGCTAACATTGTTTTATACAACTTATTTCATTTTATTAGTTTTTTAAACACCCACACACACAAATTAAAGAAATGCACTTTTTAGACTGGTCAGAACAACCGATGCCCAGTGCTGTAACATAATTCTCCCTCTAAATAAAATCATTACTCAAGTTTAAATCAAGTAGCAAAGTATAATTTTATTTGGATAATACAATGATACTCGTTTTTCCTCTTAACAATAGGCTTGCAGATGTTAATTCTTAGCCATACAAAATCAACACAAACCCAACCAAACACTAACTTCACATATTTTTCAGAAGACCAGCGATAACCAACTGACTGTCACACACTAGTAAACCAAACTGGCCGTTTAATGTCAAGAGGGCCAACTCCCACACTGTCACTAAGCCCATCTGCTTGAATATATATATATATATATATATATATGAGGGTTTATAACTAAACGGTAACTTTTAGAGAATTAGACCTATTGTGAAGTGAAGAAAACTCAATAAACTGGATAGAGAAAACATAAGGTGAGTCAATGAAAAATAATTAGGCCTGCAGATGGAAACAGATCAATATCTTCAGTTGTTCAGAACAAGGAGCATTTAGTAATTTAGTTCTGAACAACTGAAGATATTGATGTGTTTCCATCTGTAGGTCTAATTATTTTTCATTGACTCACCTTATATATATATATATATATATATATATATATATATATATATATATATATATATATATATATGGATACTGATGTAAACAGACACCCACTTGAAAACGCTTAAACTGCTTTAAGCTTTATCACTCAGCATTAATGCCCAATTTAAGACATACTAACTTTTCTCAAGGAGAAATCAATTTCTGGGTGGTCAAAAACTTCAGATCAGACATAATTTCCATTTTTGTGGTTTCTTTTCTCTTAGTTAATTAGGTAGTAAGTCTGTTATTCCTATGCATTTGAAACAGGCAACTCACATGCCCTAGTACATGTTTACAATAGAACTGAGTACAGAAATATTTTGGGTTTTACTTTTATTTTCTTCTTCCATGTTATTGCTGTGTATCCAGTTTAGCTCGTGGTATTAAGTTCGCGTTTCAAAATTGAATTTTACGACTACTATGGCTATAGCTGTTTCATAATTTTCGAAAATTTATTAAAATATCGAATACAAAATGTAAATTTGAATTTTCAAAGACGCGTGCTAAAACAGATATCAGGCAACAACAGTTATTGAGAAAAGTAGAAAAGAGACAAAACGTGTGTTCTTATTTCTATAAGATAGGGAGGTTTATTTCGAAATATTAGTATAAAAATATTATATTTTATTTTAAAACACACACACATATATATATATATATATATATATATATATATATATATATATATATATATATATATATATATATATATATAATGTATGTATTTAGGCAGCATATTTTCATTTAGGCAAACATTATTAAATAACACGGAGTGTTTTTGCTTGATAAGACATTTTTTTTCAATTTTCCGAATTGTCCATTTAGTGTTTCGGTCAAATTGCTGTATCTAAGTTCCATGTGTTTCTTGTTCCATTTTCTATTCTTTTTTGCGAGTACTTTCGATTTAAATCGTCAACTCATCTTCAGGCAGTGTTAATTAAAAAATATGTCTTTACTGTTGAGTTTTTTATCATAATAACGGCCAGTAATTTACAACTTAAAATGAGCGTCTATAATGTTACGATGTTACATAAGAGCGTGATTACGCTCTAAGAGCGTGCAAGATTCTACTCGTTCTTAGCCTATTAATGAACTCGTCACTCTTGATACAACCCTTGTAATTGTTAGGCGAAACGTTGACATCTATTCTTGAGTTTGGGATATTTTTTCCAATATATATATATAAATATATATATATATATATATATATATGTATATGTATATATGTATGTATATATATATATATAGTACATATATTATATTAGTGTCTGTAGATGTAAAACCATTGTAACGTAATATATATATATAAATATATATATATGCATACAGTAGAATCAAATATGAAATTAAAAGTAAACTTTTAGTAGATAGAACCTATAGTGAAATAGTGTAAACTCAATATACGAGATAGAGCAATTATAAAGATAGATGAAAGAAGAGTGATACACATATACAAATGTCCAGATTTATTTCAAACTTCAATTGTTCAATGCAAGGTATATTCTGTAATAAAATTATGTTTATTACTCTTTCCTTAAGCCAAGGCTTTTCAAAGACGAAATCTTATCATCAGAGGAATTATATAGATAGAAAAGTTGGCAGTGGAAAAGCCAAAATTCAACATTTGAAAAAATATTAAGAAATGGATAGTGACATAGGGTATATATAAAGATTTAATTTTTTTCAAATCACATTTAAAATAAAATGCATACAGAAATGCAATGCTTATTGTAAGTCTTACAACGAAGCATCAGTAGTAAACGTCTTTGTTTCATGTGTGTATACATTTAGAGTATTATTTGAAAATAATTTAAATTATTAACAATTCATGCATCTCACTAAATAGTCAGCTTTCAGTTTTTGCAAATTGATGATTCTTTTTTCAGGTAACACAAGAAGTTTTCTAATTGATTTAAATTTGAATGTGCGTACACACATATGCCGAGGATGTATGTTCGACTGGTACGAACAACATATACTCGAGCTGCATACATATATATATATATATATATATATATATATATATATATATAATCTTATCTTTTTATGTATATAGACATATAATATTATAAGGTGATTACATGTGTAGGATTTTAAGTATTTACTTCAACACTACTCAATACGTTAATACAACATAGTAGTAAAGTATATTAATAGCTATAAATATATTTCCATACTTTACAATATATATATATATATATATATATATATATATATATATATATATATATATATATATATATATATATATCAGGGCCGGCGGGACAGTTATAAAAGTGGGGGGTTCTCCTAAAAAGTGGGGGGGGGCGGTTAAACGCATGCATATCAACTTAATTATTGATGACCGTAAAGTGGGTGGGGCCCAAGTCAAAGAGTGAGGGGGCTTGAGCCTCCCTGCCCCCCGGTGCCGCCGTCCATGTATATATATATATATATATATATATATATATATATATATATATATATGTGTGTGTGTGTGTGTGTGTGTGTGTGTGTGTGTGTTTGTATATGCGGAGTATTCCCTGTGGAGATGAAATATAGACGTCTCTATGTAGCTTAATTGCCAAAGCGATATTTTCATGCTGCTACTAAGCTCTACTCACGTAGTAAGCACTATTGAATTAAATACTGTATTATATAACTATTATAGTATTATGTGTGTCTATACCTATAAATAAATATATCATATATAATATATATATATATATATATATATATGTGTGTGTGTGTGTGTGTGTGTGTGTGTGTGTGTATTATTAAAAGAATAAAATATTTATGCGATTACACTTTCATCATTTCGTTAGGCGTTATTGAAAACCGATCTACATGAATATCAGTTATCAATTAAAAAAGACTAAGGATTAATTACGTGTTAGGGAACTAATTTACCTTTTATAATTTGGTTAATATATATTAAAACATCATTATAGTAACACAATTGGTTATAATTCTATGATAATTTGGTCCGATTAATTATTTAATTACGCTACGATACCGTAATAAAAAAAATAAACGGTCAAAAGATTATTTTAAATAAATAATAATTTCTTTAAATAAACAACATAAAACAGATTCGATTTTTTAAGTAAATAGACTCCCTGGCAACGCCGAGTAGTTACAGCTAGTTCCTAAAAATTGTTATGAAAACCAAATCTCTTGCTATCTAGAGCTGACTGTATGGATTTAAACCTGATGCAACATATACATATTTGTCTATCAAATAATTTATTTAAAACACAACTCATATTAATGAGCTAAAGTCGCTATGACACATGCATATACATACACACACACACACACCCACACACACACACACATATATATATATAAACTTTTAGCAGTCATTGATGCACAAAACACACACTATATATATATATATATATATATATATATATATATATAATATTAATAATACGATGCAAGACAAAAATAAATAATTTATACAGGTCATAGACAAGAAACTTCATTGACAGAAACTGTCTTCACTGCAGACAATACAGAAGCATGCTTTCTTCCGTATTGCTTGTAAAAGCGATACTATGCTTGCACAAATCTAGTGGTTTAAAACCGAGAAATAAAAACTGTCAGTGTTATATTGTGATTTAATGTCAGTTTCGAAGCAAAATAAATCTGACACATGTTTTCGAAAGAATTCAGAGCTTACTTGAAGAAATGCAAGTTGCCATATAAACATCTACAACTTCAGAGTCAGTTGACAGATGAAAACCATAGAATATCAAGGCGGAAATACATGTAAAGAAGCCTTCAGAAAAGTACTCAGAAAATTGTATTTTTTATATAACAATTTAAAGGTTTAAATTTTAAATATTGAGCTTTATTTTGCTTTGGAAAGTGATTCTCATAAGAATCGATTTGAACTATATAAAAGAATTGTTTTTTTAGATTATGATCTTATTTCTCTTTCTCTCCTTCTTTCTATCTATCTATCTATCTATCTATCTATCTATCTATCTATCTATCTATCTATCTATCTCTCTCTCTCTCTCTCTCTCTCTCTATCTATCTATATATATATATATATATATATATATATATATATATATATATATATATAGCAATAGATGCAATGAAAGAATAAAATAAGGTACGAGTCAAATTTTATTACAATTCAATGTTCAGGCAAAGTTCTTTAAAGTCCTTAACTCATTGGTTTTCAAAGAAAATCTTCTCCTCAAAGGACCATATATATATATATATATATATATATATATATATATATATATATATATATAATATATAACAATAATTTCCAGATCAGAACATCAATATATAATATTACTAAACTTATGTCAAGAATCCTTATTCCAATCTTGATTAAAATCCATTGCATCGTTTTGATTCTGGAAATATGGAAAATGAAAAGCTTATGCTTCAGGGGTTTAGGAATCAATTGAAAGTCACGGAATATTGATTAATTTGTGTCTATGGATCAAATTCAATGCAAATCTTATATGTTTGAATGTTCGGATTGGAGGTTGTACCCATATTATTAACCCTAAAATATTTTTAAATACTTAAAAAAAACTTTACATTTCGGGACTATTTACTAATTTATGTCTAATACTTCATGTTAAAATGTCACAAAGATCTGAGGTATTTGAATTTTCACGAATGGCTTCAACACCCTTTTATCCCCTTTTGCAAAAAAAAAATAAAGTAAACAACATATAGCTTACATTTGAACTCCTTATGTCTAGCAGCTGTGTCATAGAATTCATAATGATCAGTTAATTATTTTAGGAGTGAACCCATTACAAACAAAACTATGAATAATTTAACTTCATAAATATACCTGCAGAATACCCATCTCAAGTATAGCATTAGTTTTAAAATTTAACTGTGTTCATGCTTTTGCGTGGGGGGTACAGTTGTACAGCACCCCCTGGAAATGTTACAGTTTACAAAAAAAATGTGCCGGAGTTACTCACTGTTTGCATAGAACAGTATTCCATAATTTATAATGAGTTCATTAGTTTAGGAGGGTACCTAGCATTGATGCAGAGCAATTATTTTCTTTATTGGTGGGGGACCAATAAAGAAAATACTTATGTTTTGAGGCATGTCCGTCCGTCCGTCCGGATTTTTCTCCGCAACCATCCATCGAATTTCTCTGAAATTTGCATAAAGTTGTAACTTTGGTCAGATTAGAAAGTGACATTCTCCGATTAAAAAAAAAAAAAACTCTGATTAGCCCCCCAGGGCGTCAAAAGGCTCCGAAATGACAAAAAATGACATTTTTTGCACCATAACTTTTCATCCATCCATTCAATTTCTCTGAAACTTGGCCAAAATGTAGAGGCAATTGTTCCTAATAGAAAATAAGTATAGCTGACCTTGGAACAAATCTGGTTCGCGCCCCCAGGGGGTCAAAAGCCCCCAAAATGGCAAAAAATTCATAATTTTCTCTCATAACGTTTGATCCATCCATTCAATTTTTCTGAAACGTCGCCAAAATGTAGAGGCAATTGTTCTGGATATAAAATGAGCATCCTTGACCTCAGAAAAATTCTGGTTCGCGCCCCCATGGGGTCCAAGGGGGGGTCAAAAATTCCCCAAATTGCCCTAATTTATTGCATTTTACACTCGCCACATCGAGTCACATACAGAGGGGGGCACGTACACGCGGCTTGTTTTATTTTTTTGTATCTTTCTTATTTTCAGAGATTTGTTTCGAATAGTGCGATTAATGTAAAATTTACCAAGAGAACTAGTGTCCTCACATTACTTAGTGTGTTACCTAAAATATGTAATCAGTAACTTATAATGATCGATGAATGAGTTTAGGAGTTAATCACACACACACACACACACACACACATATATATATATATATATATATATATATATATATATATATATATATATATATATATAAAGGGAACTAATATTCCAACCTAATGAAAAACTAAAATAAGAA